>CM035430.1:11030278-11047778 GCA_020310875.1 Ceratopteris richardii | reverse complement strand
CTTTACACGTGCGGAGATGGTCCTTGGGACTAAATCATCCTAGGTGACATGCATGGCTCTACTATTTGTTTTTGTTGCCTAGTGATCTTGGCTTGATGGTACCGACTCGGACTGTGGAGGGTATACTTGGCAAAGCTAGACATTCTTAGTTGACTTAGCAGCGACAAAAAATCGTAGACTAACGTGTTACGAGGATGTCGGGTGAGAGCCTGCATGGCTGAATGTTTTTCGACCTGCGACCTTGATTTCTCAAGGTAACTTGACAAAGCTTTTGTTCGTTGGGAATTTGCGGAGTTGATAGTCATTTCGGGGTTCTTGCCACGTCAACCAGAGAGCCGGCATCCACGGGAGGACACGTATCGAGTTCTCTATTGTCGCCTCTACTCACGAGGCCCCTCATCATCGCTCTCATGTCGAGTTCAGAGATGCCTACTCACTGAGTCGCGCCGTTGCTGAACGTCCAAGCTCCCCTCTCTCTCTCTCTCTCTCTCTCTCTCTCTCCACACACACACACACATAGAAAAATACATTTGCACGTTCTAGTTTGTTTGCTTCACTGGCCTCATCGACGTTTGGAGATGACTATTCTGTGACATCCCCCGTTCCAGGATTGAAGAAGAGTATTTAGAGCGATTCGAATCTGAAGTCTTTTCAGCAGTTGCACGATAATGAAGGGAGCTCGGATTGTTGCAATCGCAGCTACTATTGGTAACCTACTCCAAGGATGGGATAGCGCAATGCTTGCCGGTAATTTCTCACTCCGCGAGGTGAAGGCGTGCTCAGATTAAGGGCAGACACACACACACACACACACACACACACACACACACACACACACACACACACACAGAGAGAGAGAGAGAGAGAGAGAGAGAGAGAGAGAGAGAGAGAGAGAGAGAGAGAGAGAGAGAGAGAGAGAGAGAGAGAGAGAGAGAGAGAGAGAGAGAGAGAGAGAGAGAGAGAGAGAGAGAGAGAGAGAGAGAGGGAGGGAGGGAGGGAGGGAGGGAGGGAGGGAGGGAGGGAGGGAGGGAGGGAGCGAGCGAGAGAGGGAGGGAGCGAGAGAGAGAGGGAGAGAGAGAGAGAGAGAGAGAGAGAGAGAGAGAGAGAGAGAGAGAGAGAGAGAGAGAGAGAGAGAGAGAGAGAGAGAGAGAGAGAGAGAGAGAGAGAGAGAGAGAGAGAGAGAGAGAGAGAGAGAGAGAGAGAGAGAGAGAGAGAGAGAGAGAGAGATGTCTTCTGTTAATGGATAACAATGCTGTGCTCCATTCATGATCTCCTCTCTTCTGCGTGGTTGCCTTCATTGTGGTTTCTAATTAACTTTATCTTTTCCATTTCCTCTTGGCCCCTGGCCATGTATGTCTTTAGCAGGTTTTAATTCACTTGTCTTCATATGGACCAAGCATTGATGACTGGAACAAAAAATTTTCCTAGACGATTACTCAAATGTTACTACGAGATAAATGCTATCTTTGATTCTTAAAACTGCATGTTTGGACAGTAGTTTCATATTCTGTCCCTTTTTTTTGTGCGCATATCTGTTAATTTGATCAATTTCCTTTCTCGTGTTGTTTTTATTTAGTTTTTGAATGTATATGTGCATTTATTCATGACGTTATTAAGCCATTGATCCTAAAGAACAGATACTGCTAAGTTCTAAGCCTATGAAAGCATATACATGTACCTGTCTACCTCTCAATAGAGCACAAAAACCTGATTGATGTGTACTCCTACTCAAAAGCACACTTGCAGGCATGCATGCACACACACCTGCATGTATGCATGGATGTATGTATGTGTGTGTGTATGTATGTATGTGTGCATGTATGTATGTATGACATATGTATGTATGTATGTATGTATGTATGTATGTGTGCATGTATGTATGTATGTATGTATGTATGCATGCATGCATGTATGCATGTATGTATGTATGTATGTATGTATGTATGTATGTATGTATGTATGCATGTATGTATGTATGTATGTATGTATGTATGTATGTATGTATGTATGTATGTATGTATGTATGTATGTATGTATGTATGTATGTATGTCTGTATGTATGTATGTATGTATGCATGCATGTGGTAGTATGTAATATGAGTGTCAAGTGGGCAGCTTGGCTGAATCCCTTAGGACAGCAGATACTTTTGATAGGTGACTTGTTGTTAGACTCTCCACGATCCTTCTTGCTAGAACAAACAAGATACAAGCTATACTTGTGAAACAATTGAAAGGCAGACATAACATTCGGCTCTCAGCCATACCAATATGCGCTCACGCTGGAGCTTAGGAGTCAGTCCCACAACCAACAACCACCTCAAAGGACTAGCAACCCCAACCAATATAGGTGTAGGGAATCTCTACCAAGAGATGGCGAGAATCCAGTTTTGGTAAATACCATGAATGACAAATGAGAGGCCGTGAGTCCTATTTATAGGACTCGAGTGAGAGAGACCCTAGTTCACACTAAACTGAACAAATCCAATACATACTGGCTAGACAACCTTGTTAGCGCCTCAGTGCACTATCCCTTCCTCCCTGCAAAAAAGACAAAAACAAAAACCATATCACAAACAAAAGGGAGGACATCAGAATCACCTCCCAGCCGTAGGGTTCACGATGACCCATCCTTGGGAGGACATCAGACTCACCTCCCAGCCGTAGGGTTCACGATGACCCATCCTTGAGCCTAGGAGCCTGTAGCCAAGGGGATGCACATCCCCTCCAGGGAGTGGTGTCCCATATCACCATGCCCATACTGTACAAGGGCTCTAGTGGAGCAACTTGCGTAAATCCTTCAAGCTCCATACCTCTTCCTAAAGTGTCACTACATCATCCTGCCTTAGCCACTTTTCCGAGCATTTGTTTGCAATACAGACATCGTGACTCCTTGAGGCCAATCAAACTTGTCAGCCACTTTTGGATATAGTCCTCTAGGCATGTAGATCTCCTTTTGAGGCATCATCAAATCATCCTTTTCAGGTCACTGCTCCAAGTGACTTGTGTGAAAAATAGGAATTGTGATTCCTCGAGGAAAATCTAGCTCATAAGCTACGCAAGTTACCTTTCCCATGATCCATCAGGGACCACAACCTCTGGATGATTAGTCCCTGCACACCCTCAGTTTCCAAATGTCTCAGAATCTTGGGTCACCTTAAGGTACCCCCATCCTACTGCTGTCTATATCACGAGGCAAACAAGGTCAGATGACCTGAAGACAACATAGTGCTAGGTTACAAAGTTAGGGTCTTCTTCATGCTCTCCCCTCTCTCTCTATAATTTTTGCATCCTTGCAAGTTAGCACATGAGCACCAAAAACCCCTCTTGTGAATCTAGTGGCAACAAGCTACCCATGTGGATTCCTCAACACCATATATCGTATGAATAAGTGGAATACTAGGTGTAATTTCACACATCACAGAAGTGCAGGTTTCTAACCGACAACAATTATACACTATCTCGTGGCCTGCACTGATTCTACTGCGGCTATTCAGTTTTGTAACTTTATAATGATGAGTTAGTAATCTAACAAAAACCACATTCAAAAGACTCTTGTCATGTTTTGTGTATTTCTGTGCATGGCATTATTAACATTGTTTTCTATTCAATTTTTCTACATGGTATCTAGTCAATAATGCTATGATCATCTTCCATGTGCTTGTGCATGCACTGCCTTCCTGGTCAGTATGGAATCTGCTAGTGCCTCGTGAACCTACTCCATCAACATTTTCATGCCCAAACTTTCGAGCCTTCGAAACTAACAATGGCAATGGTGCTCAAGAAGCTTGACCTTTTGACAACGATTGACAAAATTCAGGCATTCCTTGATCGGACATATCAAAATAATGCTGCTAATAGTAGAAGCTAGGGATGCAAAAGACCTTAATGCCAAGCTGGAGATTCTCCTTCACATGACATATCTGATCAATCAAATCGTGCAGACATTGCAGATGGCTCGCAACATTTGGTTATGTATAGAGTAGAGTCTAGACTTATGAGAACAAACCTTTGGGGAAGCAAGTGCACTATCTACACCAACTGCTCGTCCTTCACAGGCAGAAATTGGATGATCCGAATGTCTAGGAGTAGCAAAGTAAATTGAACAATGTTTTACTTGTTGGACTTGATCATTCATCATATGCACAATGTGCACTCCTCCTTTCTTCCCTACTCCTTTCCTTTCAAGCTCTTGTTTTTGCACAACGATGCAAACACTTGTTTGGCTCATCCTTCAAGATATTGCTTTGCACAAAGCATCTCAACCCCCTGCATCGTCCAACACCTAACCCATACTTGCACTCACTAATGAGGATTCATCTTCTTTCAACTGAAATATTTGATCTGGCTGGTACATAAACGTGGTGTAACACCCCTCCATTTCATCCTAGTCAAAGATCCTATGGCACTCTCTTTAATCACATGAGTAATTAGCAGTGAAGAACCTCATCTTTTTTTGTCTCAATCTTCTTGTTATACCAGTACTAGCCATTGACATCATCACTGAAACTATTTGGAAATGGTGATCACACCCTTCTTGACAACAAAAACATTGATTTGATTTTAGCTTTTATAGCTCATGCCCAGCCTTGCTGGCTCTCTTGTGACATGTAGATTCTCGATCCTGAAGCAACCTGCCATATTGTTAGTTTTTGAAACCTTCTCCAAGACTATAAAACATTTTATAAGTTTGTTGATATTCGTTTTGGTTCCAATGCATCTTACATTGTAGTTCTTTGTCCCCATGCTCCCCTTTTCCTAATTCACTCCGACTTGTGTGGACCTTTATCGATCCCTTCCCGTTTGGAACATAAATACTTTATATCTTTGTTGATGATTACATGATATTTATGAAACACAATGCAACGTCGTGGAAATTTTCCACTTTACCTCCATCAAAACCCTCCAAATTGATAATGGGGTGAATATATGTCATATCTCCTTCAAAATTTCTTACGATCTAAAGGCATTCAACACTGTTTAACCATTCTGAATACACCTCAATAGAATGGGTTGGTTGGTGAAATTGCACCCTTCTTGATATGAGTCGATGGATGCTCAGAGCCTCCCTTCCTAATTATTTTTGGGAAGAAACCATTATGACCTCTTTCTATATCCTTAATCGCACCTCTTGTAAAGCTATAGATGATATTCCCTATATTAGATGGATTGGATGCATCTCTGATTACACAAACCTCTGATTACACAAACCTCTATGTTTTCGGCTTCGTTGTTTATTCCATACTTTCTCCGATGGTCGAAACAAACTGTCTGATAAGTGTGTTCGTTCTCTCTTCGTGGGCTATGGAGAGATTTTGTTGTCAAAGGGTATCAAATATACAATGCATCTACTAAGACCTTTTTCTTTAGCCACATTGTTGTCTTTGATGAGGATGCCTTATCTTGTGCTCTCAATCTTCTTTATCTACTCAGCTTACCCCTAATCATAATGATTTTCCTTTCTCTTGAAGTTTGGCTGTTCTCCCTTTGATACTCCTAATTTGGCCCCTCTCACATGGCACACCACTCCTAGAACATCTATCACCCTGAGCCCTTTCCCTACTTAGTCTCATCATCCCCATTACCATTTGTGTATGAACAGTCCCTTTTAATTCACCTGAACCATCTAATGACACCTCATCGACTTCCTTGATTTCATGGGGCACTCATAGGCCTCGGTCTAACCATGCCTTCCCCCATTAGCAGTTATGTAAGAACAATCCCTTTTGATTCACTTGAGGGGCGCTCATGGGCCTCCGTCTAACCATGGCTTCTCCTCCTTTAGAAGGATCCTTCTCTTTAGTCACCTTCCCTTTTTTGCAAACCCTCCCACATGTTACCGGTCACTCTTGATTTTTATGATGATTAATTCTTGTGTGAGTTGTCTTTCGGCACACTTTATTTGAAGGACATATGCTCCATTGATGACAATCTTCTTTCATACTCTCAAGCATTAGCTATTCTTGACCCTCATCTTTGGAAACAAGGTAGGTAGGATGAATATGACTCCTTGGTGAAAACCAACACCTAGACATTTAGACCTTTTCCCCGAATGCCACCTATTTCTTGTAGTTTCCTCGTAAAAAATACAATTATGATGGGTCCATTGTACGGTACAAGGCTGGTCTTGTGGTACAAGGCTGGTCTTGTTGTCTGCAATTTTTCCCAAATCCCTTTTGTTGATTATACAAATACCTTCTTTCTCGTCATTCATCTCACATCCTGATTCCCTACACCCTACATGGATTGTTTGCCTATGGAATTTCCCTGAGATTCATCATTTAGACATCCAAACAACCTTGCTTCATGGTGACCTCCTTGAGGATCTTTGCATGTCTCAAACTGACCATCTTGTCTCTAAGGCACACCCCCATTATATCTGTATATTGTGTTTGTCATTGCATGGCTAAACAATCTCCTTGTCCTTGGTTTCATAAGTTTAATACTTTCATGCTTTTCAAATACTCATCTCCTTTCGGAACCTAACATTTATACGTGTCAGTTATGTAAGAACAATCCCTTTTGATTCACTTGAGGGGCGCTCATGGGCCTCCGTCTAACCATGGCTTCTCCTCCTTTAGAAGGATCCTTCTCTTTAGTCACCTTCCCTTTTTTGCAAACCCTCCCACATGTTACCGGTCACTCTTGATTTTTATGATGATTAATTCTTGTGTGAGTTGTCTTTCGGCACACTTTATTTGAAGGACATATGCTCCATTGATGACAATCTTCTTTCATACTCTCAAGCATTAGCTATTCTTGAACCTCATCTTTGGAAACAAGGTAGGTAGGATGAATATGACTCCTTGGTGAAAACCAACACCTAGACATTTAGACCTTTTCCCCGAATGCCACCTATTTCTTGTAGTTTCCTCGTAAAAAATACAATTATGATGGGTCCATTGTACGGTACAAGGCTGGTCTTGTGGTACAAGGCTGGTCTTGTTGTCTGCAATTTTTCCCAAATCCCTTTTGTTGATTATACAAATACCTTCTTTCTCGTCATTCATCTCACATCCTGATTCCCTACACCCTACATGGATTGTTTGCCTATGGAATTTCCCTGAGATGCATCATTTAGACATCCAAACAACCTTGCTTCATGGTGACCTCCTTGAGGATCTTTGCATGTCTCAAACTGACCATCTTGTCTCTAAGGCACACCCCCATTATATCTGTATATTGTGTTTGTCATTGCATGGCTAAACAATCTCCTTGTCCTTGGTTTCATAAGTTTAATACTTTCATGCTTTTCAAATACTCATCTCCTTTCGGAACCTAACATTTATACGTGTAAGTCTTCGGTTTTCTGTTTGTTGCCCTCTATGTAGGTGACACTGCGATTTTTGACCTCTCACACCCACATTGTTATGGATACCATAAAGGAAATTACCTTTGCTTTTTCTATTAGCAACCATGGAAGCCTTACTTCCTTTTTGTCTTTACATGTTATCCGAGATCATCGTGTCGTTTTCCCTTCATTAGTCCATGTATATCCATGACTTTCTTGAAATATCTAGTTTCGCTAACCTCAAACCCATGCCTGCACCCTTTGTTGTTTCTACATGGCATTTATTTTATGATAGCCCTTCCTCTTCATCAGCTCCTTCTATACTAATAGGATTCTAGCCTATTATTGGTAAATTCCAATACTTTAAAAAGGTACCTAAACAAATAACTACAACAAATAACAATTATACCTACCTTGCATATTTCCCTAGTGTAAGGTTAGGAGGGGATTGTTAAAAAATATGTCAAATAGGGCAAACCTTTCACTAGGGATCAATGTTAAGAAATGGTAAAAACATAAGGTCAAAATACACAATATGGCAAAGCTCAATGAAAGCTATCCAACCATTTATAACAATTGGGTTTGCAAATATGTGTAGATTTGAATGTGAAAAGCGCTTTTTATATGAAAGCAAGTTGGGCACATGTCAAAATCCTATAATTGTGTAATTGATCAACGGGTAATATCTAAACTGTTGAGATATCAAGCTCAAGATGCTATGATCGAGGATGACACGCACCACTTTTTCATCTCTCACATGTATAGTGGTTACGGAGATGTATGTTAGGGATACTTTGAGGAGCTTTGCCATATTTATCTACTGAGAGTGATGGCATATTTGTTTCTTGCAAACTCACTTATGCTTGGAATACGTTTTCACAAACGATCTTAGATTGCTACAAAATTTGGTGTGCACGTACAAGACACCAAAATATTTCTGTGAGTTATTTGTTTAGGATCACGCGATTGCTCAAATTTCAATTTTGGAGCCGTTTCAACCTCCCTTTTGAGCGTTCAAGGTGGGCCCACAAAAAAAAAAAGAGGTGATTTTGCAAAACTGTAACTTGCATTTTGTTCAGAATCTCCCAAATATTTCATATCAAGAATTTCAAAAGATTGTGTGTACTGTTGGTGGCACAAGCCAATTGGACATGCAAATTTGTAGAGATCTAAGTCGATGCAGTCAAAGGAGCTTGTCAATGGACTGCCAAATTTCAAGGTTGCAAAGATGCGGAACGTATGTGAAGAATGTCATTTGGTCACCAGTCGAGGGTATCATTTCCGCATGACAAGCATGTTAGTGAGAATGTGCTAGAGATAGTGCAGATAGATGTTTGGGGTCCTGCGAAGACCACATTTATGGGAATTCGCACAGTTTATGTCACTTTTAGTGATGACCATACACAAAAAGTATGGGTATGCTTCATCAAGGAGAAGATTGAGTTGTTTACTCACTTCCAGAATTTTAAGGCTATGATGGAAAAGAAGACAAGGAAGTATATTCAAACATTAAGATATGATGGAGAAGATGAATACAGATCAAATGAATTAGTAGTTTTCAATTGGAGGAGATTTTGGCAGCCAGCCATCGGCTCTTGCTGATTTTTGTAAGTAGTAAGTCTTATTTCAGTTCTTCTTCTATTGTTGCTTTTGTTCCAAGGCTTTTGCATTCTAATTCAACACAAGGAGGAGATTATCTTGCTATTTAGATCAATTTCTGATTTAGGGTTTCTGAAACCCTAATTTCAGAATTAGAGTTTGTTGTAAAACAGTTCTAAACTGTCTCTATTCACTTCAATTGCACATACACTTCATATTAGATAGTGTAGGTAAGCATTCAGCTTACTTTGACACTTTGACAAATTGTGTATTCTCTCTCTATTTCTCCTATATCTAATTTTGAGTCTTAAGGTGTGTGTGCTAAGGTTCGTAAGTTAGAAGATCTTGTAAACTTGTGAATATTAATATTAGGGCCGACCTCACTTCCAACATTTGGTATCAGAGCATAGTTGACATACACCCTTAACAAGATGAGTGATTATAGACTTGAGAATGAAGATAAGCTTGAAGGAATGTCTAAATATCCAATGTGGAGTTTTATGATGATGAATTTGTTAGTATCCAAAAACTTGCGGAATATTGTCAAGGGCAAGCACCCAAGACCAAGACAAATAGAAGAGGATGTTGCTTCATCTTCCAAAAGACCTGTAGCCCCAATTTCTATTCAAGAATAGATTATTGAAGAAGAAGAAGAAACTCTTTCATCATTCGGAGTTCGTGATACTACCAGATTACTTCCTAGAGAAGAGCAACCCATATGGGATTCAAGGGATGCAAAATCACTTTCATTCATTGCTATGGGAGCGAAGAGGCATATTATACCCTAAATCAGGTCATGCAAAATCTCTCATTAGGTTTGGTTGGAGTTAGAGAATCTCTATCAAAGTAGAAATCAGACTAAGAAAATACATCTAAGTAGAGAGTTAGCCAACACAAGGATGAAAGTTGGTGAGTCAATTCAGTCACATTTTGAAGCTCAAAGACTTAAGCGATGAGTTACTTAATGTTGGTGTAAATATTTCAGATGAGTAGATGGTAAACACTCTTTTAAATTCACTTCCATCTTCATTTTATTCTTTTGTTACTTCTTTATCTTTCTTTACAAGATGAGAGAAATTTCATTTGAAGAGTTACAGTTCCTATTACTTCAAGATGAAGATCAACAAAAAGAGTATGGAAGAAAATGATGAAGTCATATTATCATCATCAAAGGGTAACAAAAGATGGAGATAACAAAGAAGGAGAAGAAGAGCCTCCAAAGTAGGAAGGAAAATGCATGTGTTAGTATTGAAGAATTAGCTTTTAATCAAGCAATATTAAATGCAATCTCTGATAATCCTTGGATTTTCGATTCTGGAGCTACTAAGCATATGAAAGGTTGCAAAAAGGTATTTGCTTCACTTTCTAACTCTTCAAGTACTTCACTTTCTAACACTTGAAGTAGAAGAGTGACCATTGTAGATGTTCATGATTTGGATGTTGTAGATGTTGGAGAAGTAAACCTAAAGTCAAGAGAAGGTGGAATTTCACAATTTTTAATTTTTTTTATGTTTCAAAAATGACGAAGAATTTGCTCTCAATATCTACTTTCTTGACAGATGGATATAAAGTTTTTTTAAAGAAAGATTCATGTTAGATCCTCTCACCTAATGAGGATCACTGTCTACTTCAAGGTGAAAACGGGAGTGGTATGTTTGTATTGTCAAAAATTTGTCATGTTAATGTTTCCAAGTCTTCTATACCTAAGGAGAACATGAAGTTATGGCATGCTAGGTTTGTTCATATCAGTTACATAGCTCTCAAGCAAATCAAATATCAAGAAATGGTGGAGAGTTTGCCTACTTTTGCTTTACCAGATGATGCAGAATCATGTAAAGGATATCTTGAAGTAAAACTTCATAAACTCCCGTTCAAGAAGCATGGAGACATGATAGCCACAAGAAAGTTGCAAATCATACATTCAGATGTGAATGGTCCTATGAGAACATATTCCATTCAAGGTTATAGGTATTTCTACACATTTATTGATGATTTTTCGAGTTATTCATGGATTTATGGTCGTAAAGCAAAGTCAGAGGTCTTTCCTACTTTCAAGAAGTTCTTAGCTATGGTTGAAAATGAAAGTTAGACAAAAATTCAGATTTTGAGAAGTGATAGCCGAAGAGAGTATACCTCAAAGGATTTCAAATCTTTTCTTGAAGACAAAGGTATCTCTCATCAACTCACTATTGCTTACACCCCAGAACAAAATGGTGTTGTAGAGAGAAAGAATAGGATACTCATTGAGATGATGTGTAGCATGATGTCATCCAAAAAGCTTTCTCCTAAATTTTGGTTTGATGCAATACATATAGCTAATCACATTATGAACATGTCTTCGACAAAAGCTTTAAAGTTCATCACACCTTATGAAGCTTATTATGGTAAGAAATCCAATATGAATTACTTCAAAGTATTTGGTTCTCCACTTTATGTTCACATTGAGAAAAAAGATCATGGTAAGCTTGATGTAAAAGGCATCAAAGTTATTTTTATTGGTTATGCAATTGAAAGCAAAGGATATAGATTCTATATTCTAGAAACAGGTGATATCCTACTCTCATGCAATGCGTATATTTCAGAAAGTTAGATTTAGGATAAGAAGGCACATACTCCATATTTCATAAAAGAAGATGACTATGCATGGACGTTGGTTCCATTGCCGCAAGGAAAGAAACTCATAGGTTGGAAGTGGGTTTACAAGGTAAATCATAATGAAGGTAGCATAAGAAGGGATAAAGCATGATCGGTAACAAAAAGATATGCACAAACATATGGCGTTGATTATGAAGAAACTTTTAGTTCTCTCGCTAAAATGACTACTCTTAGAGCACTTGTTGCATTGGCTAGAACAAAAGGATGGACACACAACAAAAACTATGTGGCCAAGGAGAGTACCTTTGGTGAGGCAAGCCTAAAAATCCAAAAATACATAGTAATGCTACCCATACACACTGGATACGTAGCCCAAATATACAGTTACAACAAAGAGAATAAGTACTACCACGACTCTTCTTCACATGTAAATAGAGCAACAAAGCAATAGATGTACTAAAGTATGATATCAAATGAGTGCCCAACAACTGCTTACATAGATACATTCTGTGCCACGAAATGACGTGACAGGCGACCGTCCCGAAGCATCTACCTACAAAGAGAAGTTACTCGGGTGGGTAACCCCAAAGTAACCACTTTTGGACTTTTTCAGTGTCGAGTTCTTGATTGACCTATGACATATGTAAGACTTTGAGGGGGCTTCAATTGTAGTTCCTTGTCCTCATTCTCTTCTCTCATATACCTTGGATGATTTGCACGATTCTCTTCTATTGTAGTTCCTTGTCCTCATTCTCTTCTCTTTAATTGTAGTTCCTTCCTCATTCTCTTTTCTCAGGAGTCCATATGAGTGGCTCTGCATGACCCCATACGATCCTTGGAGGAAGGCAAAAAATGGCCTCTCACATGGAGTTTGCGCCCCGGAATGGCATGACAGGCGACCCCCATATGATCCTTGTCACGAAGCGGCTATCTACAGAGAAGTTACTCATGTGGGTAATCCCCAAAGTAACCATTTTTGGACTTTTTCAGTATCGAGTTCGTGAATGACTCTTGACATATGCAAGACTTTGAGGTGGCTTCGATTGTAGTTCCTTGTCCTCATTCTCTTCTCTCAGATAACATTGGATAAGTCTTTATTTACGATGGAGTCATGATGGGGGGTTGCCCAGTTTTGAGATGCTCAATTTTATTGGAATAGTTTTTGGCCCAATAAAATTGAGAAAGTTTGTGGCCCAAAAATTTGGGCTAATTTGTGGCCCAGAAAAAATTGGGCTAATTTGTGGCCTAGAAAAAATTGGGCTACTTTGTGGCCAAAAAATGGGGCGAGTGATTTTGGACAAATGCAAAAATGAGGCGAGTGATTTTGGACAACAATGCAAAAATGGGGGGAGTGATTTTGGGCAATAACACAAAAGTGGGGGGAGTGATTTTGGACAACAATGCAAAAATGGGGTGACTGTTTTGGGGCAACAATGCAAAAATGGGGAGACTATTTTTGGCAAACAATGCAAAAATGGGGCGAGTGATTTTGGGCAACAATGCAAAAGTGGGGCTAGTGATTTTGGGCAATGCGAAAATGGGGTAAGTGTTTTTGGGCAACAATGCAAAAATGGGGAGAGTGATTTTGGGCAACAATGCGAAAATTAGGGGATTGTTTTTGGGCTACTTGGGTAGTGGTAGAGGAAAATTGGGTGATCATTTTTGGGATACTTGGGTGGTGGTAGAGGAAAATTGGGCGACTATTTTTGGGCAACTTGTGTGGTTGTAGAGGAAAATTGGGTGACCGTTTTTAGGCAACTTAGGTGGTGGTAGAGGAAAATTGGGTGACTCTTTTTGTAGGTCGGAGGGAGAGTGGTTGAGGTGGAGGGAGATAATACATTGTGCTGCAAGACATCAAAAGGTGGCCATATGTCTCTAGCACATCCACAATGTTACAATGCAGGTTTGCAAAAAACCATATTTAGATGCTTTGAGATGCACTTTACACTACGTGAGTGCTACTTTGGACTATGCATTATTTTATGAAGAAGGTGTAGAATTGAAGCTTCATGGATACATTGATGCAGGTTGGGTTGGTAGTGTTCCAAGAAGATCTACTGGAGGTTCTCTATTTTCATTTGGGAGTGTTGTTGTTACATGCAGCAGTAAGAAGCGACCCATTGTTGCTTTGTTGAACATAGAGTCTTGAGTATAGAGGTGCTACAATGGACGCATGTGAGGCATCATGGCTAGAGATGTTACTTACAAATTTAGGTGTGGAAGTGGAGAAGTCTATCATCATTTATTGTGATAATCTTAGCAGCACATGCAATTAAGACGAAATCTTGTTTTTCTGTTAATATAAAGCATATCGAGATACATTGTTACTATGTCAAGGAGAAGGTATTAGCAGGCAATATTGATCTTGTTTATGTGAGGGAAGATGAGAAGGTTGCTGATATTTTCATTAAGGCGCTTCGAGTAGAGAAGCTGAAAAAGTTTCGAAAGATGCCTCTATTAGAGAACATGGCATTGATCTTGAGGGGGAGTGTAGAGGTATCAAACTCAACATATGTGATGATTGAGGATGACACGTATCACTTTTTCATCTCTATGACATGTATAGTGGTTACACTGATATATGTCACGGATACTTTTAGTGAGCTTTACCAGAGTATCTGTCAAGAGTGATGACACATTTCTTTCTTGCAAACTCATTCATTCATCGACATTAGGGTTTTCTTTATCTATTGTACTTTATATATTGTACTGGTTACATTGCTCTATTAGGTCACTCTTGTATATTCTCTTTATGTGATAGAAGAAGTAGAAGAAGATCATTCTTCCTTGCTTCAGTTTGTGTGATCTTCTCTACTTGTGTCCGAGTGTGTGAAGGCTCTCTTCTTTATCTCCTTTTTCTTTATATATCATGGCAGCACCGGTTCGCATACCGGAAGAAATGGTCCCATCATTAGGTGCATTCCATTCGGTTCGTACCGAAAAAAGCAGTGCCATCAAATTTTTTGACGAACTTTTTCGATCGACCCAACTTAACCCTTGAATTCTTATTATGCTGTACATTTGTCCGCGAGCTTCCGAGCTGTATGCCGAGTGTAGTGCTGAGTTATGCCATCGATTGTGAGGCTTGAAGCTTGAGTCATTAAAGGTTCAGCCTTACTCTAGAGTCTACCCTCTTGTGCACATGCCACACACCAAGCTCTAGCCAAGCTACACACTTTTTGCCTCTTGCTCCGTTGCAAGTTCTTAGTTGCTCCACATCCCCTTGTGAGCCACTCATCCTCTTGCTTCAGCTTTCCAATGTCCCCACACACACCTTGAGGCTTGTGCTCCTTGCTTCTTCCTCCATTTAAAATTATGCCTCGTAGTATTTCCCATCGTTGGGTGCTTCACACTTCAAGACATGAATTGGTAAATCCTAGTGTTTTTGGCTCGGGAACACGGAGGTGGGTGTGCAAGTATTGTGCAAAAACATTTAGCACAACAACTACATGTATTAGCACCAGGAGGATCTCGCATTTCAGCTTGTCCCAAAGTCCCTAATGACATAGTTGAGGCTATGCGACAAGAGCACAATCTCAACCAAGAGGCGGTGGCTTCTCACAAGACAAGAGCACAATCTCAACCAAGAGGCAGTGGCTTCTCGCAAGTGTGAGTCTGTTGTAGCTTTTATTGACATATTAGAAGACTTGGAAGCTAGACCTAGTGCTAGTTCATTTAGAAACCGTACATCTTCCCAACGAGAAGAGAGTGAAAGCTCTACCCCTCTTGAGTCATCCGAGCCACTAAGCCAGAGACCTAGACAAGGGGGCCTCCATTCCTCTTATCTAAGTACACGTTTACAGAAGCAACGCCAAAAAGTTGCGGAAATTGAAATTGAGCATTGCATACTTGAATGCAACCTCTCTTTCAATGTTGTTCGCACTAATGCTTGGAAGAGGATGGTGAGGGCAATAACCCAAGTGGGACCTACCAATGATGATTGGCATGGGATTCCATATAATTGCCTATGAAATCCTCATTCGGACTTCCCATGCACCTGATGCAGTGAGAAACATGAATACATGTACCGTGTTTTATGGGATTGTCGACATATTAAGCAATTATGGAACGATTTACTTGGAGGAGTCATCTTTCTTTTCCTATGAATTTCATATTTTGCACCACATTTGGCCTCTTTTAGGAGGGATGCTTCAGTTCACATGGATTGTTCGTCATTTGTGTTTCTAGATTATTTAGTTTATTTAAAGTCCCAAGAATGCTCTCATCTTAGAAAGAAGTTGATTATTCTTCTAAACATTCTGTCTTCCGTCCTCCATGAATGACTTGTACTAGTAAAATCAGCCATGCCTCTGGATAGTCGTTCCCTTATACACCTCATTATGCAAAACTATTCTTTAGTCTGCTCTGCACTCTGCCTCGCTGCACCACTGGATGACATATCCTCTCATAAATAATGAATAACAGAACATGTTCTTCAAGGGAAGAGAGAAAAGTATGCATTTTTGTATGTATTATTAACCCCTTCAAATTAGCCCCAAGATGTCTTCACCCCTTGTCAACCTCAAGTCTGAATAAAACTGTGGCCGATTGATTCTATTCACACAAAGCAAAATAGGCAACACTGTCATGTTCCACAGGTAGAGGGGGAAAAGAAAAAGCTAAACTGCAATTAAAAACATGGGAGATGTTGAATTTCAACATGGGTTTTCTGAAATTCAATGAGCTGGATTATGTATATAGCATTGTATTTGTAAGGCTATAATAAAACTGCTTTATTCTTTTCAGAACCTGAAAAGCTAGGTTAAAAGACAATCTAGTTAAAACTAGTAAAAACAATATAAATATGAAAATGTCTGAATCTTTTTAAAAGATATCTAAATAACTAATTGTGTACTTCTTATAGGTAAATGGAACTCCATCGCTACATGTAACAAACTACGTGGAATTTGTTTGTGTCCTCAGTTTTCTAAAATATTAAGAAAAATATAAAAAACATTAACAGTTCTGGCTTTCTGTAAGGAAAGATCTGTGAAGAAAACATCCAAGTCATCATTTGACTTGTATTGTTCAGTTGCAAGATAGGGAAGCTTATTCGGACACTGCGAGAAGTGAGTCAAACTTTTCAAGAAAGAGAACGGCTCTATTTTAACAAATAAAAAAGATTTGCTACCCTGAAAGTAGGACCTTGTCAGAACTATCTCCTATGTATTTTGGTAAGGGGTGTGAGAATGCAGGGTTGGAGGCATGGCATGGTGTTGTTGTCAAAAGGTAGTATTTTCTGGGCTTGAAACAAGTACGAAGAACCTTGAAAATAATTCTTTGTAAAGCTTAGCACTATTGGAATTTGGACCTTTCCATCTATGAGTATTTGGATCCCCAGTGTACTTTTGTCACACCTTAATTTTAAAAGTCTAAGGAGATTTTATGCCTTGGAACAGCTGATTAAGGAGGTTCTGTTCCTTTCATTATATCGATTTCTTTTCCATTGTTTTTGTTGAGCGTGCAGTGCCTAAAGGTTGCAACTGATAACTTAAATTATAATAAATTTTCTTTTATAACTCCTTTTTTTCCTTAACTGTACAGGAGCTTTGCTTTATATAGAGCCCGAGTTCAATCTTGATGTACAACCAGTGCTGGAAGGGTCAGTTGTTGCTGCATCTCTAGCTGGTGCAGCCATCAGTACTGCGATTGCAGGATCTGGAGCTGATTGGCTTGGCCGCCGCAAGATTCTTTCTGTTGCTGCTTTCATCTGCTGTCTTGGTGCTCTTCTGATGGTCTGGTCACCTAATGTTTACACCCTTTTACTGGCACGCGTGATAGATGGCGTGGGAGTAGGTTTAGCAGTCACAGTGGTTCCCATGTACATCTCAGAGATCGCTCCATCTGAAATACGTGGTGAACTAAATACCTACCCTCAATTTACCGGTTCAACAGGCATGTTTTTAGCATACTGTGTGAGCTTTGGAATCTCAATGTCAAGCAATGCAAGCTGGAGATTGATGCTTGGCATTTTACTTATACCTTCTGTTGCATATTTGATGGTGGGGTTGTTTTATC
>CM035430.1:10465278-11022778 GCA_020310875.1 Ceratopteris richardii | reverse complement strand
TGCAACATCTTAGTGACAGAGCTTTTCCCTCTACTCGACGAGAGCATCGGTATAGCAGGTTCGTTTGCATTTTTTGCGGTATTTTGTCTGATATCTTGGATCTTCATATTCCTGAAGGTGCCAGAAACGAAAGGCATGCCTCTCGAAGTTATTGTAGAGTTCTTTGCTATGTCCGCTGCTGGAAAAAAGATTGCAGCTCCAAAGGAGTAACCAAAGAGAAACGAAGAGCAGGCATGAAAAAAGAAAAATGTCATTTTCATAGGAGGAAACTGGCTGTCAACTTTGAAAGTGGTATCTTGGCAGCGTGTCAGTGATCACTACCTCAGTTCGCATTGTTCGCAAACTGCACAGAATCTGGTTCATCTTGTGCATTTGAACAAGCAAATGTAAATGAAAAAAATGTTTCATCACGAGAACTTCTCACAAGGGATATTGCAAATAACACTGCATGTAGCATGCCATTGTGTCGTTTCTTGAAAATTTTAAGGCAGGTTATCAATCTCCACCTTAAGCAAACAATACCCTTCTCTCTCTCTCTCTCTCTCTCTCTCTCTCTCTCTCTCTCTCTCTCTCTCTCTCTCTCTCTCTCTCTCGTCTCGCTAACTATGAGTGACAAACATGTCTGTCAACGAAAATATGTGATTGACAACGAGAATGAGTGAAAGGCATGTCTGATAACGAGAAAAGGCCTCTTAAGTAACATAGTAAACGATACTGCATAGAGCATGCAGAAGTGTTGTTTATTGTTTCTTGAAAATTTGCAGAGAAATAATCAAGGGCCATCTTAACGAACTCAAGAACACTTGAACATTTTTCTGAGGGGTCTGCTGGTCCTATCATTAACTGTACATTTAGAATTCTCCAGAAAAAGGGAACGCCCATGGATTTATGATGAGATTCACCGAATATCTTACCAGAATAATCGAATCAGCATGCCAAAATTTGTCGTCTCTTTGGAAAACAACATCCCAGCCATGCATTACGTAAGGGCGAAATCCTCGTATTTGCTTCATTAACACTAGGAAAGCGCCCCAAATTTGACTTCAACTCGGACTCATTTTGATTTTAACCATTAGTGCGAGTTGATGTTGGCTCAAAAAGCGGATGATAAAGTAAATTGCCGGGAGCTCAAATCTTGTCTTGAATCGTGGCAGTGCAAAATTAGATGGGTGTCAAGGCAAACTACTAAGACAAGCTATCATACCGTAATGGAAGGGGATTGGGATGATGGACAAGATCAAGCAAGCGGTTGTCTGTGTTATTCTGTTCTGGACGACATTACACTGTATAAGATTCTCCTCTTTACATCGTTAACCGTTCAGTGCAAGAAGGAGATTGATGAAAGATTCCCGACAATCATCCTTGTCGTTCCTTGTAACATTGTGAACCATTCACTGCATGAAATAGATTCATGAATGATCTCCCAGAACACGCTCGTCATTAACCGTTCACTGCAAAAAGTAGATTGATGGGTGATTTACGGAAACTATCCTGGTTGTTCCTTGTAATCTTGTTAAGGGTTCACTGGACGGAATGGACTCATGTATGATTCCTCAAAACCATCCTTAGCGATTTTGTACTCCATGATTTTGGTCTCCACTCTGCGCCATCTATATTGTAGATCAAAAGTCCTATCTACTTCTCATATTGGCATATGCAACTAGCTGCATGTTGAAAAGATGAAGGTTGGTCAAATCTTTTAGTACCTTTCAATCATTACAAAACATCTACATGGTGAATGGATACATGTCGAGTTGAAATACGGAAGAACTATGTTTTGGGACTACATATAAACATTCAAGGCAATAGTAAGGAAGATGTGTGAACTTTGAGGATGTTAAACCAATCAAATGAGCATTTTGTAACACATGGAGAGGCATTGTGGTCTATTTCTATCACCTTCTTTAACCATGCACCCAATTCGAATAAGTTATCTCTTTTGGCCTTAGGGCCATTCCTTCCCAATGTCTACCTTAGCAAAGCCTTTGGGCTCTGTATCCTAATAGTTGCTAGGTGTCCAACCCTTGTTTGTGGGATTCAGGGGGTCCCATGAGCGCTATGCCTACCTTTCATTGTACTTTCAAATGAATTCAAGCTAATCCGGAAGAGTAGATCTCATCCAACTTCCTTTAAAACACAAAAAAACAAGTCTAGTTAATTGCACTTTGCATTCAAGTACTCCACTAGGGATTTCTCTACCACGAAAAATTTGGTTTGATGCATCATCTAAGGACCTAGGGTTAATTGGTTATTTTCAAATATTTTCGTATTCATTAACTCAATTTGCAAGAAGTGATCTATTCATATTTGCAAGGATTGTGCCGAATGTTTATATGTTATCATACCTCTAGACATATGCTACTTGTCACATTCGACTTATGTGATTCGGGTTTTTGTTTTTTGGATTTGTTTTGTCTTACGTGTGTTGGTTTGTATGGATGTTAGCCTAGCATTGGATGGAGTTGACGTAAATCAAGTATATTCTCTCTCTTAGTTGGAATTTCTATGTAGATGGATCTTAGGAAGTGGATTTTTCACCTATTCTCTCTCTCTCTCTCTCTCTATCTTTCTCTCTCTCTTTCTCCCCTTGCCTTGTTTGTATTGAAATGTTTATGCTTGAATTAATAGGATGAAGGCACCTAATATTGAAAAGAAAAGAGAAACTCAAAGATTAAAAAGTAATAAGAAAAGAAATTGGGCGAGCTCCTCATCTAGACATCCCACGTAGTTCCCAAGTTTGTGCTAATGTTAGTAGAATATATATCCTTGCACCTTGATGATGAAGAGGAACAAAAGGGTTATAAAGTACTTTAAATATAAAAGAAATAAAGAAGGAGAAATTCTTGTCCGATTCTAAGAACTCCCCCTTTGCTCATAGATTTACATTGAAATCAGTAGAATAATAATTCTTTTCTTTGGGCAATGAAGAAAAATTAAAGCACATAAAAATATTGTGTGGATAAGGATTGAGCTTGGTCTCCTATTATTAATTGTGCATTTAGAATTCTCTAGAAAAAGGGAACACCCATGGATTTATGATGAGATTCACAGAATATCTTACCAAAATAATCGAATCAGCATGCCAAAATTTATCATCTGTTTGGAAAACGAAATCCCTACCAGATATCCAAGTGAAGAGGGGGGAGACACATTTTGAACCTTCCATGACAAGTGATACATGCATTACGTAAGGGAAATCCTCGTATTTGTTTCATTAGCACTAGGAAAGGGTCCCAAATTTGACTTCAACTCAGACTCATTTTGATTTTTGCCATTGCTGTGAGTTCAATCATTGCAGTGCAAAATTAGATGGGTGTCAAGGCAAACTACTAAGACAAGCTATCATACCATAGTGGAAGGGGATTGGGATGATGGACAAGATCAAACAAGCAGGTGTGTGTGTTATTCTTTTCCTTAGGCAAGAGAAATCAAAGCACTTAAAAATGTTCTGTAGATGAGGAATGAGCTTGGTCTCATCCAAGTTTGAAAAAATCCTTTCTACTTGATCACTTTCATTGAATCTATAAGGGTAAATATCCTTGTTCTTCAATAATCAAGAGAAATTGAAGGGTAGGAAAATCATTGTTGGATAAGGTTAGGCAAGGTTTAGCATTCATTCAAATGTTGTTTGAGAGCAAAAGTGCATCATTGACCCAAAGTTAGTTGATGCAAATTAAAAAGGTTAATCATGGCACATTCAAATAATGGAAATTGTAAGTATGGAAAATGTAATCATGGCAAAATTTGTTTTGTTTTTGCATATCTACCAATTCCTCTTCCTCCATCTCTTGTCTCTAAGGATATCACATTGAAGCAACTACTATGTTGATGTTGTCTTTTATACCTCAACAAATATCGAAAGGGTTAGCAAGAATCTTTAGTTTGCATTCCTGATGGAACCTAAAGCATGGTGGCATCACTTGAGATGAGCATTGTAGATGCTTCAACTTTCTTATATACTTGCCTAAACTACCGTTTACCTCATCCACATCCTCGATCTTTAGCTCTTCCTTATCTCACTCAAGGCTTTGTCCAAGGCCCCATCCAAGTCCTTGTCCAAGAACTCATGGAAGTCCTTGCCAAAGTCCTTTCAAAAGTTCTCATCTCAAGTCCATTCCCAAGGGTTATTCCGCCTTCTTGTTCCTTCTATATATTAAAAAAAAACAAAGCATCAACAATTTACTAGGTGTTGGAACATCAAGCTTTCATTATGCTTGAGGTGGATATGCTCTTCATCAAATCCATCATTTGGATGGTATGGCACCATCTACCCATATATGTACCTTGAAGAATAGCACTTATGTGCACATTATTTCTTTGTATTAATTGGTTGATCACTTAAGATCATTTCTTGTAAAGTTCAAAGTATTTACCTTTGTAGAAGGAAATAGCAAAAGGCCTAAAAGCCATGAGTTATAAGTGGTTGAGATTGATTCTCAATCAATCAATCAAGATATGACTTCAACTTTCTCTTTTCCTAGTCTGTAGGAAAAGATTCCAATCAATCTAAACTACCAAACTTGCCTAATTTTGAATTCAAACTCATGAAGAAAAGATGTGTTCATATCCTCAAGAGTCTATAGAAAGACTCCAAATCATTTGTACATTAAGTAGAGTGTTGATTTGAAGCAATGTGTATACTCTTTGATCATTGCTTGGTGCCACTTCAATCCTTTGCTCCTTCCTCAGACTCAATCCACTTGTAGAGATTGCTTCTCTCTATACATAGCTCTAAATCATGTGTTTAAGAAGTCATTAGAAAGATATAACTGTCTAGCTTATGTCTACAAATTTTCAAGTCATTTGGTTTAGTATTTTCAGAGACATCTGAGTTTTACAATCTTGGGTTCATTGTCTCCACATCCCTAAAAAATTGGGATGACATCCAACTTATGAGTGTTAAGGTGATTGCTCCTTCATTTTTTGATATAAATTAGGGATTTTATGCATTTGAGAAAGCCAACCCTATGTTTGACACTCCCATAAGAGGAAGTTTTCCAATTGTAACTATGTTGGCTGCTCTCAATGTTTGAAGTCATAACTTTCATCTATTTTTAGAAGGTTTTTGTGAGCTAGTCAAGGTGCAAGTTATCTATCTTGCATCAACTTGTTCTTGTTGATGTTCCAAAGTAACTATTGGGTTTTATTGCATTAACCACAAGCCTACGAGGTCTACTTTACATATCCAAAGAGCTAGGGATGGTCCTATGCAAGTTTCTGAACCAACTTCATCACTTGGCAACTCAACTCTCCAAGCCTCTCCAATCTTCTCCAACTTCTTTCAGTGGTGTCAGAGCAACCTCAGGATGGGATATGGTCTTCCATCAATGATTGAGAATCTTGATAGACACAATTATGTTGTTTGGAAAATTAGAATCAAGGCTTATTTGCAAGGAAGAAATCTATATGGGATTGTATTAGGTGATGAAGCAATGCCTATTCCAAGATCCAAAGGAGGACCTACTCAAGAGGAAACAGATAAGCTCACACTTTGTTGTGCAATGGATGCTCAAGCAAGGTCATACATACTCAACTCTATCTCTGATTTTCTATTACCAGATATCAGAGGATGTAAGACATCTCAAGAGATGCCCTAGAGACTTTCTTTTTCGCTAGTATAAAAGCAAGGAAGAACATTGTTTGCAATGAGTTCAATTAGATGAAGAGGACTCCAAAACAAACCATCACTTAGTTTGTTAGAAAGGCCAAGGAAGTTGTTGATTAATTGGCATCCATTGGAGAGCTGATTGAAGAAGAGGCCATCATGAGGCAAATTCTCAATGGAATTAGAGGTGTCAAGCAATGTCAATCTTTCACCATAGCTATGATGTAATCATGGATGTGCAAACTCTATACTTCAACATCTTTCTCAGACGACTTTTCAATCAAGAGGCCAACAATAGCATAAAGGAAGGTAACTCCTATCATGGTAATTCAACTTTTGCTCTATATGCATATAAGAAGGACAAGACGCTAAAAGCAAAGAAGAAGGAAGAAGATGAAGAGGAGACTTCCCAAGCCAACTTTGTAGGCAAAAGCAAGTGGAAAGGGAAGAAGAAAGGACCAAAGCATGAAAAAAACAAAGGCCAGAATGTTCAACCTTGTGCCATCTATGATAAGACCAACCACACCACTTAGAATTACCGGTTCAATCGAAAGACCTGGAAAGGAAGTGGAAGAGGTGGATATGGTAGTAATAGAGGCAGAGGTGGACACAACTTAAGCAATAACAATAGAGGCCATAATAGAAGGGACTACAACAATTATTCTGAAGACCCATGAAGACTCATTGTGTTTGATGAATCTAAGCCATAGGGAAGGTAAAGAAGATGATCATTTATTATGCATAGATTCAGGATGTTCAAATCATGTTGCAGGCAACATAGCTCTCTGATCTGATTTGAAAAGTCCAAAGCATAGACATGAAGTTCAAATAGGAGATGACAAAAAGCATAGTCCGGAGAAGATTGGTAATGTCAAAGCTTCCAATGGCAGGACAAATATTTTGAGCAAGGTATTCTATGTTCCCACTATTATAGAAAACCTAATAAGTGTAAGAAAAATAGTTGAGAAAGGCTTGCAAGTTAGGTTCACCCAACATGGAGGTTTTGTGCTCAGAAGCATGGCAGGCTCTTTACTTTTGAAGTAGGGTAAACCAAATACATAGCTCTATTCAAGTGATCTTGAAGTGTAGCCTAAGAGGCTAGCTCATGTGAATGAAAGAACCTTGAAAGATATATGCAAGGATCAAAGTGTTCTTGGATTGCCAAACATATCAAAGGAACACATGATCAACAGATGTGATGCATATCAGATTGGGAAGGCACAAAGACAACCATTCAACCACAAAGGCTACATCCACAACAACTTATTGGACTTAGTACATACAGATGTATGGGGACCAACTGAAGAACCTTCATTGGCAGGATCAAGGTATTATGTCTCATTTACTGATGACCATAGTAGATGGACTATTGTGTACTTTATCAAGAGTAAGAATGAAGTGTTTGATTGCTTAAAAAATTATCTAGCACATGTGTAGAATCATATAGGTAGATCACTCAAGAAGCTTAGATATGATGGAAGGGAAGAATACTTCTCCAAAGAGTTTGATGAGTTCTTGCAGGATAAAGGTATCAAAAGTGAAGTGACTACCAGGTACTCTCCTCAATTGAATGGAATTGCAAAGAGAAGGAACAAGAAATTGGTTGGATCAGCCAAAAAAATGCTTGAAGAGAAGGGGTTTCCACATTATCCATGGGCAGAGGCTATTTCAAATGTTGTGTATCTTTTCAATAGACTACCATCCAAATCACTCCAAGATATGAATTCTTATGAAGCATGGTATGGAAGAAAACCTATTCTTGGACATTGCAAGGTGTTTGGTTGTTTAGCTTATGTTCATTTACCATCACAAATAAGAGCTAAGCTATATGAAAGGAAAATAAGGTAGTGTTCATTGGGTATGACTCAACTCAAATAGGTTACAGGTTCTATAATCCTTCAACCAAGCAATTCACTACAAGTAGAGATGTTGTATTTGAAGACCATAGGTCTTAGTATGATGAAGACAAACAAAAGGTAACTCTACCATATGATCATGATTCTGATTCCCATCAATTAGAAAGCAAGCATGATACACAGGTCTAGGATCCACGAAGTGATAAAGATGATGAACAAGATGAAAAGGAAAAACATTACAAGCTATGGAAGTCAAGAGCCAAAGCAAAGATGCAAGAGTGTGGAGAATGCTCCAAGCAAGCAGCTAGAAGGTCAACAAGGGAGAAAAGACAACCAGAAAGGTATGGATATGATTCCATATTTGTTATGAAGCATTCAATCTACTTGGCAGAGGACTCAATTTCAGAGGAACCCTCAACCTATGAAGAGGCAAAGGGAAACCCTAATAGGGAAAAGGCCATGAAAGAAGAAATAGATGCATTGAAGGAGGTGGACACTTGGGATTTGGTTCCAATGTCACCCAATCAAAAGGTAATTGGTTGTAGATGGGTATATAAAGTTAAAAGAAACTTAGATGGATCAGTTTGCATGTACAAGGCAAGACTAGTTTCCAAAGGATGCTCACAAATGCATGGTATAGTGTATGAAGGAATATTCTCACAAGTTGCAAAGATGACTATAATCAAAAAATTGATAAGTGTAGGTGTTGCAAGAAATTGGAGACGACTCCAACTTGATGTGAAAAATGCATTCGTAAATGGTTGGATAAGTGAAGAGGTATACATGTCACAACCACCAAGTTTTGAATCGCTAATCATATATCTTATGTTTTTAAACTTAAGAAAGCACTATATGGATTAAAACAAGCTCCTAGAGCTTGGAATTATAGGTTGGTAACATACCTTCAAGATCAAGGGTTCAAACCTAGCAACTCAGATCCTTCTTTATTCATTCAAAGGAATCACAATGAGGTTATCTATCTATATGTATATATAGATGATATTATTATGACCGGTAATGATCTGAATTCAAAGGATCAAGAGGCACATGTAAGAGAAGTTCAAAATCAATGATTTGGGTGAGCCCACATATTTCCTAGGTATGCATGTGATTTATACAGATGAAGGGATGTATCTAACTCATGGAAGATACATTCAAGTCCTACTTCTCAAGTTCAAAATGGAGAACACAAAGCTTGCAGGTACACCTTTGGAATTGAACCACAAAATAAGTGTTTATGAAGGTGAGCAGATTGATGATCCTAAAGAGTATCAAAGATTAGTTGGTAGCTTGATATATGCTACTCACACAAGACTAGACATAACCTATATTGTGATAGTGCTTAGTCAATTCAGGCACTCACCTAGAAGGCCATACATGGATGCTGCAAAGAGAGTACTAAAGTAACTCCTTGAGGTGGATATACTCTTCATCAAATCCATCATTTGGATGGTATGGCACCATCTACCCATATATGTACCTTGAAGAATAACACTTATGTGCACATTATTTCTTTGTATTGAATGGTTGATCATTTATGATCATTTCTTGTAAGGTTCAAGGTATTTACCTTTGTAAAAGGAAAGAGCAAAAGGCCTAAAAACCACGAGTTAGAAGTGGTTGAGATTGATTCTCAATTAATCAATCAAGAAGTAGATATGACTTCAACATTCTCTTTTCCTATTTTGTAGAAAAAGATTCCAATCAATGTAAACTACCAAACATGCCTAATTTCGGATTCAAATTCATGAAGAACAGGTGTGGTCATATCCTCACAAGTCTATGCAAAAGACTCCAAATCATTTGTACAT
The DNA here is from genome assembly GCA_020310875.1 of Ceratopteris richardii. Lineage (NCBI taxonomy): Eukaryota > Viridiplantae > Streptophyta > Polypodiopsida > Polypodiales > Pteridaceae > Ceratopteris > Ceratopteris richardii. Next base: position 11,013,506 of record CM035430.1, on the reverse strand, counting down.
TAAGTAGAGTGCTGATTTGGCATAATACATATACTCTTTGATCATTGCTTGATGCCACTTCTATTCTCTGCTCCTTCTTCCTCAGACTTAGTCAACTTGCAGAGATTGCTGCTCTCTCTATAGAGCTCCAAATCACGTGTTTAATCATTCCTTGGAAAGGTATAACTCTCCAAGATTCTCTAACTTCTTTCACTAGGAAATTTCACATCACACCTTATCACCTTCCTCACTTTTAGTATCAAGGAGCTCAAGGATGGATAACCTCATCTTCACACCTCATCCATATGAGCCACAAATTTACAAATTCTTATCATCTATCGATTTAAAAAGGATGATTCAAGATTTAAGCCATCTTATGTCTAGAATAAATATGAAACTCTTCATATTTAGGGATGTATCCCAAGATGATACTTTTATTCGCTTCATGAGGTTTCTATCTTTGTGTAGACATGGACGTCTTCAACATCAAGAAAATGCATTCTTGGCTCTTTTCTTAGCCATTCTAGATGGAATAGCAAATAGGTAATATGCAAAATGTTAAGATGGTGATGGTCATCAGAGCACTTGGAAGGATCTAAACTCTAATTTTTCACACGCCTTTATACTATGTAACTCCATTGAAAGAGTCATTTGTCAGCTAGAAAATTTGATGTCAATGGAAAAAAGTGAATCCTTCTTGAAATAGATGACATTAGAAACGACCTTGATTTCAGAGAAATTGGAGGGGCTAGGTGAGTTTATGATTAGAAAACACGGATGGAGAAGCCATTACCTAAATAATCTCAATAAAAGAATCCATGAAACATTGTGCTATGATTTGTTTTTCATTTTGGCATGAATTAAAGAATAAAAAATCCAATAAGGAACTTATAAGGATGGTCCCCTCCTCATGTAGGGAATTTTTTGTGGTGTTTGGAACCATTAGGGTATCCATCTTTGTACCCATTGTGTTGGCCTATAGCCCTTCACCTAGCTTCTATCTAGATCACCATCTAAGCTCCATATAGGGAGTGCATGGGTGGATAGAACCATCTATATCTTTTCTAGTGTTTTATTTCCATTGTATTAGAGTTATGAGTTTGAGTTCATCTTCTATTCATCTTATGTCGACTCTCCACTCTAACCACATATCTTATGTGTGAGGAGATGGATAGGTAGGTTCCAGAGATGAGCTAGTGTTGCACAAAACTTGCTCTACACTTGCCAAGTTAACTCCATGGATGCTTAATAGAATCAGTGAGTTTCAAAATAATGCATTTGGAACCAGTAATGTCTTGGAGCATCATTCCCAAAAGTTTTCATCAAAACAGATACCTTGCATGTACTAAAAATGTGAAGAAACCTTCTATTTTGGGAATAGAAGTGCTCAATAATTTGCTCAGAGCTCACAACCTGGTATGATTTGAACAGAGAGATTTGTAGACATCTAATTGAAGTGTATAGCTAACTAAAGCAAGTTATTTCAACAATTTAGCCACACCATACATTGAGAAAGGATTCTAACAAGTCAAGGGGGTTATCCCGACATTTCAGGATCTAGAAGATTTGTAGACACAATCAACTTCTATGACTCATATCTCGAGATACTCCCAATTAAATGTAATGAAAATTGATATGCACGTAGTAGACACTTTAATCTAACTCAGGCAAGTTAAATCACAGAAAACGATGAAGTACATGCAGAGAAATCAATTCCAAAAAATCATTGAAATGATGAAGGTGCTATAGAGAATAGTAGACAAAGATGAACTAAAAGTAATGTATCACAATGTATATGTTAATGAACATATGATACAAGGGAAGTGTTGTGGACTAATCATAAATGTGATGAACTCAGTGAAGTAGCTCAATGCCTCTTAGAATGGCTGACTCATCACGGGCCTAAACATATGTGTATTTGTACTCATGTTTCAAGTTTGAATTTGAATTTTCCCCCACCTAAAAGTGTTCCTACACTTTATGGATGATTTGAATTGATTATTCTTACCACATAAGTCGTTGTTTCAGCTCTCTAGCTTTAAGAGATCCCTTATTCTCCTTGATTTTACATTTATCCAAAGTAACTATGCCCAAAATGACTAGCATAGGTTCACATGAAGTTCCTTCTTGTGAAGAGATAAAATGATGTGTGGTCTTGAATGATTAGCCAAGAACTTAGGCTTGCTAATTGCACCAATAGCTCCCCCTCAAGCATAAGATGCTTGAGTCTTCAATCTTTCAGGATTTCCTCTAGTCCAATCATGGATTTGAATCTATTCAATTTTCTTCCATCCAATGCTTTTATCATCATATCTGCACATTGTCGATGTGTGGATACATATGAGAGTTCTATCTCCTTAGTCATGATCTTTTCCATCACATAATGATAATGAACTTCTATATGCTTGGCCCTAGCATGATAGACAAGGTTAACAACAAGATGTAATGAACTAATGTTATCTCCAAATATGTGTGGAGTAGAAGTATTCAACCCTAAATCTGAATATAAGGTCCTAATCCACATAGCTTATTGAGTAGCATTTTCAAGTCCTCTATATTCAGCTTTTGTTGATGAAAGAGAAACTGTAGGTTGCTTCTTGGAAGTTCATGAAATCAATTTGGTACTGAATTAGTTTATGGAAGCCGAGAAAAGATGCTTATTTGAAACTAAATTCTCTTAGATTTTTGTTTGTGAGCAAACTTTCCTCACCCTAAGCTCCCAAACATATGCAAGTGCACTCGCTTTTTTGATTCTCGATAGGATCGCCAAAATGATGGTCCTAAGTCCAACAAGAAAGATGCAAATAGATGCCTCTATTTTGCCCAAACGCCTTGGAATTGGTCAGATTGTATTACTTGGAGTCCACAATTTTGTCTCTAATTGATAATTTTGCACTCTCACCCACTATCTCATACCCCTTCACTCACTCTTCCTCTCTTCCTTTGTTTCACACAACCTCTCTTGTTCTCATACACACATGTGTACTCACACACTCTCACTCTTCCATCCTTTCCCAAGCTCTTTTTCACCCATGCATATATTTGCACACACATATATTCAACCATACCCTCATACACTCTCACACATTTACTCTCACACACACTCTCACTTCCTCCTACTCCCTATCTCTCTTACTCTTTCTCACATTTTTCCTCACTCTTTCCCACTCTCCTTCTTTCTCTCTTTCACTCACTCTTCCTCTCTCTCACACTTCCACTTTTTTCCTCTTTCACTCATGCTCCCATCCACTTTCTTTCTCTCCCACTCTCCTTATCTCTCTTTCTCACTTACTCTCTATCACTCACTCCCTCACTCACTGTCCTCTAGTCCTCTCTCTTTCTCTCTTACTCTTCTTCACCCTCTTTCTTCTTCCCTATCTTTTACCTTTCCTTTCCTTCATTGCCACCCACACTCTCTCATAAACATATACTCTTACACACTCGCACACACCCTTATACACATATGCTCATGTGCACTCAAATTTTCCTCTCTTTCTCCCTCTCTCTTAATCTTTTTCTCTCTCTCATACAACTAATTGGAATGCTTGATAATCTTCCAACGATGCATAAACTAGAGAGAAACAGTTAAGCTAAAGAAGTAAAATGGAACTGATTGATCTCAATAAAACAAATCTCCTTAATGCAAAATGCATAGGATAATTTTGAAGAAAAAACTAAATAAAAGTTTTTAATCATTTAGAAAGTCAAACTTCAATTGAATATCAGACGACAATGCAACTTGGTCCAGAGGAAATGATGATGAAAGCTCGCTACCAAACAGACCATCTTTCAGAGCATTCCAACCATTCCAAGCACCATTTGAGGTTGTAGAGATATAGGCTTTGTGGTGTAATCAGATGATACTATGATTTAGAACACATGGACTGAATATTGATATCTTCCCATTCTCTTACATAAGTTGAATATGCATCCACTTCCACTTTCTCATGCTAAGGTTGATGATCACTAAATAGACAACAAATATGGCAAATATACACAAGATAGTCAGACTAGCCCACCATAGCGAGCCTCTCTCACCAAAGATTCATCACTGGGAGCACTTTCTGAGCTTTTAAGAACGATAATTTGATGCATTTCTGCCACAAGCTACAAGCATTGCAATTGGTTGTTTCAGAGTCTCCCAACACCTATTAGATATCAAAGGAGGTAGAGCTGAAGGGATTCCCATAGAGTAAAGGCTGTGCAAAGTGTGCCTTATTGGATGGCGCCTTTCACTTGCAGGTATCCAACCTTTTCAGATATCTGAGAGAGGGATTGCGACATTCTCAGTACATTCTCCCCAACTTTCATACTTACTAACTGAATGTTACCTCAATAGGCTCGATAGATACCTCGAGATTGAGAGACACATGAATATCTCCCTTCAAGACCTCCACCAGATAAATGGTGTATTGCACTAGCTCACTTTCACACACTTCTTGCAGACCTAGAGAGTATAGTAGATCCCCCCTTGAGAGCCCACACCCACTCCATCAGATGTAGAGGAGCAAAGAGCATGCAGCCAGTTATACTTTTCGAGCTTCATATATTCAAGTATTCATACATTATAAGTCTTGGGATGAACCCATAACTCCATAATTGAATAAATGGCTTCATCTGCATCTTAGATAGAAACTTCAACACTTGTATTGAACTCGAATTTGTAGAACATTAGACCACCGTTGAAGATGCAAGCTCTTTAGTAGCTTCTTCAACACCCATGCTTGTTATCTTATAAGAATTGAGGCACACGAGAGAAGAGCAGTTTGATAATACTTTTCCAACGAAGAAACATGATTAAGAGTGAGGGCATGAATCTAAACAGGTCCATATCCAAGGAATACTTGTACTATACTTTGCATGTCTACTATGAAGATCCATTGAAGAACTCACAAATCTGTACCCCAAAGACTATAATTATGCAGCCTATGTCCATGTAATAGGAATGTTCGTTGTAAAACCACGAAACAAGCAATGATAAAAAGAATATAGTCCAGCTTTACTTTCTCCCTTATGGATTCATTCTAGTATCCGAGTTCTCATGCATTTTTGCTCCTTCCATCCTTGCCATGTCTACCACAGTCAACATATCTTGCTACAGAACCTCCAACACCATTGCCTGATTTCTCATAATTTGTAGATACCTTATTTTTAATCTCCAAGTTAGATATTTTACCACTCTTACAAAGTTCTTGTTTGTAACTTCTCTAGACTCTTATCTTCTTGTAGTTGAAGGTTGCACAACCATCTGAAGCCATGTCTGTGGATTCTTCAGAGGTCTTGAGCACCTATAGAGTAATCATACTCATCATCTTAGGAGAATACAGGTAAGAAAGATCCTTCTCATTCTATTTTTGCTCTATTGCTCCTTTTGCTTTGAGTATTCTCCTTCATCACCTACCAAAAAAACCCCACCAAAGCAAGAAAAAGCCCCCCATTTGACATCTGCACAACTACCAAAATTCTCTATTAGAGAGAACATGAGCAAGACAAGGAGAGGGAGAGAGATGCCTGCACCCCACCTTATAGTGCTCTTCATGCCACAAAAAACTCCAAAAAGACCTCTAAACCTTCTGATGAGCTCCCTAGAGAGTGCATCCCCCCGGGAAAAAATCCCCTCCCCCACCTATAGGGCCACAAAGAAGAAAAGAAATGAGGGGGAGAATGCCTGTACCCCTCGTGTGTATATTCATGGCCCATTTCCCCTCCACGTCATTTGACACCTTAGAGAGCCTCCTTTTGCATGTGTTACATTTAAAATTACCATACATGAAATGCAAAGGCCATTCATATCATTGTTTACGACTGATGCCACGCTCAGCTGGAAGACATTGTACACCCGTGACTTGGATCTGTTGGAGAACGAATCGAAAATTGGACATAAAGTTGAAGGTCAAAGTCTAAGAAGAAAAACACATGCCTATGTGAAGGGACAATTTCACACATGTACTATAATTGTAAAGTTAGACTTAACTTTAGTTCTAGAGTTTTCAAAAGTCACAAGATTTAGAAATTCTACATAAGTTAGTTTGTATCAACAGATGCATAGATGAGAATAAGAGAAAAAGAGAGATTTTATATGACTGAGTATAGTTGGGCTTCTCTAAGTGAGAAAGCATCTATACAGTTTTTGAGCTGCCATAGTTATCAGAAGAAATAATAGAAGTTCTGTGTATGAGACTCTCTTCCCCATCTTTATACTTTGCCTATTGTGTAATGATCTCAAAAGTTCAAGTTTCCTAAGCAAGTCGATGTGTGGCATCAAGACTGAGATGATAAGTCATTGTTTTATCTATTTGCTTCAATTACTGTTGTAAAGTTTTTCAAACTAGGAGGTTGTTGGACCAATTTGATGCCTAGCATTGAGTTGTAGTTGATAACATCTTATTTTCTATGACTATGATTCACCTGATGATTTTGTGCTTAAAAAAGTGAGGTTTTATGCGGGAAGTCAATGCCCGACATCGAATTCTTACTAAAAGGTGGACTTTTATGCACCATGCTAGGCATTGAATTTGCAGTATAGGGACATACTTTTGGCTAAAATAGGCAAGGTTTTCTATTTTGGCAGCTCATATAGGGTCAACTTGTGAAGGTCATAACTTTGTGTGTAGTGTTTGTTTTTAGCAAATAATAGCTTTTTGGAAAGCTCTTCTCTTCTGATTTCATCCACTAGAAAATCTTGGCTAAATAAAATTTGTGCTAAGAGAAATAAGCAAAAGAGTCAAGGTATGTCATTTTAGTGACTAGAAATGGCTGAAGAAGTAAAGTTCTCAGTTTTGGCTATCATTTTTCAAAGTTTGAAGAAGCATTGAGTTAATGGTGACCATAGAGGTTGTCTAGTGTCACATTAATTCATTTCTTGTGATGTTTCTTACATCAACAAGTGGTATCACAACAGAAAGGTTCTAGAGAGCAGAAGGCATCAAAGGTACGAGAAGTTTTGGAAAATTTTCATTAAAGTTTGAAAGGTGAAGCATTCAAAGACACAAGGCATTGGAAGATTATTTCAAAAGTATATTCATACAAAAAAACTCCAAAAGGTATTATTCTTTATCCTTTAAACTCACATGTTGAAGCAGAAGCAAAGAATTACGGCAGATCATATCTCCATTGACAAACTGGACATAGATAATTATCTTGCATGGGTAATGAGAATGGAAGCCTTACTTATGAGTAAGGATATCATGGTGTACATAACAGATGAAGAAGAGAAGCCAGTATTTGAAGATAAAAGCTGACCAAAGAAAGAAGAACTGGATGCTTTAAAGCATTGGGAGAAGAAGGATGCAAGTGCAAAAGCTTACATCTGCAATACAATCTCATATCATTTGCTACCACACATCAGAGGATTGGAATCAGTTGAAGATATATCGAATGCATTGGAATATCATTTCCAAAGTACTACCAAAGAAAGGAAAGCAAGTCTATGGTCAGAGTTTACTTCATTCAAGAAGAAGCCAAGTCAAAGTATTAGTGATTATGTCACTAAGATGAAGGATCTAGTAGCTAGTCTTGGATCCATAGATGAAGATGTTGAAGATCACAGATTGATTGCTCAATTGCTTGCAGGTTTGAGAGGAGATTAAAGGTGGAAATCTTTTGTCTTGTCAATAGAATTTCTTTGAATCATTATGTTCCATATTTGAATCAATTGCTTGGTTTGATGCTCACATTTGAGCAAGATTTGAAGGGAGATGGAGGTAAAGGACAAAGTTCTACAATGTACATGAAGAACAAGAAGAAAGGAGATAATGGTAAAGCAAAGGATAAGGAGGAATCGAGTTCTCAAGTGTATTATGCAAGAGGTAAAGGCACTGACAGAGGAAGAGCAAGAAGGTTTGGAAGAGGAAGAGGTACTCAGAATAACAATAAGAAGGCTTGCTGGATCTGTGGATTGAGTAATCATTTGGCTCATGACTATTGGCATAATCAACAAGGATCACATCAAAATCAAAATAACAATAGCAGAGGCAAAGGTGGAAGATATCAAAGTAATTTTCAGAGAAGTAGACAAAGTCAAAGAGGAGGCTATGGTAGAGGTGGAGGAAGAAGTTGGGGACATAATCAATCCTGGAACACCACTTACTACAATTATGCAAATGATACACAGAATGAAATTCATATATCATTAATGATTAATTCAATTAGCACATCAGATAAAGAATATCTAAAGGTATTTTAAATTGACTCTGGATGTTCTAATCATTTGTCAGGAAACATAGAATTGATGTCAGAATTGGAAAAGGGCACTTCTAGTCATATAGTTCAAACAGGTGATAATACAAGACATAGTGTACATTTAGTTGGAAAAGTGAAATGCAAGAGTGGAGCACATTTGCTAACCAATGTTTTTTATGTTCCCACAATACCTAAAAACTTGATTAGTGTGGGACAGATAGTTGAAAAAGGTCTTCAAGTCAGGTTTACAAATAAAGGAGTATTTGCTGAAGATCTAGAGAATGGATATAATTAGATTTTTTGTGGTAAGAAAGAAGGTAGACTCTTTGCTTTAAGAGTGCAAGGGAACATTGATCAAGCTTTGCTCACACATGGTGAAGGAGTGATTATAGAACTTGATCTGTGGCATAAGAGATTAGGTCTCTTCAATGAAAGAGGAATTAAATCTATGGTTGCAAATCAATCTGTACTAGGACTACCAAATGTGGAGAGTCAACATATGATTTATGAATGTGAAGCATGTTAGATGGGAAAAGCACACATGTTACCATTTCAGAAGAAAGGATTCAAACATGATGGAGTACTAGAGCTCATTCATACAGATGTATGGGGACCAACAAAAGAAGGATCTACTAGTGGCTCAAGGTATTATGCTCTTTTCATTGATGATGCTACAAGATGGATGACTCTGTATGTTTTGAAGGAAAGATCAGAAGTGTTTGGAGCTTTCAAGCACTTTCATGCATATGCAGAGAGAGTCACATGTCAAATGCTTAAGAGACTAAGGTCTGATGGAGGGGGAGAATACTTCTCCCAAGAGTTCGATGATTATCTTTGGAATGCAGGTATTAAGAGAGAAATAACCTGCAGGTATACACCACAACAAAATGGTGTAGCAGAAAGAAGAAACAGGACTTTGGTTGAGTTTGCTAGAGCTATGCTCAAGGAGAAGAATTGTCCAAATTATCTTTGGGCTGAGGCTATAAATATAGCTACATATCTTGTGAATAGATTACCATGTACAACTCTAAATGGAATGACTCCATTTGAAGCTTGGTGGGATAAGAAACCAACACTAGATCATTGTAAAATGTTTGGATCAATTGCATATGCTTATGTGCCATCACAACTTAGACATAAACTTGAACCAAAGGCAAAAAAATATGTGTTCATTGGTTATGATGAAAAGCAGATGGGTTACAGGTTGTGGAATCCTCTAACCAAACATTTCTTGTTTCTAGAGATGTTACATTTGATGAACAGAAAAGTTGGTATGCAGATCAAATTCATATAGTTGAAGAATTCAAAAAAGATGTGAGAAAGGAAAATCAAGTGTGCAAGTGAATGCAGATGAAGAGTATATGGAAGCAAGTGCATCCAGAAGTGGATTAACAAGAAGAAATGAAGAAGCTTCTATATTTGATGAAGAGGTGTATCCAGACACACATGAACAATGTGAACCAAGGAGACCAAGCAAGACAAGAAGGCAACCAGAAAGGCATTCTTATGATACTTCTTACATAACTCAGAAGAACTATGCATATATGGTCAAAGATGATGAAGAAACTCAAAACTATGATGAAGCAAAGGGTAATTTCTACTTTTATTTGTTTAATAAGCATCTTATATAGGTGTGTGTGAGTGGCACACTAGTGAATGAGTGAGATTCATTATCCTTTTAGTTGAGAGATCCCACATAGCATGGATTTTGCCCATTTTGTATATAAAGAGGTCACTATCTCTCATTTTTGGGATCATTCTTGGAGATAATGAGATCATGATAGTTTATGGTGCTTGGAGAGCTCTTGTTGTCTTCATGATGTGCTTATGTGCTTGTTCCTTTCTTGCCTCATGCTTGTGACAAGCTAGATTGTTCATTAATGACATGATTATGAGTGTGTTTAAGACTTGTGTGTGTTGTTAACAATGCTTTGATCTTAATTCTACATGTAATTTTGTTGTTAATCTCGTGCTAATGAAGCACCATTGCATCTACTCAATGCTTCTATGAGACATTTGGGTCTTATGGGCTGCTCCTTAGTTTGAAAAATATGAATTGTGATGCTATAATGTCAACAACTTTTGGTAATGTTGTTGGGGAGCAATCTCTTGTCACTTACGTGTATAGCATGAAAGTGATGTTTACACTAGTTTTTCATGAAGATTTTTGAGTTCCTCATTTCATTACGCTCTTGTGAGCATTTGTAGCTTGCAAGATTTACAATAACTTCTTGAGATGAGCCATTTTTGGTGTGATGAAGATCCCCTTTTTGGATGATTAATCTACCTTGTGTGGTGATTCTTCAAGATTATGAGTAGAATAGGAGTAGTTTCTACAAATCCTTTAGTTTGTTATGTCAATTTTCCCCCCTTAATCAACACCCATGAAGGGGTTCTATAGAAGCTTGTATGTAAAGTAATTGACAATAAGGAGAAGGGAAGGAGTGTTTGAAAAGGAGAAGAAAATGAGGAGTCCTAGAATGTGGGTAATATGATGATAGAACAAGTTCTACTCTACGATGGTATCCAAAAAAAGGGGGTCTAAGAAATTTTGTAGTGCCCTTGTGCATGCCTGAGGAGTAGTTGAGGGATGGTGGTTTAGTACAACAAAAGGGAGAAAAATATGAAAATAGTATGCATAAGTTCTGCAGGGAATGAGATGTAGCAGAATAATCAAACCTCAATGATTTTTTTTTGTGGATTCCCTATAGGTATATATATTTCATGAAAGAACTCATATTGAATTGATGATTGAATCAGCGTAGCAACGAAACTAACTCCATGGAAGCTGATAAGAAAAGGCACTTCTGTTAGAAATAGGATGAACGAGGGAAGTAGAAAACCACTGGAATAGAGCAAGCTAATGAAATTTAATGAAAAAATCACCATGAGCTTGGGACTTCAGGTAGTATAGAGAAATATGGAGGATAAACGTTTTAGAGCATAAAAATGGATAGGGAGGTAAGGGTTGAATATCTAGAAGCTCCTATTACAATCACCAAAGATGTCTACACAGAAATCAAAGTAGACATCATCAAAGAAAGAATAAATGTGATGACCAAACTATGCTCTAGAGATGAGTTGGTCTTGCACAAATCTGCTCTGAACTTGCCAAGTTAAATCCAAGGATGCTTAATAGAATCTTTTATCTTCACATTAATGCATTTGTAATCACTTAGTGCTTTGGAACATCATTCCCAAAAGTTTTCATCAAAATAGATAACTTGCATGTACTAGAAATGTGAAGAAACCTTCTATTTTGGGAATAGAAGTGCTCAGTATTTTGCTCACAGCTCATGATCTGGTATGCATTGACCAGAAAGCTTTTACACACATCTAATTGAAGTGTGTAGCTAACTAAATCAAGTTATCTCATCAATTTAGCACACCATACACTGAAAAATTAATTTAACAAGTTAGGGGGTCATCCTAACATTTTAGGATCTAGAAGGTGTGCAAACACAATCACTTTCTATGATTCATATCTTGAGATGATCTAAACCAAATGTGATGGAAATTGATATGTAAGTAGTAGATGATGCTTTACTCTAACTAACCCAAGTTAAATTACAACAAATAATGGAGTACACATAGAGACATCAACTCCACAAAATCACTATAATGATGAAGATTCCAATGTAGAGAACAATAGGTAGAGATGAACTTGCAGAAATGTATCATAATGTATATGTTGATGAACATATGATACAAGAGAAGTGTAGTGGACTACAAATAGGTAGTGTGAGATCAATTTATGCTCACTAGAGTAGCTCAATGTCTTTCAAAATGGCTCACTTATGCTACGACTAAAAGTGTGTGTATTTATACACATGTCAAGAGTTTGATTTTGAATTTTTCCTCATCTAAAAGTATTCCTCCACTTTAGGGATGATTTTAATTGATTCTTCCTACCACATGAATCGCGGGTTTAGCTTCCTAGCTTCACCAAATTCCTTATTCTCCTTGCTTTTACATTCATCCAAAGTAATTATGCCCAAAATGACTAGCATAGGTTCACTTGAAGTTCCCTCTTGTGAAGAAATGAAATGATGTGTAGTCTTGAATAATTATCCAAGCACTTAGGCTTGCCATTTGCAACAACAACTCCCGCTCAAGCCTAAGATGCTTAAGTATTCAATCCTTCATAATTTCCTGTAGTCCAATCATGGATTTGAACCTATTCAATTTGCTTCCATCCAATGCTTTTGTCATCATATCTGCACATCGTTGATGTGTAGATACATATGAGAGTTGTATCTCCTTACTCATGATCTTTTCTATGACATAATGGTAATGAACCTCTATATGTTTAGTCATGGCATGATAGATAGGGTTTGCAGTAAGATGTAATGAATTAATGTTGTCCCCAAATATATGTGGAGTAGAGGTATTCAACACTAAATCTGAATATAAGGTCCTAATCCACATAGCTTCTTGAGAAGCATTTGCAAGTCCTCTATATTCAGCTCTTGTTGATGAAAGAGAAACTACAGGTTGCTTCTTAGAAGACCATGAAATCAATTTGGTACATGCAAAAGTCACATAGCCTAAGGTGCTTCTCCTATCATCTTTTGAACTTGCCCAATCTCCATAAAAAAAGAGCTTGACATCTATATCAAATGTATATGGATAGTATAATCCTTCATTGATTGTACCCTTCAAATACTTCAGTATTCTCTTGTCTGCTTCCATGTGAGGCTTCCTTGGAGCGTGCATGAATTCACTTAGCACACTGACTCCATAGCAGATATCTACTCTAGTTAGAGTAGCATAATTCAAGCTTCCAACTAAGCTTTGATAGTGAGTAACATCTTCAATTAACTCATCTTCATGAGCACTAATCTTTAGATTTACTTCCATGGGTGTACTTGCAACCTTTGTATTTTCCATCTTGAATTTGATAAGCATATCTCCAATGTACTTTCTCTGAGTTAGGAACATACCTTTCTTTGTATATACTACTTCCAAACCTAGGGAGTATGTGAGGAGTCCAAGATCATTAATCTTGAACTCTTATTTCATCTGAGCTTTGATCCTCTTGATTCCATCTACATCATTACATATAATGATTATGTCATCCACATATACACAAAGGTATAGTGACAAGTCTATGATTCCAAGCTCTAGGAGCTTGCTTCAACCCATACAAGGCTTTTGTTAACCTGCATACATATTTTGCATATGATTGATCTTCAAAGCCAAGAGGTTGAGCCATGTATACCTCCTATGAAATCCAACCATTTATAAAAGCATTTTTAACATCCATTTGATATATCTTCCAATTTTTTGAAGATGCAATACTCATGAGTGCTCATTTTTTGAAGATGCAATACTCATTTTTTCCACAGGTGAGAATGTCCCCTCATTATCAATGCCTTGGGTTTGTGAAAACCCTTTGGCTACAAGCCTTGCTTTATACTTGTTAATTGAGCCATCAAAATTATTCTTTACCTTGTAAATACATCTTGAACCAATGATCTTCATAGATGGTTTCTTGGGAACCAATTCCGAAGTCTGATTTTCTTGTAGAGCTTCTATCTCTTCTTCCATAGCATCTCTCCATTCTAACTTCTTCTTGGTTTCTTCATATGTAGATGTTTCTTCTGAGTTTGTATCTTGTGCCATGTAAATTGAATGTTTAGTGGCCAGAGAAGTGTCATGAGCATACCTTTCTAGCTTCCTTTTCTCTCTAGTAGACCTTCTTATAGTTTGTTGAGATGCTTCTGCCACATCTTTCATCTCCTGGACTTTGGCTTTGCCTTTGGAGTTCCAAGAGTTGATTTCCCTTCTTGGAGTCTTGTGGTCTTCTTAAGAATCACTTGATTATTCATGTGTATGCTCATTTCTCTTTGACAATGTTGGAAAGTCTTCCTCTAGGTCATAGGGAAGTTTGGTTTTCTTGCAATCATTCTCAAACCAAGATTTATTTTCATCAAACACAACATGTCTAATTAAAATAGAACCTTTATTACTTGGATTATATAGCCCATAAAATGTTTGATTAAGGTCATAGCCAATGAATATGAATTTCTCTTCCTTTGGATCTAATTTGCCTTATATTTGTGAAGGTATGTGTGCATATGCTATACACCCAAAGATCCTACAATGATCAAGGCTGGGTTTTCTTCAATTCCATGCTTCATAGGGTGGTACACATCCAATACTTTTGATGGGAGCCTATTGATTAGATAGGTGGCTATGGATACAGCCTCTGCCCATAGATAATTAGGCAAATTTTTCTCATTTAGCATTGATCTTGTAGCCTCCATTATGGTTCTATTTCTTCTCTCTGCCACTCCATTTTGCTATGGATTATACCTGGTTGTAATTTCTCTTTTGATTCCTCTCATTTGGAGATAATAATCAAAGTCATGGGAGAAATATTCTCCCCCTCCATTTGACCTTAGCCTCTTCAAAGTCTTAATTGTTTGATTTTCTACAAGTGCTAGATATTTCTTGAAAGAAGAGAACACTTCATCTTTATGCTTCATAAAATAAAGTATTGTTCATCTGTGACAATCATCAATGAATGACACATAATACCTGGATCGAGAGATTGAAGGCTCCTTGCTTAGTCCCTATACATCTGTATGGACTAGCTCCAATAGGTCTCCATGAATATATCCCTTCTTTGTGAATGGTTGTCTGTGAAACTTGCGAAATTCACAAGCACTACATTTGTAAATCATGTGTTTTTTGGATATATTTGGTAGACCAAGCACACTCTGGTCCGTAGTAAATTTTTTTAAAGCTTTTTCACCTTTATGAGCTAGCCTTTTGTGCCAAATTTCCAACTCTAATAGGGTTTGACTATCATAATTGAACAAAGCAATGTTTCTAGTATCTTGGATCTCAAATGTGAATAATCCACCTGACTTTTCTCCTCAACAGACATTTTCAACTAAATTTTTAGGGTTTTTATTTCCAAATTTTGGGGTAATTTTTGGGCATACTTATCAAGTAATTAGCACTTTGTGAGGTCCCTACACTAGTAATTTGAGAAAAATCCGGTTTGTCTAATAGCCTGTTTGAACCCTGTTTTAACCCCAGAACCCTGAACAGTCATAACTTCCTCATCGAAAATCCGTTCGGAGTGATCTTAGGCTTGGGGTAGGAAAACTGAGGGATCTTTAGGATTGTTTTCCATAAAGGCAAAAGGCAATTTGGTGTGTGAGTTACATGAATAAACGTGGTTTGTTATGTCATTTGAATTTAAGTCTTGAGTTAACTTTGGGACTTTTATAGGTCCATTGAGAGCGTCAAAGGGCATTCAAGGCAAGAGTGCATGCACGCTTGGGAACACACTTCCTAGGCTTACAAGGGCACTTGAGGTTGGATTATTCTCAACTCCCTCTGTCAATTCCTAGCTTAGGCTAAGTGCGAGTAGTGCTAGAAGTAAGTTAGGGTGACGATAGGCATCTATCAAGTTGAAGACTACCTAAGCACTCAAGTTCAAGTTGAAACATAATCTCTTTGTGATCGATAACTTTAAAGGAAAATAATTTAACGTGGTGCGATCAACTTAAAGTGCGGAAAATCACTCAAATATTCTTGACGATGTGATATCAAACAAGAGCGTAAACACGATAATCAACTAAAAAAGAACCAAGTGACTGCTACAAAGTGATATGCAATGAGGTTGTACTTGGGTAAAATTGGAGTTGTGAAATCAGGCATATGAACCTTAGACCAGGACAACACCTAGGGAGAGATAGACAAAGCCTTAGGTCTTCAAAGGCTAGTGTCCATCACACTGCTAGGTCTTGGGCTGAGCAGTTGAGCAATTATTCATGCTACCTGTTGAGCCCATAAAAGTCATATTGGTCAAAGTCAATCGCAGACAAAGTCAATCGTAGTCAAAGTCAAACTGGTCAAATTCAAATTGGTCAAAGTCAACAAAGGAAAGGTCAAAGTCAATAGGTGCAAAGTCAAAGTGCTAAAGTGTAGGTGTCAAAGTACACAGGTAGTGCACAATTAATTGTCCACAAAGGGTAAATTGGAGAAAGTGGGTTGCAGGTTGCAGAGGTATTTCTCTAATTTCCCTAAGGTTCAAAGTGTTTTTAAAGTGTTTTGGAAGGTTCAGGTGAACCCTCCCTTATGTGCACATTTGAAGAGTTAAAAGGAAAATGTGAAGGTATGTGACGCGGCAGCGTACGCAGAAGTGAAAGTATGGGCCCCCCAATTAAAATTTTTGGTTTTAGTCTAAAGTCACTACAGGACAAAACAGGGAGTCGTTGGCTGCCCACTTGTGAAGACAATCTTGGGACATCAAAGTGATCAACACCAAGATACTCTTGTAGTTAGGAGCGTACGTGAATGGACACACTCAAATCAAGGCAAGGACTATTCTTGGGCTATCCTAAGTGTAAGCAAGAGTGAGCATAGTCTAAGTGAATCAGGAGAGAGAAGTGCAAGGGTCACCAGTGTGCGATGCAGAGTAGTGAAGTGCAAGGTGTGCATGGAGAGTGACTAAGGAAGTGTGCAGAGAAGTGCTAAGCTAGTCCCCCAAGGATCCCAAGGTCTCATTGCAGTGTGCACGAGCTGACAGAAGGTGTCCAACCCTCCCCCTTATTGGAAGCTTGGTGCAAGGTGTGCACAAGTGCAGGCTTGGAGAAGGTGGAGGTTTGGTGCAGAGGAGTCCGACATCAACAAGTCTTCACAAGACTTTGGGTACTTGGTATTTTGTAATTGAGCACTCTGTGGGATTTTGCATAGAAGCATTTCAGTGTATTGTGCATCCCCATTGTAATTGTCTTATTATAATCAATCGGCAGAGGCTTCCAGTGTGTATTTTCTCTTCTTGCCTTTCCCTTTTCTCCTACAAATACTCAAATCCCTTCTTGTCCAAGAATCCCCCAAAAAAATTTGGCACGCCCGGTGGGACCCCAAGGAGATTTGAGCATAGGAGAAGATATATTGCAGTTGGAGAAGCAATATTCAAGTGTCAACAGTACTACTTCAGTGGACTAAGAGGTACATATTCTTATCAATTATCTCATACTAAGAGGACTATGAACAGCCCATGACCGCAACCCGGTCCCAAACATTGAGGGTCAGCTGCAAGCAAACAAGAAGGAAGGCTGTTAGAAGATCCTCTAGTCCACTTTCATCAACTTCATCAGTAAGGAGCATGGCGGGACAGGTAGACTTGGAAACCTTACTCTCAAGATTAAATATAACATTTCCTTCTTTCAAAGGCTTAGCTCAGGAAGATCCGGACGAGCATATTAGAAGATTTTTGACACTATGCAAAACTAGAGGCTTAATGGGTAGGGAGGATGCCTTTTTGATACTCTTCCATACCACATTAGAAGGATTAGCAGATAAATGGTTCAGCCAGTTTGCTGAGAACCATTTTACAACTTGGGACCTGATGAAAGATGCATTCAAAAATCAATTTCAGCATGGAAATAGTGCAGAGATCATCATAGAGGAATTAGAGAATTTGAGATTGGGTCCAAGTGAAAAGTTCCCAGAGTTTGTGACTAGGGCCAAGGCACTAATGGCTAAATTACGAGACCCACCACATGATTTTTTTGTTAAGAAATGGTTAGCTAAGCCACTTCTAGTGGCCACCCAATGCAAAATCAAGGAATTAGTGTTGCCTATAGCCTCCATAGAGGAGTTCATCAACACAGCTACACGACTCGAGCAAATAAGGCAACAATATGGAGCAACTACTTCTAACCTACCATATTCTATAGAAATGGAGGATCCAGTAATCCAGCTAAGGAAGGAGCTGGAGGGCTTAAAAAGGAATAAGCCCCACAAAGAGGAGGAGAATGCTGTTACTCAATTGAGAAGGGAGATTGAAGCATTAAAACTCCAAAAGGAGGAGGAGGAGGCCCAAGCAGAGAAATTGGCCCAACTGTGACAGGAGCTGTAGGATCTCAAAGGGGGTGGCACCAAGAGTGGATCCATGTGCAGCAAGCAAGGTCATATAGTAAGTGAATGTCCTCTGCTAAGTGTGACTTGCCAATTATGCAGGAAAATTGGTCATGAGGCCCATGAATGCCAATCAAGGGGAATGCCTGCAACAACATACTGGACACAAGGAGGACCCCTACCACCAGCAAATGTGATGGCTGCTGTACCGAATCAAGGTAACAATTACAACCCTAGACAGAGGGATAATTTTGGAAATGGGCCTAGAAGGCCAATTATTTGTTTCACATGTGGAGAATGTGGGCACTATCAAAGTAGGTGCACTCTCCCCAAAAATGCCCCTCCTTGCAGGAACTGCCCAGAGGCCAGGGACCACTATACTAATTGTTGTCCTAAGAACCACGCATCTTCATCTGGGCCCCACATTCAAATGATTTCGATGTGTAAAGAAGAAATGGTAGATCAAGTCCATGTGCCATCTCCATCTACCAGGGTGGTGCAGTTAGAAGAAATTGAATCTTTTACAGTGCAGATAAGAAGCAAGGGGAAGGCTCAAGTGGATATAGGTCAAGAACCAATGATTAATGGATTGAACAAAGACAAAGTTGCATCTGAAGATAGAGCCACCACATGTGCAGATACAAAGCAAATAGAAAATTTCATAGGTACCAGTGATGCCATTGGAGGCGCATTCAACAGGGCTCACGAGGAGTTTGATAAGTCAAATGGAGCCCATGCTCTTAAGTAATCAGAAGCTTCCAGACTACTCAAGTCCATGAAAAAGGAGGTTAGTATTTTTGATTTAATAAAGATGGATGGGAAGTTCAGGTCAGAACTCTTGCAGATAATTGATGAAATGTCCACAATAAGTTTAGTGGCAAAGGCTGCTATTATGCATAAAGTGTAGGGGAAGCACCCCTCATAGATTACAAGAGCCCTCGGCTAACAATCTCTATTAAAGGTCATGAGTTTCAAGGAGTTATTGTGGATGGTGGTTCTGGCATTAACTTGATGCCTGAATATACCATGAAAAAGATTGGACTATACCCTTCAAGACCTGCCAACTTCACTATAGCAATGGCAGACCAAAGCATAGTAAGGCCTATGGGAGTGGTCCCTGGAGTCCCAGTCAAAATACAAGGTACCATCTTTAACTTGGAATTTGTTGTTTTAAGGCTGCCACATGTAGAAGGAAGTTTCCCCCCGTTAATTTGGAGACCTTGGTTAAGGCATGCCAATGTGCTGCATGACTGGGGCAAGGACACGATGTGGTTAAAACAAGAGGGAAAAGAGTTGCAACAGATAATTTTAGAAGAAGGACCAGACAATCAGAGAAATACTAGCATGATGCAGACAATTGGTATTTGTATGGAGGAAGAATTGTTGGACAACCCAAAAGCAGATCTATTTGAAGGAGCAAATTTATATGAAGATGAAAACATTTTGGCTTGGCTCCATGCAGACAAACCATCTAACTGCTATGGAATTTTTCCAAACTCAAGTGGAGAGGAAACATATGAAGAAAAAGAGGATATCATTCAGGTTACTGATTTGAGTGAAACAGTCTCAGTCAAAGGCCATAGCAGTGATGAAGTTACTTTCAAATCATATGTCAATGGCCATTTTTTATGGATACCGGTATGGATATCATCTGTTATGTCAATTTTAATGATAGCAAGTGCAGGGCTTTACAAGAATGTGGAAGGAGTACCTGCAAGTCTTTGGAAACAGAGGGTTTCATTGGATGAAGAAGCTAAAATAGTAAAAATAAAATTTTGCAGATTATGTCATAAAGTTGATGGAGGAGATAATATTTTTTTGAAGGATTCAGGATACCCCTATCAGATCATCTGTGTGCCCAACAAGAAGATAAAACAAATGAAGTGCAGCACAATTGGAGATTATGGAGGAGTTTCTCGGGGTCAACATATAAAGATCATGGCTAAAGGCCTATCATCAAGCCAACTGAAGAATTATGGATCACCTAGAACCTGCATAATTTGTCCAGGTTGTACATAGCCCTCTCATTTCATTTTTGCTCAAGTTTTAGTAGTTTTCTTTATCCATTTCATGCTTGTTCCTTGAATTTTTAGCAAATTTAGAAGGAATTTCATAACCTCCGCAAAAATACAGTTTTTGGAAATTTTTGGGACTTTTTGGGAATTTTTCAAGCAATTTTTAGCAATTTTTCTAACCATTTTCTTCACTTTCAATAGTCATTTTCTTGCCAAATTAGAAGGATAAAGGAAGCTCTCTGTGGTTTTGATTGAGAAAATTGCCCTTGACCCTGTAGAGAATTTTTGAGAATTTTTCCAATTTTTTTTTGATTTTTTTGGGTAATTTTTGGAATTTTTCTCACATTTTTTCTATTTTTGGGCCATTTTCTACAAAAAAAAACCTCCCCTTAGGAGATATTTCCCGAAAAAAAAAAGAAAAAAGAAAACAGAAATTCAAAAAAAAAAAAAAAAACTCTTTCTCTCCCCCCCACCCCCCCCCCACGGTTCTGACACATCCCCCCCCATTTTTTTATATTTTTTTTATATTTTTATTTTCTATTTATTTTTTTTTTAATTATTATTCTTTGTTTTTTATTATTTATTGTTTTATTTTATTTTTATTTTTCTTTTGCTTCATTTTATTTTTCATTTTTTTATTTATTTTTCGGCAGCGTTCAAAAAAAAGGGCAAAATTTTTATTTTTATTTTTATTTTTATAAAATACTGGAAATTTATATTATATATATATCTATATTTTTTTAATTTTGCATGGCTAAAATCTTTTGGCTCTGGATCGTGCCTCGGATGGCCATTTTTTTCAAATTTGGAGTCATTTTCATGTATTTTGGCACCTATGGATTCATTTTTTGACTTAATGTTTCCAAAAGCCACACTTTTCTCTGATTTTTGGTCAAAACCCACATGTTTTGAACACATTTATCACATGGTTTTATTTCCCCACATTGTCCACATGGTCTATTCTCACCTTGTATTACCTTATGTTTCATAATTTCCCATATGCACCCTCTGTAGCTCTACTGTTTGATCATTTTAACCCTCTCCAGACCCCATAATCATACCCCCAATCCCTCCCTTTACCAATCTGCCCAGCCACATCCTTAATCCTCCCAACCCCTTCCATCTCCGCCCCTCAGCCATCCCCTCCACCTCCTTTCTACCCTCCCTTTGCCCCCCTTTGCTTTTCCATGGCAAAATCCAACTTTTGGTTCTTCTCTGGTGATTGTTCTATCCTGCTTTTGGTGGAATTGGTTGCTGCTCAGGTGTCCTCCTCACAATTTTGCAGCTCCATAATCATGGTGTCCTATATGCTCAGAGTTTTGGCTGTAGCTCTCCAAGACGGAGAGCACATTAGCTCGTTGGCAACTGTTGAGCCCATAAAAGTCATACTGGTCAAAGTCAACTACAATCAAAGTCAATCACAATCAAAGTCAAGTTGGTCAAAGTCAACAAAGTTGAGGTCAAAGTCAATAGGTGCAAAGTCAAAGTGCTAAAGTGTAGGTGTCAAAGTACACAAGTAGTGCACAATTAATTGTCCACAAAGGGTAAATTGGAGAAAGTGGGTTGCAGGTTGCAGAGGTATTTCTCTAATTTCCCTAAGGTTCAAAGTGTTTTTAAAGTGTTTTGGAAGGTTCAGGTGAACCCTCCCTTATGTGCACATTCGAAGAGTTAAAAGGAAAATGTGAAGGTATGGGAAGCGACAGCGTACGCAGAAGTAAAAGTATGGCCCCTCAATTAAAATTTTTGGTTTTAGTCTAAAAT
This sequence comes from Ceratopteris richardii, assembly GCA_020310875.1. Classification (NCBI taxonomy): domain Eukaryota; kingdom Viridiplantae; phylum Streptophyta; class Polypodiopsida; order Polypodiales; family Pteridaceae; genus Ceratopteris; species Ceratopteris richardii. The sequence goes on along the minus strand of CM035430.1, from coordinate 10,991,685 downwards.
CACTACAGGACAAAACAAGGAGTCGTTGGCTGCCCACTTGTGAAGACAATCTTGGGACATCAAAGTGAGCACCAAGATACTCTTGCAGTTAGGAGCATACGTGAATCGACACACTCAAATCAAGGCAAGGACTATTCTTGGACTATCCTAAGTGTAAGCAAGAGTGAGCATAGTCTAAGTGAATCAGGAGAGAGAAGTGCAAGGGTCACTGTGTGCGACGCAGAGAAGTGAAGTGCAAGGTGTGCATGGAGAGTGACTAAGGAAGTGTGCAGAGAAGTGCTAAGCTAGTCCCCCAAGGATCCCAAGGTCTCATTGTAGTGTGCGCATGCCGACAGAAGGTGTCCAACCCTCCCCCTTATTGGAAGCTTGGTGCAAGGTGTGCACAAGTGCAGGCTTGGAGAAGGTGGAGGCTTGGTGCAGAGGAGTCCGGCAGCAACAAGACTTCACAAGACTTTGGGTACTTGGTATTTTGTAATTGAGCACTCTGTGGGATTTCGCATAGAAGCATTTCAGTGTATTGTGCATCCCCATTGTAATTGTCTTATTATAATCAATCGGTAGAGGCTTCCAGTGTGTATTTTCTCTTCTTTCCTTTCCCTTTTCTCCTACAAATACTCAAATCCCTTCTTGTCCAAGAATCCCCCAACACTACCCTAGCTCTGAAACTAGTGAATCAGAGATGTCTCATGGTATGGAGAGACCCACAGGAAGTTCAGGTGTGGCTTACTTACAAAAGGTCAAAGGTCCCTATGAGACACATCTCGAATACCTTAGGACCAACCGATTAGGTGTTTACATCTATAAGGATGACCTAAGAAGATCCGTGGTCCATATTAAAAACCCAGGTCAGCCTATTGGACTAGAACATCCAGCAGTCAAGTTTGAAAATGGTGCATACCTTGATAAGGAAGGAATGATGTACATATTCACCAACCACCCGGATAGAACATATGAGTTTGGTAATGTGATTCCAGAAACAGACATAGGTGACATAGAGCAAGGGAACATAGGTGGAGAGCCTAGAACTCCTTGAGGCAAATCAGTCCTCACTAGAATTATCACGCTAGAGTGGGTTATCCAGGACAATAAGAGCATAGATCTTCTCTTGAACCGAGAGACTGATGAAGCCTTTTGGAGGTATAAGCCTGATCAGCCAAATGAGGTAGGAATGATCACGATCTATGAGCTCAAAGATTCTGATAGCCTAGGAAAAGTGACCTATCTGGACAAAAATTGAGAGAGGATCTTTGTGGTCTCAGAACATGGTAGGCATGCCTACACTTGGAAGGGTGAATTTATTTTTCCCCAACCAAGATCTAATGTCTCTTATGGCCACCAAGGAGCTGGAACATCCCAAGCTCATGGAGCTCAAAGGGACAGGAGTAGAGATAGACCTCAAGTGAGCTTTGCTAACCCACTGGGAAGAGAAAGAACAAGAACAGAGACACATAGAATGGAAACCGAGAGACCTAGGGACCCAATAAACCAAAGAAATGCTGATGAGTTTCCTTTACCAAGACCTAGAGAACACACTAGGACCTTGAGGCCAACCCAGCTGGTTAAGTCCATGAAGAATTACTTCGATGGCAATGGAGACCCATATGATCATGTGGCCAAGTTTAGGCAAGTCTTGAGAGCTGAACAAGTTGAGGACCTATTCACGGAGGTACAATGCCTTTGGTCTAACCCTTAGGAACACTGCCCTGACATGGTTTCAACCACTAAATGAGCGGCACCTCAAGAGACGGTTAGACTTGCAGGGAGAAGATTTAGGCAATACTTAGAGAGATGCCCTATTCTTGAATTACCCACACCTGCCAAACAAGTGGCTTTATTCTTAGATGGATTGCTAAGTACCAAATTGAGATCATATGTGTACTTGAAGGACCCTAGGACCATAGAAGAGTGTGTACGCATGTGCATCGACATCGAGGATAACCTAGGGGAGGAATTAGAGCTTTCAAAAATCTACAAGGATTCAGATAGTTCTACTAGCTTCTCTTCCATGCAATCCACATCTATTGAGGAACTCGCGGAGAAAGTAGCTCAGAAGCTAGGAGTCTCAAGTAAACAAATACCAAGGTTTGCTCTAGTGAAAAGATGCTATACTTGTGGAGGTGACCATATGGCAAATGTATGTCCCATTATGGCTCAATCCCAAGTGAATCCTAGTAGTCAGTACTGCACCATAGAATGGAGGTACACCAATCACACCGTGCAAGATTGCCCATACAATAAGCAAGTAGTTAGGAAAACGTACCCACAACCATACCCTCAACAAGGAAGATACCAGAACCAGTACCCACCTCAACAATATGGCAGACCATAGCAACCCTACCAAACCCCGCAAAGGCCTCAACCTGTGTTAGCTCAGCAACCTCCAACCCCATCCAATGTGATTTGAGTGAAGTACGCGGCTGCAAAAGAGAATCTGAATAGGGTCATCGTGCCAGTAACACCATTGCTTTCAGAAAGTGACCCTAGTAATCATATTTTTGACTCCACTCATATTGATAGCCCACAGGCTTACTACATGCAGTCGCCCGAGCATAATGAGTCATATTATTATGAAGACCCGAGTGAACCTAGTTGGGAACCAGAGTATGCAAATGTCATGTACGCAAATCCAAACTCTAAACCTCAACCTAGGCAGGGAAGACGCCCATTTCCTAGAGGACCATGCTACCAATGTCAGAGAGATCACCTCATTCGTGATTGCGCTATGCCTGCACCAACACAAACCCAATCTGTGACGATTCAGAGCTTTTGTCATGATTGTGGAAAAGAGCATCTCTTGCGAGATTGTCCTAAGAACCCTAACAATGCACCAAAAATCACTCCTATCAATGTTATTGGGTTAGTAGTAGACTCTACAGGGAGTGTAGCTTCCACTGCACCAGTGCAAGTGGTCACTAGAGCTCAAGCTTTGTAGCAAAACCAAGGTTTAGGCTAGGAAACGAGTTCCGAGGTTAGTGAGACTCAGAGCATGACTAAGAAGAGGACTAGAGCTTGGAGGGATAGCTGCGAAAGAATGAAAAGGCAATGGGCAAAGAAGATGAGTGAACTCGAGGAAAGTCTACGAGAAACGAAAACCAAGATAATTGAACTCACATCGCAAACTCACTCTCACACTACTCCACCACCATCTTTCCAATCTCCTTCCAACCCACCACCTTACAACCCATCTCACACAATTCCACCACCCCCTACAGTAGGATCAGTCTTAGCAGATCCCACTCCCGAGGACATAGACATGATGCTTAAAGCTTATCAGGCCAGAATCCAAGAAGGGCCAAACATAACGGATCATGAAAAGTGTTACCCTAGAGCCGAACTAGAGCTGGAACTAACCAAAATTTGTGCTAAGATGGTGGAATTGGCTCAAACCATGTTTGAAGCCAGTCGCCTCTTTAACTTCTCTAGTTCAACTAAGACACAGTTGCACTTTGATGGATTGCTAGAAAGATTGGAGAGGCTAATTGCACAATCAGAAAAGGATTCCGCCTCTCAAAGTAAGGACAGGAAAAGTGAAAGGATAAGCCTTCCTGCCCAGAAAGCTTATGTACCTAACTCCACAGAACCAGACACATCTTCTTCTATGAATCGGTACTCACTAGAGTTCCTACAAGAGTTTCAAGAAGAGAAATGGGCTAAAGAGAGTGAAGTTCTTCCTCCCATTGAACTAGTGGATGATGCGCATGATCAATTCCCACAAGACATTCCTTCTATTTATGAGGAGTAGGAGAGTACTCAATCTCATGAGAGATTAGACTTCGAGTCCAATTCTTTACATGAACTACCCCATTTCACAGGCCCATGGGAGGATAAATCTACGTGTATGAGAGCACCCACTATCATGATCAGAAACGAAGACTCAGTCATACCTAGGAATACAGAGATCGTAAAGAACACTAAAGAGTAGTGCAATCTCACTTTAGAAGAGCTACTCAAGGTTAGACCGGAACTATGGAAACATGTAGCCAACCAAGTGCCTGAAATAACTAAACCTCATTCCCAGGTAGGATCTCATAGAACGGTGCCAGAAATACCCTTGGACAAGATAGGAGACATGAGTCAAGGAGAAGAATTCCTTCCCATTACCAATCAAGGATACACAACCAAGGCAATTTTGGACTCAGGTGTAGGAGTTGCAATTGCTACCACTTCCCTATGGAAGCATTGGAACAAGCCAGCACTCAAGCCAACGAGAATGAAATTGCAGATGGCCAATGGTCACATTGAGAGACCCTTAGGAATGCTAGAAGGAATTACTCTCACTACCTGTGGTGTCGAGTTTGAGCACACTTTTGCTATATGTGACTTTAGCAAGAATCATGCCTATGAGATGATTCTGGGAAGACCATTTATGCGGCAGTTGCAAGTAGTACAGGATTGGGGAACCAATTCCTTGTACTTGCAACATTTAGGTGTCACGACCAAAGTTAATCTCAAGGATTGCTCTCATAGAGATGTACCCCCCATCCAATGGAATCCCATCCATAGAGCTAAAGATGATACTGAGTCAGTGCATTCTATAGGATCAAGATCCTCATGGATGCATGAAGACACTCACTTATGGATGTGCAAAGTAGCAGTACAAGAAGAGAAGAGAGAAAAAGCTAGAGAGGTAGGTGCAAAGGAAACTCATAGATCAATTCAGGACCCAGCCTATGCACCTGTAGTATTTCCTAACGAAGAATTTGAACCTCATGGATGGACATAAATTCTAGCAACAATGGATGTAGCCATCAATGAAGAACAATGGACACCCCACTGTGATGAGGATGGCTATGAAATTTCAGTCTTCTCAATAGAGCCAATCATGGGTGATTCGGTGATTGAAGAATGTGCACCTAGCACTGATGCTTTCGAGGATGCAAGTGACTCCGATCTAGAGTCAATCATTATGGACCCACCTTTTGCATCAGATGAAGAATACTTCTATGAAGTAGAAGTTCACCCTTAGGGACATGAAGAGATTATCAATGATGTGAGGTTAACCACACGTGGCCCCCAAGAGTGAAGACAAGGAAAGGAAGAAGAGAGAAGTAACACCAGAAGAGGAAGAATCCCTATTTGAGGTCCTTGAAAAGTTTAAAAAGTATGAGATAGACAATATGAGAGTAATGATAAGAATGCCGAAACGTGATGCACAAGCACGAGAGGCCTATGACAATAAAGAAACCACCAAGAAAATTGTTGTAGCCATAGAAGAAGGAGAAGAAAAATGCACGTACATAGGACATGACCCGACGGAAGAAGAAGAGCAAGAATTGGTAGCTTTGCTAATAGAATACAGAGATGTATTCGCTTGGAGTTACAAGGACTTGAAAGGTGTAGACCCTAACATATGCTCACACACTATCCCCATGGCCTCATATGCCAAACCCTCTAAGCAAAGGCCATACACTTATAATGATAATTATGCTGCCAAGATCAAAGAAGAGATAGATCACTTGGTTGAGGCTGGATTCATCTATGAAATTGAGCACACTGAGTGGGTATCCCCCATTGTAGTGGTGCCCAAGAAGAATGGAAAGCTACACGTGTGCATTAACTTGAAGAAGATTAATGCAGCCACTATTTGAGATAACTATCCGCTTCCTATCATTGAACATCTCTTAGAAAGAGTAGCAGGCAAGGAAGTGTACAACTTCCTTGATGGATTCTCTGGCTACAACCACGTAGCCATTGCTCTAGAAGATCAGCATAAGACAACTTTTGCCATGGAGTGGGGCATATTCGCCTTTAGAGTAATGCCATTTGGTCTTACCAGTGCGCCAGCCACATTTCAAAGGATGATGTGCCATGTGTTTAAAGAATTCCTAAGGAAGAATTAGAAGTCTATGTTGATTTTCTCTGTGCGCATTCCAACATTAGACAGACACATATACGTGAACTCAGGCAAATCTTTGACAAATGTAGAGAATATCAAGTTTGCCTTAACCTAGAAAAGTGTGTTTTCATGGTTAGGCAAGGCAAGATTCTAGGACACATAGTGTCAAAGAATGGCATATCCACTGACGAAGAGAAAGTGAGAGCTATTGTAGAATTACCTAGGCCAAAGAATGTCAAGGAAGTGCAAGCTTTCATGGGGCATTGTGGCTATTATCGACGTTTTATACACATGTATGCCATCATTGCAAAGCCTCTTTAACTTTTGACTAACTTTGAGTGGACGAAAGAATATGAGAACTCTTTTAATGAGCTTAAACGGCGATTATGTTCAACACCAATCTTGACGACACTAGATTGGAACAAGCCCTTTCATGTTCACGTGGATGCATCCAATTATGCTATTGGATATGTGCTTGCACAACCTATTGGTGAAGGTAATATGGATCTTCCAATTGCCTATGTTAGTAGATAGTTGAATGCCACTGAACGAAATTATACCACTACTGAACAAGAAGGATTAGGCATGGTATATGCGGTCAAGAAGTTTAGACACTATTTGCTTGCAAATAAGTTTATTTTTTTTTTACTGATCATCAAGCGCTACTGTATTTGGTAAACAAGCCATGCAATATAGGTAGATTGGTAAGATGGTTTCTCTTGCTAATGGAATACGACTTTGAAGTAGTGGTGAGGAAAGGCAAGACTCACTTGAGAGCAGACCATCTCTCGAGGCTCACATCTGGAGAGGCCCCACAAGGAGTATCAGATGATCTCCCGGATGCTTACTTGTTCAATTTGGAAGTTGTACCATAGTGGGCCAAGACACTAGTGCCAGTGTTGACATACGGGCCTAACCACCCAGTAATAAACTCTCAAGATAGGGAGGTAGTAAAAGCCCAAAAGTACCATATCATGGCAGGGAGTATGTACAAACATACAGATCAAGGAATATTAGCTTGTTGTGTGGAAGCGGATGAGTACACGAAGTGGTTGCAATTAGCACATGTGGGTGCATTAGAGCAACACTACTCGAGACAAAGAACTTTACAGACACTAAGGAGACTCAGAGTGCACTGGCCAACTGTGGAAGCAAATGTCTATAAGTTGTGTAAAGAATGCCCAACCTGTCGTATTAGACCACCCATGGAGCATGCTACACTGTACCAAGTGTCTGTAATACCAGATTGGAGTGAACCATTAGTAGCCTTTTTGAGGACAAAAACATTCCCTCAGGACATGACATTGGATAGGCAAAGAAGTTTAGAACAAGAAGCCCTAGATTACTCACTCATTGGAGATAACTTATACAAGCATGGAAAAGACGGATATCTGAGACTGTGTGTCCATGAGAGCGAATATCTGAAGACCTTGGAAACTACTCACCAAGGTGTGGCAAGAGGACACTTTGGACCAGATCGGATGATCAAGGCATTACTATTTGCAGGTCTTTGGTGGCCAACCCTTCACATGAATGCACATACCTATGTGAAGCGGTGTGACATTTGCCAGTGAAATCAGTATCCAATATGCAAAGATGAGATGCCATTGAAACCTATGATGGGTGGACGCGCATTCTCTAAGTGGGGAATAGACTTTGTAGGTCCTATTAATCCCCCAGCCAAGGGTTCACATGCTGAATATATCATTGTGGACACAGACTATCTGACCAAGTGGGTAGAAGGGAAAGCCACAACAAAGAACGATGCTCAAACTACAACTAAGTTCTTATTTGAGAATGTGTTCACAAGATACGAGCTACCTTTAGAGCTAGTAAGTGATAGAGGCACTCACTTCTTGAATGAAGTTATTGAAAATATTCTTCAAGAGTTCTTTGTGATACACAAGAAGTCTGCCCCCTATCATCCACAAGCTAACGGGCAAGCCAAAAGCACCAATAAGATTCTATGCAATGTGCTGACTAAATTAGTGAATAATAAACGCTCTGATTGGGACAAACAATTACACCATGTTGTTCGGGCATACAGAGTTGCCTATAAAATGGTACTCCAAACCACACCCTTTTAGATGGTATTTGTTCAAAATGTAGTGCTACCATTGGACTTTTTGATACCCACATTGAGAGTAGCACAAGAGCATGACTGGATAGGCCATGAGCTCTCCTCTAGAATCTTCGATCTCGAACGATTAGGTGAAACACGATTGAGAGCGGGAGTAGGAATTTATGCAGCCAAGAAAAGATAAAAAGCATATTTTGATGCACATGTGAAGGATAAGGGCTTGAAAGCATGAGACCTAGTCTTAGTCTACACTTTGAAGCAACATGCAAGGAAATTAGAGAAGAGAGGCTATGGACCAATGATTATCAATAGGATCTCAACAAGTGGAGCAGTTCAACTAGCCACTATAGAAGGTGATATTCTCCCTAGTTACATTAGCGGATGCAGAGTCAAACTATATCAAGAACCCCTCACTGAGGAAATGCTCAATCGACTCAACACTACCAAGAAACATAAGAAGAAGAAAAAAGAATTCAAGAAGAAGCGCAGGCAGAAGCATTGGAACACATCCGAAGAATGAAATTGAGAAGACAGGGTAGAGATCAGCCTAGGACAGATGCCTGTAGATCCAGAATATCATATGGCTATGTGTAAAGTCTCAGGTGTAAGTTCCCTTAGAATAACTGACCGATGTCCTTTTGTGACCATAGAAATAGGACAAGGAAATAGTGCAAGAAATGTACGGGCTCTGATTGACTCAGGTGCAACCACTAGTGTTGTTAAACTTTATTATTGTCAAGAATTGAACTTAAGTCTCAATCCAGTAGAAGCATATCTCATAGGATTGGGAGGTGTGGAAACCCCTTGCATGGGCAAGGTGGAACTTCCCCTCTACATTCAAGATGTTCTTATGACAGTTAAGGTACTAGTGTGTCAAGATGAAGACCTCACTGAGCCTCTTGTCTTGGGTCAAGACTGGATCTATGATCATGCAGTCAAGCTAAACCTAAGAAGTGGACTTCTTCAAGTTTGGGCAAGTGAGACTCGCATTACAATCGAATTAGAAAATGAGGCACTCAAGGAACTAGGAAAGGCAGACACTCCTGGTCCTTCTAAGAGTACACATGAAGATGACGATGCTATTCTTGTCCAAAACTATGTAATGCAGAGGGATGATTTTCTCAATGAAGAAGTCAAAGATACGATGGACTCCCTTCTTTTCCAAATGTGGTAGAGACACTTTTATTATCCTGGGGAGTCCATTCTTGTATTAGTATTCTGGTTAAGATTGATTTGTCTCTAGGAGTCTTGGGTTCTCGTCCTAGGTCTCCTATATCATTCTCAGGAATGATATTTCCAAACTCATCTGCCTTGTCAGGCAAGCTAGTAACCACATACATGGTTGCTTGCTTGTTAATGTATGAGCCCTCTTCGAATTTGACCACTGGGTGTTCCAATACAAAGGGTTGATCGGGATTTTTGAGTTGGATAACTGATCGCCTCAGACCATCCTCATAGTTGTGTGCACCTAATCAATTGTGTGCACCTAATCAATTGATCCTTATGTATTCCAATTGTGTTTTATAGGGACCTTTTGGTGTCTGTAAATAGGTAGTGCCTGAGCTACCTGCTGGTCTTTCCATGCTAAAAGATATTTCTGAATCACTTGTGTCCAAACTTAGCACGTAGGGATAACCACTTAGTTTTTGTGCCCATGACCTAGTTGTATGGTTGATACTAGCCTCAGAAGATCTAATGCTTTTTCTATCCTTACCTAAGTGTCTGCTAGATCTGAGGTTCATATGCCTTGGTTATGAGTCCAAAATTTCCCCTTCATACTGCTCAAAATCCTTTAGAGCCCCCTTGGCTTTCAAATCCCACTTGAGGGTCAACTTCAAATTACCCTATCAAGAAATCAACACATTATTCTTAACGTTGAGGCCGTGTGGGATTCAAAACGAGATTTCCAACGAGCTATAGAGGTCAAAAAATGGACTTTTGATGAAAAAGTTATGTCAAGTCAGACTCCTAGGGGTCAAAATAGGCAAACATGAAGTTATGAGAGAATCACGATTTTGACGGAAAACTGTGATCTTGAGACAGCTTGGAAATCACGATTTTGAGTGAGAATTGCGATCCTGAGAAATCCCCAAAAAATGCGATCCTGACAAAGAATCATGAAAAACGTGATCCTGATAGAGAATCGTGAAAAATGCGATCCTGACAAAGAATTGTGAAAAACATGATCCTGACAAAGAATCATGAAAAACACGATCCTGATAGAGAATCATGAAAAATGCAATCCTAACAGAGATTCATGGAAAAAATCCATCTCCCATGTTGATTTGTTGTTGCTCTAATACCCGTGAGGAGATGGATGGGTATGCTCCAAAGATGAGTTGGTGTTGCACAAAACTTTCTCTACACCTACCAAGTTAACTTTAGGGATGCTTAATAGAATACTTTAGCTTCACATTAATGTGTTTGGAACCATTGAATGCTTTGGAACATCATTTCCAAAAGTTTTCATCAAAAAAGATAACTTGCATGTGCTAGAAATGTGAAGAAACCTTCTATTTTTGGAATAGAAGTGCTCAATATTTTGCTTAGAGCTCACAACTTGATATGCATTGAACACAGAGCTTTTGCATACATCTAATTGAAGTGTGAAACTAACTAAAGAAATTTATTTAATCAATTTATCCACACAATATGCTGAGAAATGAATCTAACAAGTCAAGGGGGTCATCCTGACATTTCAGGATCTAGAAGGTGTGGAGACAAAGTCACCTTCTATGATTCATATCTCTACTCTAAACTAAGTCTGATGAAAATTGATATCCAAGTAAAATAGATACTTTACTCTAACTAACATAAGTTAAAGTACATCAAATAATGGAGTACATGCAGATAAATCAATTCCACAAAGCCACTGTAATGATGAAGATGTTGCAAAGAATAGTAGGTATAGATGAACTTGAAGAAATGTATCACAATGTATATGATAATGAACTTATGATACAAGGGAAGTGTAGTGGACTACACATAGTAGTGTGTGCTCAATGTATACTCATTGAAGTAGGTCAATGCCTCTTAGAATGGCTCACTTATCCCATGACTAAAAGTGTGTATTTATACACATGTGAAGAGTTTGATTTTGAATTTTCCCTCACCTAAAAGTGTTCTACACTTTAGGGATGATTTGAATTGATTCTTCCTACCACATGAGTCATGAGTTCAAATTCCTCATGAGATTTCTTATTCTCCTTGAATGCACACTTTACTTTCATACACTTTCTGCATAAAACCACAATGCCAAACATACACCTTAATGCAAGTCCACATTCAAGAATGCAATTTTGAGGGCAAAATAATGTACATTTCAACCATTATGAGTTGAAAGTGCACAAATGCTACAAACAAATGTCATATTCCATGTAGGTGCAAATGTCTCATCAAATCCAATGCATTTTTCTTGAGCGTAACCTATAGATACAAGCGTAGCCTTCTACTAAAAAATACTCCAAGAGGGCTTGAGCTGAATCTTATGGAACCATTTGGTACTAATGGGCAAGTCACATGAAGACCAAATACCATTCTTCATAATAGTATCATATTCATATTCATAACAACCATCCAATTTTCTAAATGTGCTTCATTAGATGAAACAACCTCATTCTTATAAAAGGCTAGAGAGAGCCATTTCAAAATAATCACATGCGAAGTAAACACCATTGAAGCTTGAGCCTATATGATACGGCAAATTTTATCTAATTTACTATCCCTAAAAGTCTACACTTGTAGAGGGGTACTTTGATAAGTCCCTTGATTAATGTATTTTCATCGTTCTACTTGAATGAGATGTAGAATAAAGGCAAGGAGTTATCTTGATTCAATCAAGGAATAGAAGTAGACCATAAAGGATTAAGATGGAGAAAACTAGGAGGATCCAATTCACGAAGAGGAGAGAAATCAATCAATTTCACAAATAGTTAAATTTTCAAGTTTCCAAATTTCCAAATTATCCAACTTTTTGAGTGGACCAATTTTCCAAGTTTCCTAGCTTTCCAAGTTGACCAATTTTCCAAGTTGCATAATTTTTCGAGTTGCTCAACTTTCCTAGTTGTCCAATTTCCAATTTGCTCAACTTTCCAAGTTGACCAATTCTCCAAGTTTCCCAATTTTCCAAGTTTTTGAGATTTAACCAAAATTATCCAAATTTATAAGTTTTCCTACCTTTGATAACTTAAAGTTAGTCTACCAAGTGGCAAGTCATCAAATAGTTGCACTTGTTTTCTCATACTCTTGGTGTGCCTGTGTGTGTATAACAAGTTCATTAGAAGTAGATTAGAACTTGGGGGATTAGGGTTTAGGACTTAGGGAAAAATTGCATTTGATTAGGTTAAGACTTTATAAACTTCAAAACACCCTAAAAATTGAATTTCTATGTGGACATTAAGTTTGTTCAGGATCAAAAGCCCAAAAACACATCCTTGAATAATTTGTAGAAGTGCATGTATCATGGAAGTTGCTTCAAAAAAATTTTTATCGCAAGATTTTTTGACTCTTGGTACAACCTATACAATGGGAGTTACAACCTAAAAGTTTGGAAAAATGACCTTTGAGGTGAGATCTGCAAATTTGTAAATTAAAAATTGCAAACACATGTGTAACTCTGTAAATTCAAAATTATAGAAACTAAGTGTTGTGAGTGATGCTTTAGGTGAAAGGACAATTTTTGTATTCGAGGCATGTAGGGGGAAAGAAGAGAGCATAAGGAGCACAAATCTTAGTTTGAGATTTGAAAATAGATAAGAAAAGTCTAAGCATCATGAGCAATCGAGTCAGGTATCGTGATACAAGATTCTCGTGTATCGCCAATACCTTGGCAAGTGTCATCTATCTCTCATACTCCACTCATGGTCATGTATCTTTGATACATATTTTGTATCCTGACTAGTCGAGTATCTTCATGTGGTACTCTATCGAGTATCGTGTGTCGCCTAGTGTGGGTATTGTGTATTGCCAATGCCTCCAAGTGTCTTCACGTGAGAGACCTTGCGTATCATGTGTCGTTTTAGCCATGTGTCATATATTGTGATTTGCTTGAGTAACATGTGTTGTCAACACCCCCGAGTGTCATGTTTCACCAATATCTTGACTTGTATCATGTGTCATGCCACCTAAAGTGTCGTGTATCATCTATTCATGTGTGTCACATATTGTCTAGTTCACATATTGTATCGTGGACTTCTATGTTGTGTACCATTTAGACAATATGTATCATGTGTTGGTGCAAATCCAAGCCTTCACATTCGGCTAGACCTTGAATAAGATTTTGATGGCTCATATGAACCATACCTTGTAATAGCTTAATGATTTACCATTGTAAAATGTTTTACCTTTGGAGAATATTGTAGAAGGCTACAAACTCATAAAGTTAGATAGAATGGAAGTCACGACTTTAGATTGAGAGAATATCTCCTAGATTAAGGGCATCACTTTTTAGTGAGAACCAAATTTGAATTCAAATTCAAATTTGAAGAAAGCACTTATAAAAAGGCTTGGAAATCTCGCAGCTAGGACACTCCCTTTTGATAGATTTTCATTGATCATTAGTTGGGATTGAGTAGCTCACTCTATAGCTCACTCATCCCACTATCATTGAGCATCATTTCTTTTCCAATGATTTTGTAAAATCATGTTCCATAATACATATACATCATTGAGTATCTCTGTTGATTTCTTTGCTATGTCCACTCAATATAGTGACCTTTGAATGCTCATATCTCAGTTATCTCTCGATCATTTTTAATGTTCTATAGCTTGTTGGAATCAGCTTATAATCTACTTCAAGCTACCAAATTTTGAATGCATTTAATTCAGCCAACTGTGAGAAATACGCATCAAAGTGGTCTTTGGTCATTCTCTGTGTAGCTCCTAAAAAATCGAGGGTAAGCATACATTTGCTAAAGTGATTGATCAGTGTATGGTTTACCATTTTAAGTGATTCCTGTTGGAATCATTAGTATCTAAGATAATTAGATACCACCAAAAGGAATTTTCCTAATTGCTACTGTACTATGAGCACTGTCTCATACATTGTCTCATACTTTTCTTCTAATACAAGAGCAAGAAGAATCAATTGTGGATTGAGTTTACCACTCAAAGGAAGCAACCCAAGAAAAGTGTTTCAGAGTATGTGATCAAAGTCAAAGATGTGGCTGACCAATTGGCAAGCATAGGAGAGGAGATTGAAGAGGAGCAAATATTGAGACAAGTAATCAATGGCATCAAGGCAGATGATAAGTGGGAAGCTTTCACAACTGCTATGGACCTTTACATGGATATGCAGATTCCAAACCTTACCACAGCCATGGGAAAACTCTTTACCCATGAAGCCAAGCTAAAAAAAAATGGAGAACCATCAAGAGGTAACAACTCTTCTGTCTTATACACAGATAAAGGAAAGTCTAAAGAGAAAGGGAAAAGCAAAAAGGTTGAAGATGAATGTACTACTTCTCAAGATACCTATGCAGGGAGAGGTAGGAACTCAAGAGGAAGGGGAAGAGGAGGTAGACAAGGTAGGGGGAGACCTTTCAACTCTTCCCCATGCAACATATGTGGATTGTCTAATCACACTACAGATGAGTGCTATAGGAACTTCAAGAATCAGAGAGGAAGAGGATATCAAAGAGGTGGCTACTCACAATCAAGAGGAAGATTCAACCATACTCAAGGCTACAACCATGGCTACCACATCAACTACAACAACAATTATCAAGGAAGATACAAATCAAGAAAAGACTTCAACAATTACATAGAGGCTCAAGAGGATTCTCTTCTCATCATGAATATGACTTCAAAACAAGGTATGAATGATGAGCACCTCTTCTATATTGACTTAGGTTGCTCAAACCATGTAGCATGCAATGTAGTTCTTCTTTCTAATCTTGAGGAACCCAAGGGAAAGCACCAAGTACAAACAGGTGATGACACCAAGCATTCAGTGGTCAAGGTAGGAAATGTCAAAACTTTTGATGGAAATAGAAATTTGTTGAGCAAGGTTCTTTATGTACCTACAATCACCAAGAATCTGATGAGTGTTGGATAGATAGTGGAAAAGGGTTTGTAGGTTAGGTTCACCAAATATGGAGTTTTTGTGGATGATCCCCAACATGGATTCAAGAGAATTTCCAAAGGAGAGAAAACAGGTAGATTATTTACATTTTAACTTGAGGACACTAGAAACATTGCACTTTATAACTACAAGGATAAAACATTGTCTCAGCTTGAGATTTGGCATAAAAGATTAGGGCATATTGGTGAGAGAACCTTGAAGAAAATATGTAGAGATCAATGTGTGCTTGGGATACCTAATGTATCCAAGCAACACATGATCTATAAATGTGGTGCATGTCAGTTTGGTAAATCACACATGTTACCTTTTACAAAGAAACACTACATGCATGAGGATTACTTGGAACTTGTCCACAAAGATGTGTGGGGACCAAGCAAGGACCCTTCAATTTTAGGCTAAAGGTACTATGTGTCATTCATTGATGATTTCAGTAGGTGGAATATCTTGTATTTCATGAAGCACAAAGATGAAGTGTTCAATTGTTTCAAAAAATATCTTGCACTTGTGGAAAATCAAACAGGAAGAAGCCTAAAGAGAATAAGGTTAGATGGAGGAGGTGAGTACTTCTCCAATGAATTTGATGCATTTTTGCAAGACAGAGGTATCAAAAGGGAGATTACTACAAGGTATACCCCTGAGCAAAGTGGGGTAGCAGAGAGGAGAAATAGGTTGATTGTGGAAGCAGCTAGATCAATGCTTAATGAAAAGAAATTGCCTAATTATTTGTGGGCAAAGAGTGTTTCTACTGCCACTTATCTTATTAACAGGTTGCCATCCAAATCACTTGATGGGATGGCCCCATATGAAGCATGGCATGGTAGGAGGCCATCACTTGGTCATTGTAGAATATTTGGATGTGTTGCTTATGTGCATGTTCCATTTCAAATCAGAGGTAAGCTAGACCCTAAGGCAGAGAAGTGCATCTTCATAGGGTATTATTTAAATAAAAAAGGATACAGGTTTTATAATCCATCCAACAAAGGATTTATGGTCAGTAGAGATGTTGTGTTTGATGAGAATGATTCTTGGTTTGAAAGTGAATGCAGGAAAGTCGAATTGCCATATGACTTGGAAGAGGAGTTTCCTTGGAGGTAAATCATAAATTGAGTGCTCATGAAGGTGATTTGCTTGAAGACATTGCAAGATCAAATCAAAGTTGGGAGTCTAAACTATGAAACCTTGACAAGGATAGACATATCTTATGGAGTAAGTGTCTTAAGTCAATTCATGCATAAACCTAGAGCACCTTAATCGGACGATGCCAAAAGGATTTTGAAGTATCTCAAGGGTACTCAAAATCAAGGATTATACTTTCCATACACATCAGATTTAGACATCAAGCTATACTCAGATGCAGATTAGGTGATGGGGGAAGTATCTCAACCCCTAAGCAACGATGAAGCGCGAATGACTTCCACAGGTATCCTTCTTTGACCTCTGCACACCAAAAATGCTCTTACTCAGAGCTTATGCAGAGAACTCCAGTGAGCTTTTGTAGACCTGTAGTAGACACCAAGGGCTTTCCAACAAAACAAATTTCACTTGAAATGGATGCTTACACAAAGAGAAACAATGTCTACAACATGAGCTAGTTGAATGCTCACAACTGCTAGTCAAGCAGAGACCTCACTTCACTCCAGCAAACTTTTCTCAGAGATTATACAGAGAATGAATCTCAAACTTATGTCAACTTTAGAGGACTCTAATAGCTACCCAATGACACCAAAATC
This sequence comes from Ceratopteris richardii, assembly GCA_020310875.1. Classification (NCBI taxonomy): domain Eukaryota; kingdom Viridiplantae; phylum Streptophyta; class Polypodiopsida; order Polypodiales; family Pteridaceae; genus Ceratopteris; species Ceratopteris richardii. Next base: position 10,974,958 of record CM035430.1, on the reverse strand, counting down.
ATAGCAAATGGATACATAGAGAAGGAGAACCAGCCCTTACAACAGAGAGCAAAATATTTCCAACAGAGCCTACACAAAGAGAGAGATATCAATCACACAACTTCACTAAAATGAATGTTGCTCCCAGCTTACTCAGAGAATGCTCCAGAGAATTGGTAAGCATAAAATAGACTCTTATAGCTATCCAATGAGACAAGAATTACATCAAATGGATACCATATGAGGGAGAACCAATGCTAACAACTCAGGGGTAGAGAGTTGCAACACTGCCTGCGCACACACATAGATATGCCTACTAAAAGAAAACAAACAAGCAAGCAAGGGGGTTGCTTAAGCAAGGGGCTTGCTTATCACAACTCCAGCACTTAGTGCTCACTTTACATGAGCTAAAACTCCAAGAAGATGGCCCAAAAGAAGTCGGGATACATGCTCCTTTTATAGTGAGAGGTGTGCCCCTAAAATCTAGGAACTACCTTTCCAAATCAGCCTCCTAACTTGGAGGAATTAGTTGAGATGACTTGGGGAGTGGTTGAGTGACTTTTCTTGATGGAATCTCGTGGCTTTTGGCTTCCTTTGATTGCTCCACATGTCCATAAAAGATTCCCCACGAATTTTTAGCTTGAAGCTTGACTTTTAACACTCCCCCTCAAGCTTCAATTCTTCATCCTCATCCAAGCTCCTTCATGTTGATGCATTGCTTGAATTTTGAAATCTTCATCCCATCCAAAGCCTTTGTAAACATGTCCGCAACTTGGTCCTTAGTACCAATATGATGTACTGAAACTTCCTTGGATATCACCTTTTCCCTTATGAAGTGATAGTGCACTTCAATATGCTTGGTTCTAGCATGATAGACAGGGTTCGATGCTAGATGAATGCTACTCATGTTGTCACAAAAAATTGGATATGTGTCAACCTGCAAATTAAGCTCCATAAATAACTTCTTAATCCACATTAGCTCACATGTGACTTGAGCCAAAGCTCTATACTCAGCCTCCGTGGAAGATAATGCCACCGTGGGTTGCTTCTTTGAAATCCATGAGATGATCTTGCTACCTAGCATGACTAGGTAACCACTTGTACTCCTTCTATCTTCCTTCGAACCGGCCCAATCGGCATCGGAATAAGCTTTGACCTGCATATCATCATCAAATGAGTAGAACAATCCTTCATTTATAGTGGCTTTGAGATATCGCAACATTCTTCTTGCAGCTTGCAAGTGTGTAGTCCTTGGACTATGCATAAATTGTGATAACACTCCAACTCCATATGCTATGTCAGGCCTGGTTATTGTGGCATAATTGAAAGAGCCTACAATAGATCGATACAAAGTTACATCCTCTAATGGCTCTCCATCAATGGAGCTTAGCTTTACATTAACTTCCATGGGATTTGAAATAGGCTTGCAATGTAGCATCCCAAACCTCTCAAGTAGGTCTAGAATATACTTCCTTTGTATGAGCATAATACCTTCTTCTTTGTATACAACTTCAATGCCAAGAAAATACCTAAGATCTCCAAGATCAGAGATCCTAAACTCCTTTCCAAGCTTTGCCTTGATCTCCTCAATGCCCTTTGTATCATTACCTGTAATGATAAGATCATCTACATACACACACATGTAGACCACAAGTTCTCCTCTTTGTTTGATGAAGAGAGATGGATCCGCCTTGCATTGATTGTAACCACATTTGATCAAATAGTCCACCAATCTTTGGTTCCAAGCCCTTGGAGCTTGCTTTAGGCCATAAAGTGCCTTCTTCAACCTACAAACATGATGTGGAAACTCTTTATGAACAAAACCTAGTGGTTGCTCCATGTATACCTCTTCTTCCAAGTCTCCATTGAGAAAGGCATTCTTGATATCCAATTGGAAGAGCTTCCATCCTTTGCTAGCAGCCATTGCAATGAGTGTCCTAATGGTGCTCATCTTTGCCACGGGGCTGAATGTCTCTTCAAAGTCCACTCCATAGGTTTGTGCAAAACCCTTAGCCACCAATCTTGCTTTGAACCTATAAATAGATCCATCTGAATTCCTCTTTACTTTATACACCCACTTATTACCTATTACCTTCATGTTCTCCTTCTTGGGCACTAGAGTCCATGTTTGATTTTCCTCAAGTGCGTCGATCTCTTCTTGCATTGCCTCTTTCCATTCGGTGTACCTGCTTGCATCTTCATAGCAATCGGGCTCATGATCTTCTACTACTTTGTTCATATATGCATAATGTGTTGCCATGTATGAATCATAAGTAAACCTTTGAGTTGGATACTTAACTCTAGAAGACTTCCTTTCTTCACCTTTTGGAGGAATAAACCTCCTTTGCCTTGGGAACTTGATCTCTTTCTTTGACGTGGCTTCTTTCTCCATCATGTGTCCTTCATCATCTTCAACTTCATTACCTTCTTCATCCAACTCCACCAATGTTGCTTTGCCTTTGTTGATTGATTGTGCTTCATAGCTTGATGAAGGTCTCCCCCTCCATGGTGAGTTCATGCTTGAACTATCTTCATTGATGGAACACCTTGGGCCGCTTAGCTCTAGGTCGATTTGTTCTTCATCATGTCCATGCTTTTCTTCTTCATAGTCCTGCATACAATCATACTTCTTATACCAAGGGAGTAGCTCATCAAATGCTACATCCCTTGATATCCTCAAGTCCTTTGTATTTGGGTTGAAGCACCTGTAACCTTTATGATCATTTGAATATCCTAGAAACACACACTTTTCTGCCTTTGGTTGTAGCTTGTGCCTCAATTCACTTGGCACATGTACATAACAAGTACATCCAAATATCTTCAAGTGGGAAAGATCAGGTTTCTTACCATAATAGGCTTGATATGGTGTCAAGCCATGGATCCCTGAGGTAGGAGCCCTATTCATTAGATACACGGCGGTATTTGCTGCATCACTCCAAAACATGTTAGGTACATTCATCTCATTAAGCATTGCTCTAGCGATCTCGGCAATGTATCTATTCTTTCTCTCTGCTACTCCATTTTGTTGGGGTGTGTACCTGCATGTTACTTGCCTCTTGATGCCTTGATCCATTAAAAAATCAGAAAACTCATTTGAGAAATATTCTCCCCCTCCATCAGACCTTAGCTTCTTGATATATGTACCTGTTTCCTTCTCTACCATTGCCTTGAATGCTTTGAAACATGTAAACACATCTGATTTGTTTTTGATGAAATAAACCCAAACCATCCTTGTGCAATCATCTATAAAAGTGACAAAGTACTTGTTACCTCCAATGGATTGCTCTTTCGTTGGCCCCCACACATCTGTATGTATCAACTCCAATGGATGTTGGCTTATGTAGCCACTCTTCTTGAATGGAAGTCTCGCTTGCTTCCCTAGTTGACAAGATTCACATAAATGCTTCATACCTTGTCCTTGGAAGTTGGGAAGACCTTCAACCAGCCTCTTGAATTGCATTTCCTTCATTCTTTGTATGTTGATGTGACCTATCCTCTTGTGCCACAAGTCCAACTCCGAAATCCTCTTGTTTCCATATGTGAAGTAGACATGTTGAGTAGAATGAGAATTTACCTCCAAAGTGAAGAGTCTCCCTTGCTTCTTTCCTCTTGCTATGACCTTGTAACCTTGCTTAGGGTTCTCCACAAAGCATCCACCTTTGTTGAACCTTACTTGATAGCCTCTTTCAACCATTTGCCCAACGGACACCAAGTTCTTTGTGATGGTAGGTACATGCAAGACATCCTTGAGACATCTTCCTTCCTCCTTGTCATCCAAAGCTACATCTCCAACATGGGAGATCTCATGGGCTGTATCATCACCTGTTTCTACATGTCCTTTACCTTTGGGAACATGTAGATTAGTAAACCAAGAAGCATTGCAACTCATATGGTTGCTACATCCACTATCAATATACCAAGTGTTATCTACTTTGCTTGAATTCCCATTCATGTGCATCATCAAGAGATTGTCATTTTCTGAACTTGTAGAAGCATAATTACCTTGGCCTTTGTATGAAGAACCTTGATTATAGTTCCTTTGGTTTCCTCCTTGGTAGCAATCTCTAGCATAGTGGCCAAACTTGCCACATATGTAACATCCTTCGCCATCTTGATTCCTGTTTTGTTGATGTCGTCCTCCTCTTCCTCTTGATCTTCCTCTCCCTCTTTGTGATGAGGTGCCTTGGTCATGTCCTTGATTTCTTGAGTGGCCTTGCCTTCCTCCAAACCTTCCTTTGCCCCTTCCTTGTCCTTGTCTTCCTTTGCCCCTTTGATTACCTGCATAGAAAACTTGTGCATCTTTGCTTTTAGTTGAACTTCCACCTATGTTCATTTCTTCGGTGACCATGAGAGCAACCAATTGCTCAAAATCGGGAAGATTATCCCTTACATAAACTGAAGTGGTAAAGGGTTTCCACTTCTCATCATCTCTCAAACCATTGAGAGTATAAGCCACAAGATCGTCATCGTCTACGTGGCTTCCAATGGATCCCAATGCATCTGATAACTCCTTGACCTTAAGTATGTAGTCATTTATGCTACTCCCTGAGCTCTTCCTAAGGTTGTTGAGCTCATTCTTGAGTTGGATCTTCCTTGCTTTGGTGCTTGTTGAATAAAGCCTTTCAAGTGTCTCCCATACCTTCATGCTTGAATCCAGGTCTTGGATATGGCCGATCATGCTATTGCTAATGTGTTGGGAAAGAATAAAGATAACCCTCTTGTCTCTTTCATTCCATTCCCTAAAGGCCCTTCTCTGGTCATTGGTTGGATTCTCATCCAACCTAGGTCTTGGTTCACTTCCACTAATCAACCCCCAAAGGCCCTTGCCCATAAGATAGTTGGAGACCCTAAATCTCCATGGTTGATAGTTACCTTTGTCTAGCTTTTCAATTTGAGTGTTGAAGTCTCCCATATCTAGTCTTTGATACTTGACCTAGCCCTTGGCTAATGCTCCAATGTGTGTAAAATGAAAATGAGGCTCTGAGGTTACCTCAATCCAAAGCTTTCCTTAGATGGACACCTTGTGCTCTTGCAAATTTGAGTAGAATAGCTCCCCCTTGATGTGAGCTACCTCCAAGAAGCTTTTGTTGATGCAACTCTTCAACCACCAACTCCAAGATGTCTTCTTGCTTGTATGTGATACCTCCAAGATGCCCAAATGCTCTGATACCACTGATGGGGGAAGTATCTCAACCCCTAAGCAACGATGAAGCGCGAATGACCTCCACAGGTATCCTTCTTTGACCTCTGCACACCAAAAATGCTCTTACTCAGAGCTTATGCAGAGAACTCCAGTGAGCTTTTGTAGACCTGTAGTAGACACCAAGGGCTTTCCAACAAAACAAATTTCACTTGAAATGGATGCTTACACAAAGAGAAACAATGTCTACAACATGAGCTAGTTGAATGCTCACAACTGCTAGTCAAGCAGAGACCTCACTTCACTCCAGCAAACTTTTCTCAGAGATTATACAGAGAATGAATCTCAAACTTATGTCAACTTTAGAGGACTCTAATAGCTACCCAATGACACCAAAATCATAGCAAATGGATACATAGAGAAGGAGAACCAGCCCTTACAACAGAGAGCAAAATATTTCCAACAGAGCCTACACAAAGAGAGAGATATCAATCACACAACTTCACTAAAATGAATGTTGCTCCCAGCTTACTCAGAGAATGCTCCAGAGAATTGGTAAGCATAAAATAGACTCTTATATCTATCCAATGAGACAAGAATTACATCAAATGGATACCATATGAGGGAGAACCAATGCTAACAACTCAGGGGTAGAGAGTTGCAACACTGCCTGCGCACACACATAGATATGCCTACTAAAAGAAAACAAACAAGCAAGCAAGGGGGTTGCTTAAGCAAGGGGCTTGCTTATCACAACTCCAGCACTTAGTGCTCACTTTACATGAGCTAAAACTCCAAGAAGATGGCCCAAAAGAAGTCGGGATACATGCTCCTTTTATAGTGAGAGGTGTGCCCCTAAAATCTAGGAACTACCTTTCCAAATCAGCCTCCTAACTTGGAGGAATTAGTTGAGATGACTTGGGGAGTGGTTGAGTGACTTTTCTTGATGGAATCTCGTGGCTTTTGGCTTCCTTTGATTGCTCCACATGTCCATAAAAGATTTCCCACGAATTTTTAGCTTGAAGCTTGACTTTTAACATTAGGCAGGTTGTAAGGATGATTAAAGGAGTAGTTCTGGTTATCTTTCCTTTGCAGGTGATAAGCCCATTTCATGGTCTTCCAAGAAGCAACCTACTATTGCTTTATCTTCAACAGAGGCTGAATACAGGGGATAAGCCAGTGCTACACAAGAAGCCATATGGATTAAATTTCTATATTTAGATTTGGGACTTCACACTCATTCACCTATGATATTTGGTGACAACACAAGCTCTTTGCATCTTGCAACAAATCCTATCTATCATGCAAGAACCAAGCATATAGAAGTTCACTATCATTATGTTAGAGAGAAGCTATTGAGCAAAGAAATTCAATTGGCATATGTATCCACAAACATGCAATGTGGAGATTTGTTAACCAAAGCACTTGATGGTACTAAACTTTGCAGGTTTAAAGCTATGATTGGATTGCAGGACATTCAAGAGGATTGATGAAGAATAACAAGTCAAGATGTTTGGCTTGAGGGGGAGTTATTGGTGCAAATCCAAGCCTTCACATTTGGCTAGACCTTGAAGAAGATTTTGATGGCTCATATGAACCATACCTTGTAGTAGCTTAATGATTTACCATTGTAAAAGGTTTTACCTTTGGAGAATATTGTAAAAGGCTACAAACTCGTGGAGTTAGATAGAATGGAATTCATGACTTTAGATTGAGAGAATATCTCCTAGATTAAGGGGATCACTTTTTAGTGTGCGCCAAATTTGAATTCAAATTCAAATTTGAAGAAAGCACTTATAAAAAGTCTTGGAAATCTCGCGGCTAGGAAACTCCCTTTTGATAGCTTTTCATTGATCATTTGTTGGGATTGAGTAGCTCACTCTATAGCTCACTCATCCCACTATCATTGAGCATCATTTCTTTGCCAATGATTTTGTAAAATCATGTTCCATAATACATATACATCATTGAGTATCTCTGTTGATTTCTCTGCTATGTCCACTCAGTATAGTGAACTTTGAATGCTCATATCTCAATGATCTCTCGATACTTTTTCATATTCTATAGCTTTCTGGAATCAACTTATAATCTACTTCCAGCTATCAAATTTTGAAGGCATTTGATTCAGCTGATTGGGAGAAATCTGCATCAAAGTGGTCTCTGTTCATTCTCTGTGTAGCTCCTAAAAAATCAGGGGTACACATCCATTTGCTAAAGTGTTTGATCAGTGTATGGTTTATCATTTTAAGTGATTCGACTTGGAATCATTAGCTATCTAAGATAATTAGATACCATCAAAAGGAATTTTCCTAATTGCTACTTTACTGTGAGCACCGAGCAAAACATCCAACAGGTGTCAAGACCAAAATAGCAAGTTTTTGAACACTACCTATTTGCAAAGTTATCTGTTTTGATCTAATTGTTTGAAGCATCATATCCAAAGTACATAGGCACTTATTTAGTATCATTAGCAAGCTAAAGGAGCCTAATCTAAGATGAAAGAGGGCAGGTAGGAAGCAGGGATTAGCAGTACCAAATCATCCTCTTGTGGTATCCATCCATGTCTCCCAACATCGTGTATCATGAATTTCTAGAACAAGTCACGTTTTAAACAAAGACTCTAAAATTTCAAAACATTGAGGCATTAAGAGCCTAAGAGGAGGGATGAAAATAAAGAGGAAACATACATTTGATTGAACTTGAGGTCAGGAGAAGTTTCAGGAAGCAAGGGGAGCATTATTTCCTCAAGTTGAGAGTGGAAAAGAGAGAAGCCTATAGTCAACCTATTCAGATACCTCTAGTGACTTAGATATTGGCCAAATGATGACTTCAGAAGACATGCATAGCTCTGTCTTTTTTACTATAGTTTGCCCTTGATTGAGGGAGATATAGGACTTCCCTGTAGTATGTATCTACTAACATGCAAGGAGTACCTATATATATATATATATATATATATATATATATCTATATATATATATATATATATATATATATATATATATATATATATATATATATATATATATATATATATATATATATATATATATATATATATATATATATATATATATATATATAGATGGACTTAATAGATCAGTTGCAAAATAGAGACTCAAGAATGATAAAAATTATTTAGAGACCAACCGTAAAGTTTGGTGGATTCTATGTGGATGGAAGAGGCAGTTTGTACTTAGTGATTGACCAACCTAAAAGAATCAATGACATTGGAGAGATAGAAGAACCTCATAATCCTATCAATATGGGAAGTGGAGAGACTGTAACAAAACCTAAAGGGAAGTCAGTTGTAGTGAATGCCTTCAAAACCTAGAGGGAAGTCAATTCTAGTGAATGCCTTGAGAGGCATCTAAATTCCTCAAGATCATGATCTAATGGACATCTATCTAATTGTTGGCATTGAAAAAGTATTGCAGGAAACTATACCTATATCAAGAAGCAATGTCATCCTTGTTACCATATATGAGTTGCACAATCTAGAAGACTCTTCAAGATTCACTTACCCGGATCAAGAAAAAAGAAGATATTGGGAAGTGACATAGCCAAAAAGTTCTAGACTCCAATACATGGGATTTACAATGTTTCATCTTAGGGAATAGACAACTTCATCTCATAACCCCTTGGATCAACAACAAAGCCAAGGCAAGGGCAATACAACTAGGAGAACATTCCTCAAAGATCTCATGTGCATATTGCAATGCCTATCAATAGTACTATGTCTAACCCTTAGATGGGAAGTGAGACAATGAATAGACCATCCTTTCCTTAAAGACCTCGATAAGGAAGAGGAAAAGGTGTGCATCTTGAAATTCAAATTATTCCTTGATCACCAGATGTGGACTAAATTTAAAGACTTTCTTAGGTTTGTAGGTGCATGAAGAATCATTCTCATGAATCTGGAGGCCCATATGATCACATGGCTGATTTAAGTGAGTGTTGTTAGCTGAGTAAGTAGAGGAATTTTTCATTCAATACAAAGCTTTTGGACTCACATTGCTTGGAACAGTTTTGGCATGGTTCCAACCATTGAATCATGATGGATTCATCAATATTGATCAATTGTTAGATGAGTACATTGGTGAGTTTTCAAAGAGAGGAATTAAACATAATACTTTGTCTTTGATCCATAGCTTCAAGTAGGTTAATGAATCACTCCTATAGCCCAAGGAAAATGTTTGTTTGACTGCTAATTTTATCGCTATTTTAATTCTTCATCATGAATTAATTCCAAGTTGATGATTAAAACAATCATTTTGCGGAGCTTCAGACTCCATTCTCCTAAAGAAGAACCCAGATAAATTGTTCACAACCCCACAGATCGTTCTCCATACATTGAAATGCCCTTAGAGGAAACACTTAACTCTTGCAAATTCACATTATTGTGCTCAATGCCAGAACCCGGTGATACAATGACTTTTTGGCACACGCTCACAATGAGAAGCATACTCATCAACAGAATGAGACTATCCAAAAACTGAGCATGCACAGATGGAAAACTCACACCATGAACATATGATGCTAAAATGTGTATGGGGTCCATTTAAAAGATATTGTTACTTTTTATAGAAGCTTATGACGAAGGATTTCTTCTCAAATCTACCAAAAGAACATCAGTTGCCAACTCAATCTCTTCATATGTCCTGAAATCAACAACATTGGACAACATACAAACACCTATTTGGTACACAGGGTATCTAAAGTAGCCTGAAGTTGATGCACACCATTAGACAAGGATGAAACTTTCTGAGATGCTCTTTTCTCAGTCATTTCATGTCAGCTTCTTCTCTCTCTCTCCATGACAGACACCTCAACAGACAGCCTTCTACACTTGTCCTCAATTGACTGAACATGATCAGAATTCCACCTCATCCTTTTTTGGTGATCAGTAATAATTTTTGGCTAAGACACCATCCATCTGTTTCCTCTGATTCTTTGATTCCTTCATGAAGCATTGTAATTGCCCTTATAAAAATTCTACTTCAAGAATCAGTCTATCCCTCTCTGCACATACCAGATTCATATCCTGTCTAGCATTGTTAACAACTTTCTCGAGCACTAAAAATCTGTTCAGCTGCCTCCTTTCGAACTTTTTCAGCATTCTCCTATGATCCAGCAACGAATGTCTGTAGCTCGCCTCCATTGCCTACAGACTTTTATCATGTAGATTGACTGTATTCTCACTTGGAGTTCCACGAATGCAAGTAAAAAGTTTTGACGGAGTCCCAGGAGGCAAGCTTCTTGACTCCAACTTTGGAACATATCAAGCAATTCCTAATCTGATTAAATTTTTGCACCCTCTAGTTTGAATTCAAGATGCATTGAGTTGACACTTTTCCATTGTTTCTAGCTCATGAGAAGCCAAAGTAGCAATAGTGCTATCATCAATGAAACTCCATCTTTGGACGGAAGAGCTTGCACCATTATGATTAATATGCTCACACTTTTCTAGAGTACTTCCCGCATCAGGTAGTGCCCTCTCAGGTCTGTAGATGAAGTTTTGAGCCATTGATTCTTCCAGACATGATGTAAGGCAAGCATTGCAAGCTTGTTTAGTTTCTCTATGAAACCCCTCAGAGAACTTTTTGCAAAGAAATATTGTCTCCAACAGAATAGTTTGCACCAAAACAGATAACTTGCATATGCAAGGAATGTGAAGAAACCTTTTATTTTGGGAATGGAAGTGCTCAGTGTTTTGCTCAGAGCTCAAAACCTCGTATGAATTGACCTAATGAGAAAAAAATCCAGTAACTCAGGGGGTCATCCCCACATTTGAGGAACTAGAAGATTTGCAAACACAGTCAACTTCCTCACTTCATATCTTGAGATTGGCTATACCAAAGTTAATGAAATTTGATGAGTATATACTACTAAATATACCAAGTTAAACTGTACCAAATTATTGAGTACACATAGAGAAATCATTTCTGCAAAATCACTAAAATGATGAAGATGCAATAGAGAATTGTAGACATAGATGTTCTTGAAGAAATGTATCAAAATGTATATGATAATGAGCATATGATACAAGGGAAGTGCAGTGGACTAGTCATATATGTGTTGAGCTTAATGTGTGCTCAATGATCTAGCTCAAAGTCTCTGAGAAATGGCACACTTTCTCCCTGACTAAATCATCTCCATTTATTCTCATCATTTGAGTTGCAATTTGGAATTTCCCTCACCTAAAGTGTTCCTACACTTTAGGTATGATTTGAATTGATTCTTTCTACCACATGAGTTGTGGGTTCAACTTCCTAACTTCACGAGATTCCATACTCTCTTGGCTTTTACTTTTATTCAAAGTCACTATGCTCAAAATAACTAGGCATCTGTTCACATGTAGTTCTTTCTTGTGTAGAGATAAAATGAAGTGTAGCCTCGAGTAATTAGCCAAGCATTTAGGCTAGATAATTGCACCAATAGTTCCCTCTCAAGCCTAAGATGCTTGAGTCTTTAGTTCTTAATGATTTCCTACAAATCAATCATTGACTTGAACCTGCTTAATTTGCTTCCATCCAATGCTTTGTTCATCACATTTGCACATTGCTGATTGATAGATACATATGATAGTTGTATCTCCTTGCTCATGATCTTTTCTCTGACATAATGGTGGTGAACTTCAATATGCTTTTCCCTCACATGATAGACAGGGTTAGCAACAAGATGTAATGAACTAATGTTGTCTCCAAATGTTTGGAAATGAAGTATTCAACCCTAAATCTGAATATAGGGTCCTAAGCCACATAGCTTCTTGAGTAACATTTGCAATTCCTCTGTATTTAGCATCAATTGATGAGAGAGTAACTTTAAGTTGCTTCTTTGAAGCCCATGAGATCAATTTGGTAATTGCAAAAGTGAGATAGTCTAATGTGCTTCTCCTATCATCTTTAGAGGCTACCCAATCTGCATTAGAAAATCATTCGACATCTATATCAAATGTATAAGGGTAGTACAAACCTTCATTAATTGTGCCCTTCAAATAATTTAGGATTCTTTTGGCTACTTCCGTGTGAGGCTTCCTTGGATTTTGCATGAACTAACTTAGCACTCTAACTCGATAGCATATATCTACTCTAGTTAGAGCAACATAGTTCAAGCTTCCAACTAAGCTTTGGTAACTAGTCACATCTTCAATAAGCTCACCTTCATGAGCACTTATCTTATGATTTCCCTCCATGGGTGTACAGACAACCTTTGTATTTTCCATCTTGAACTTGGAGAGCATATCTCCAATGTATTTTCTCTGAGTTAAGTACATACCTTTCTTTGTATACACCACTTCAAACCTAGAAAGTATGTGAGTAAGCCAAGATCATTGATCTTGAATTGTTCCTTCATTTGAGCCTTGGTCCTTCTGATTCCATCTGCATCACTTCCTGTAATAATCATATCATCCAGATATACACAAAGGTATATGAGCTTTGAGTGTTTCCTCTTAATGAAGAGGGAAGGATCTGCCTTGCCTACCATAAAACCTTTATCCTGCAAGTAAGTGACAATTCTATGATTCCAAGCTCTAGGAGTCTCTTTCAAGCCATACAAGGCTTTCTTCAATCTGCATACATATTTTGGATATGATTGATCTTCAAAACTAGGAGGTTGAGCCATGTATACCTCCTCTTAAATGTAACCATTTAGAAAGACATTTTTTACATGATAGAAATTCAAATTCTTAGAAGATGCTATACTCATGAGTACTCTAATTGTGGGCATCTTTGCCATAGGTGAGAATGTCTCTTCATAATCAATACCTTGAATTTGTGCAAACCCTTTAGCTACAAGCCTTTTTTTTCACCTATTAATTGAGCCATCAGAGTTCTTCTTTACCTTGTAAGTCCATCTAGAGCCAATGACCTTCATAGATGGCTTCTTGGGAACCAATTCCCAAGTTTAATTCTCTTGTGGAGCTTCTATTTTTTCTTCCATGGCTTGTCCCCATTCTGGTTTCTTCTTGGCTTCTTCATATGTAGATAGTTCTTTTGAGTTTGTATCCTATGCTATGTAAATTGAATGCTTAGTGACCAAAGATGTGTCATAACCATACCTTTCTGGCTTCCTTTTCCCTCTAGTAGATCTGCTTATAGTTTGTTGAGATGATTCTACCCCATCTCTCAACTCCTGCACTTTAGCTTTTCCTTTGGAGTTCCAAGAATTGATTTATCTTCTTGGAGTTTTCTAGTCTTCATCAGAATCACTTGATGCTTCAAGTGTAGACTCATTCCTCTTTGACAATGATGGAAAGTCTTCCTCTAGGCCATAGGGAAGTTTGATTTCCCTGCAATCAACTTCAAAGCAAGATTTTTTTCATAAAAAACAACATCTCTACTTACAATGAACCCTTTATTGCTTGGATTATATAATCTTTAACCTTTTTGATTAAGATCATAGCCAATAAAGATGCACTTTTCTACCTTTGGATCTAGCTTGCCTCTGATTTGTGATGGTATGTGTGCATATGCTATGCACCCGCACATCTTGTAATGGTCAAGGCTAGGTCTTGTTCCATTCCATGCTTCATATGGTGTCATACCGTGTAATACTTTTGATGGGAGTCTATTGATTAGATAGGTGGTTGTAGATGCAACCCCATAGATAATTGGGCAGCTTCTTTTCATTTAGCATTGACCTTGCAGCCTTCTTCTCTTTGCAACTCCATTTTGCTCTGGAGTATACCTAGTTATAATATCTCTTTTGATTCCGTTTTCTTGGAGATAAGAATCAAAATCATGGGAGAAGTATTTTCCCCCTCCATCTGACCTTCGCCTTCTCAAGATCTTACCTATTTGATTTTCTACTAGTGCTCAATATTTCTTAAAGCATGAGAACACTTCATCTTTATGCATCATGAAATATAGTATTGTCCATCTGCTATGATCATCAATAGATGACACATATTAAGTGGATCTAGAGATTGATGGCTCCTTGCTTGGCCCCCATACATCTGTATAGACTATCTCAATGTATCCCTTCTTTGTAAATGGTTGCCTATGAGACTTGCCAAATTGACAAGCACTGCATTTGTAAATCATGTGTTGTTTGGAGATATTTGGTAAGCCAAGAACACTTTGATCCCTAGTGATTAGCTTCAAAGCCCTTTCACCTATATGAGCTAACCTTTTGTGCCAAATTTCCAATTCTGATATTGTTTAACTACCATAATTGAGTAATGCAATGCTCTTAGTATCTTGGAGCTCAAATGTAAATAGTCTACCTAACTTTTCTCTTCTAGTTATCTTTGTGAATCCTTGATATGGATCATCAACAAATGCTCCATTCTTTGTGAATCTGACCTGCAATCCTTTTTCAACAATTTGACCTACACTTATGAGATTTTTGGTTATGGTTGGCACATACAATACCTTGCTCAATAAGTTCATATTACCATATGAAGACTTCACATTGCCTATCTTCTCCACTGGATGCCTTGTGTCATCTCCTCTTTGGACTTCATGTCTATTCCTTGGGTCCTCCAAGTTAGAGAGTAGAGCTACATTCCCTAGTACATGATTTGAACAACCTGAGTCTATATAGAATACATATTCATCTACTTTATCTTGTTTCATGGTCATGTTCATCAGAAGTAATGAGTCCTCTTGAGTTTGATCATCTGCATAGTTGTTGTAGTCTCTACTTCTTCTGTATTCTCCTTGATAATTATTGTTGTTGTATGAGTTATTGTTATAACCATTGTTATTGTTGAATCTACCTCTTGAGCTTCCATAGCCTCCTCTGTTGTAACCTCTTCCCCCTTTGATTTTTAGGATTCCTAAAACAATTTTTAATAATGTGATTAGTTAGGCCACATATAGCACATGGAGAGGATCTTTGAGATCTCCCCTTGCCTTGTCTTCCTCCCTTGCCTCTTCCTCTTGAGCCTCTACCTCTACCTGCAAAGTTTGCTTGAGGTGCTGCCCTCGTCATCAGACTTTTTACTTTTGCCCTTGATATATTTATTCTTTTTCTTATTTGTATATAGAGTAGATGATTGATTATCTTTTGAGTTGTCTTCATTCTTCAAAAGCTTTGCCTCATGTGTGAACAATTCTCTCATGAGGGTGTTGAATAGGAACATGCATGTCCATGTAGATGTTTATGGTTGTGGTGAAGGCTTCCCATTTGTCATCTACCTTTATTCCATTGATCACTTGTCTAACTATCTGCTCTTCATCAATAATCTCTCTAATGCTTCCAAGTTGATCTGCAAGGTCCATTTTGGTGACAAAATGAGTCACACTTTGTTTGGGCATTTTCTTGAGTGTAGTGAACTGTGTCCATAGTTGGTTTTTTCTTGCCTTAGTACTTGATGAAAAGAGTGCTTGAAGAGCATTCTAAATCTCTTATTAAGTCTTGCAATTCCTAATGTGTGGAAGTAAAGAAACGAAGATTGAGTTAAGAATGTATGACTTGGCTAGAGCATCCTTTGAGAACCATGTGGTTAACCTCTCTTGTTCATCTTGAGTTGGTTGTCCTTTGCTTCTGAGGATTGACATCATCTCATCTCCATATATGTAACCATATAAGTTCTCCCCTGAAGATAAGCTTCCATTCTAAGTGACCAAACCAAGTAGTTACCTTGATCCCATTTGTCTATGGATGAAGGAAATCCATCTCCCATCTTGATTTGTTGTTGCTCTGATGCCACTATGAGGAGATGGATATGTATGCTCTAGAGATGAGTTGGTGTTGCACAAAACTTGCTCTACACCTACCAAGTTAGCTCTACGGATGCTTAGTAGACTCCTTTGGCTTCACATTAATGCATTCACAACCACAAAATACTTTGAAACATCATTCCCAAAAGTTTGCACCAAAATAGATAAGCTACATATGCAAGAAATGTGAAGACACCTTCTATTCTAGGAATGGAAGTGCTCAATGTTTTGCTCCGAGCTCACAATCGGGTATGAATTGACCAGAGAGCTTTTGCACACATCTAATTCAAGAGCATAAATAATTAAATAAAGTTATTCCATGAATTTAGAGGCACCATATACTGAGAAATAAATCTAGCAACTTAGGGGGGTCATCCCGACATTTCAGGAACTAGAAGATGTGTAGACATAGTCAACTTCCTCACTTCATATCTCAAGATTGGCTGAACCAAAGTCAATGAAACTTGATAAGTAGATAGTAGACACTTTGGTCTAACTATAAAAAGTTAAAATGAGCAAGTGATTGAGTACACACAGAGAAATTATTTATGCAAGATCACTAAAATGATGAAGATGCAAGAGAGAACTGTAGATAGAGATGTTCTTGAAGAAATGTATCAAAATATATATGATAATGAAAATGTGATACAAGTGGAGTGTAGTGGACTACTCACATATGAGTTGAGGTCAATGTGTGCTCAATGATGTAGCTCAAAGTCTCTCAAAAATGGCCCATGACTAAATCATCTCTATTTATGCTCATCATTTGAGTTTGAATTTTGAATTTCCCTCACCTTAAAGTGTTCCTACACTTTAGGTATGATTTTTATTGATTCTTCCTACCACATGAGTCGTGGGTTCAGCTTCCTAAATTGAGGAGATTCCATACTCTCTTGGCTTTTATGTTTATTCAAAGTAACTATGCTCAAAATAACTAGGCATAGGTTCACATGTACTTCTTTCTTGTGAAGAGATAAAATGAAGTGTAGTCCTGAGTAATTAGTCAAGCATTTAGGCTTGCTATTTGCACCAAAAATAGTATGATTAGGAGACTATGGGGTATACCTAAAGAGTGACTAATTTCATTGATGCACATCACTTAAGTAGTGTAGCATTTTTGCTAAACTATTAAGGAAACCAATAGAAAGGATCATAGAAATGGGTTTCATGAGAAAGCATCAAAAGTGCTAACGTGATTTGAGTGATGGTTAGGAAGAAAATAGCATGGCATGATCTCTTTGATTTAGAGAATAGATCCATCACTGCGGAATGTTTGGGATACCCAACCTATATGTATATCACGATCTATAGAAAGGTACTTATACTTAATCTTGGTACCTAGGAAAAAGTTAGTTTGGAATAGAGAGAGATATCGATTTTCACATGTTTACTAGAACTAAACTACACTAGCTCAAGGACATGGGATTCATTAGAGTCCACCTACATATTCCATTACATATATGGAATATACATTTAGTTTAGTGTAGGTATAACACCTTGAAATGGAAGAAGTTTCCACTGGTATGTGATGGTGGAAACGACTTCCCTTTGAGTACCCTCCTTGTATGGTGAGGGAGAAAAGGACTCATCATTCATGGGGGCATATCTCATTAGATTAGAGGAGATCTCTTAGTAGACATCTCCTTAGGATTGGGAGTTATCCTTCATAGTTTATGGAAGATCTATTCTTCCAATAGAGTCTGTGATGGGTGATTTTATTGCCATTGACATCACATACTTACTTTATAGCTTTCATGAAGGATAATTCCAATAGTATGGATGGATCATATAGATCCATGCACATAGGATGGTTGGCATAGATAGTTTCTTATGCATGGATACACATCATTTTATTATGGTATTATGTTATATCATTACTGCCAATTTTAGTAGAGGGCTTTGACCCTTAGAAGGAATTAAATTTCTCGAATCTTCACCACATACACCTTCATTATTTATGGGAGATTTGTTATGCACCTTCATAGGAATGTATGTAATGAGGGATTATCCATGAGTTTATGGAAGAGAAGAGCCATTGAATTCGTAAAATTCTCTTTCAAGGGAATGAGAAAGTGGGAATTAGCTCAGAGAGAAGAGATATATCATGTTAGCTCCTGTTCTTTGAAAGAGAAAAAGAAAAGCAAAATATGATTTCTTCATAGGAGACGAATAGAGTATGTTTTTCACTAGAGAAAAAAGGTAGTTAGAAAACATCTTGTAGTCTGTATTTTAAAAGGAATTCATTTAGTCTACTTTAAGTATAATTTTCCTTCATATAGGAGTTTGATTATCCATTTGTTTGGATTAAGGAAAAAGAAAACATGGAGAACTTATTCTCAATTATGGATGAGTAGAGTAATTGAATTCAAATGAATCTCTTTCAAAGGGAAAGGAAAAGTATAATAGATTACACTACTAGAGCTCTTTTCCTTAGAGAAGATAAGAGAGAGAGAGAGAGAGATAGAGAGAGAGAGAGAGACATATTCACTTTCTCATTTTTATATTTTCTAGATAGGAGTGGTATTATTCTATCAAAGGCAATTGGGAAACAAAAAAATCAATGGTTAGATTGAGTCTCACATGGATACTCTAGAGAGAAGTGTTTATTGCTGGTGATGGTACCTGACAAGAGGAGATATAGTTATTGACATTAGTCAGATGGGGAGTAGCATTATTATTCCTCTCTTTAGAGTTTCTAGGAGATAGGGATAGATCTAACCTACTGGATTACCAAAATCTTAGTTGGTGTGTCATCATGAGGATTATGATTGAGCATCAATTAGGAGAATGGGTATTTAGGGATTATCTGAATCTCAAAGGAAATGCTTTTTTGCATTCATATGGAAAACTAAATGGAAGAGAAAATATTAGGGTTTGAACTAGTGCCATTGATTATTTTCCTATAGAACTTAGTCCAAAAGTTTATGGATGACAAACCAAAGACTTCTTGGTTAATGGAATGTAGAGATTTCATTTTACTACCAAGGAATTATTATATGTAAGCTAGGATGATGCATTTGCATAGTTCACAAGGTAGTTTAGATTAAACTATTACTTGTGATTACACTCATGGTTAGGAAGACCCAGAGCGGTATGAGAGCAAATCTACCATTTGGCCCTAGATGAGTTTGGAGTCACCTTTTATGGGACTTTGTTCTAGATTTCAAAAGATTCAAGGGTTTGTCATCTCCATTTTGATATGGTCAAGCCTATAATCTTGGCACTTTGCAATTGCTTTTCATACTAATACTCCATAAAGGATACATCATATGGACTTACATCATTATATGTTATGGGAGTGATAGTTTGGAAGTTCAGTGCATATGGGAGATAGTAGGCACCACTCAGACAGTTTCCCACCTTTGCGATGATCTCATATGAGGATTGTTAAGGGGAAGGAGATGAGGAAACAACACACATAGAGATGAACATGTACATAGATTACATGGGGTTTAGGAAGGTCTGAGAATTTACTTCTACCATACAGACATTTAATGTACATTTTCGAGGACGAAAATGCTTTCACGGGGAAGGAAATGTCACATCACATGAGTAATGGTATGAATTACCCCTTGAATATAGGTTAATATTTTATTTTTCCACTTGTAAAGGTGTTTGTCACCTGAACCCAAGGGAAAGTGCCACATGCATCCCTAGGTTTTGCTCAAATTTCGAATCCTAAGTCAACTTTTGTCAGCCTAAGTCCACAATCTCATTCCAATGTACTTGCCAAGGGGACAGGAAAAGACATACACACATAGACCTCCAACTCTAGTGGTTACTCACCATGGCCTCCCGCTCTTACTCACACCCAACCTACTCCCAAGAGCACCCACTCACATGCACAAATACCCACAAGCACTCACTTTTCCTTTCCTCTCAAGCTCTCTCTTACTCACACCTCTACTCAAACACGCACACTCACGTTCACATGTGCACACATACACACACCTGAAAACACACACTTTTACTCCTATTACTCAATTTCTATTACTCCACTCGCTTTTCCCACTTCTTTTTTCCCTCACATACACACTTATATAGTCAATTTCACACCCAATTCATGCACCTCCTTCTTCCTATACGCTCATCGATCCACTTCCCTTTTCCTATCTCCTTCACACAAGGATACATGCATCCGATGTAAGGGTAACGATGCTACTCGTAAAAGAGGTGTAAACTCCAGAAATCAATCACCTTAAAATATGCATATTCTTCCCTCCTCGACTACTCTAACATACATAAAGGAAGTTATCATGATTTCCCCCAAGAAGGGCCAGATTAAAGATCAAGGTTTCCCTCTATCTCATGTGTTCAATTCGTTGTTTTTGGTTCAAAGAAACTGGAGGTTCCATTTTCAACAAAGACGACTGTGTATGGCTTCTGGAAGGATCCAGTATATGGATGGGCTAGGAGACTTAATATATATAGTGTTACGGTATAGCCATCAGATCGGAGGTTTTTGGTTGATGCATCAAAAACACCTATCTCATTTAACTCTAAGAAGTGAAACAGAACAGACTTTCCCTTCAGTGCAAAGCACTATCTATCACGTATTAGGATTTTGGAGATCAAATCCTCTGCGTTCAAGATTCAGAACGAGAAAAGGAACCCGGTTTTAGACACTAGGGGACGGTCTCCATGGTTGTGTCCACTCATCTCAGCGTTTTTTTTTTTTTTTTTTTAATGGAGGTTCAGCCGAGGCCTACTCGTCCAGACTTCAACTTTGAAATTGCAACTGTACAAGGAAGGGCATAGTACCCATGGGACCCCTCTTATCCCACAAGAACAGAGGTTTACATAGCTAGGTTAAACTGCGGTCACATCTACCGCATAGCAGGATAAACGGTGGCACATCAGCCACAATACAAGGTTTCCATGTTAACATGTCCTTTACATGTTGCCGGTGGGGGTTGAACCCTCGCCCCCGCCTCATGAGATGAAAGGCCCAACCACCCAACCAAACGGTTTGGGACACTCTCTCGTCTGGCATTGGGTGAGTGACAGTTTAGAGCTTTTAAAGATCGACATCAAAAGATTTTATGCGCTCATTGTGAACATCAGTCTCATTCCGTTATGAATGCGGATGGTTCATCCATAGTTCTTTCAAGATATAAGCTTCGATCATATCTACCTAAGCTTCGATCATATCTACCTCCTACGTGTGCAAGCGCTTATTATTAACTCATATATCTAAATGAGGAAACCTAGTATTCGGCCTGCAACATGCAAATAATTACCATAGCACGTTCGGACAATCACAACAACACAAATGTTTTTTGTTCTTTTCTTTTCTTTCCCTCCTTTTTTTATTTTTTATTTTAATTTTAATAATTAATTAATTTACCCCAATCCGGAGAATTAAGTAGAAGGAGAAACGTTTGTTCCCCACTTTTCCCACACATGCATGCAAACATACACACTCCAGCCTTTGACATATCAACCATCTCTTTACCCCCACTCTCTTTGTTACAGATACTACATATGCATCATAGATTCGACTTCCACTAGGTAAATACCATCGGCTATTCTTTGGTCCCTCATATACCTGTCCTTGGATGATCCCAGAATGTGGGTCTATTGGATGTCTCATATAGCCTCACCTCATACTCGCATCCCGCAGACTTCCTGATGGTGAGTCCGGCTCAACTTTAGGAGCTCCATCATCGCTACCTATCGTTAAAAGATCTGCCCAAGCCCAAGTGATGCCGTTCTCTTCATTAGGCATTTCCCTCGAAGGATCAAAATAGTAATACCGCTCCCCTACCCATCCCACATGTCGGAGCAGATATCTCTCAAGCTATAGAATATGGAACATAATATCTAAGCCCTGGTTTATGAAACATACCAGTGAATGGGCTTCCTCCACATCATATTTGGTTTCGAAGTCGTCGACCTCTATGTCCATGTGGGCAAATGTCTGATCCGAGAAGTATATCACCAACTTGTATAAATAGATCTGAGTTATTTGGTCTACCATTTGTCACTTAGCTCCCAATAGTCTCCTGCACAACACAAAAAATACTTAGATGTCCAAATTTCTTGCTATAATGGGATAATATCAATAACAACAGAGATGATAGTTAATATATGCATATATGTACAACTATATATCTATGTACAAGGGTTCTACTAAGTCCTTCCTCTTGGATCTTGTCTGGTTTCTCCCATCCTAATGCTGATTGAAATATGGTTTGACTCGAAGTGCGTTGACCTTTATGGGAGCACATTCTTCACCTAAATCTTGTATTTGCAATGAACCATCTTGTTTGTAACTTCCTTGGGAACTTGTAATATTTGCTATTGTAGACTAACACCAAGTCGCCTTCTTGAATTGCATAGGACTTGAGTTTCTTTTTGTGCCTCTCCTTTTGCCTCTTCTGAATAGCTTCCAAACTTTTCTGTGCAATGAGTCTCTTTTCTTCTAACTTGACCAGTTCGATATACCTCTCCTTCAGTGACTCTTCCTCTCCCAGCCTGGCTTCAATGGCCACTCTCAATGTCAGAACTTCTTTTTTAATGTGAAAGATGGCTTCCTCGCCATACACTAGTGAGAACGGAGTGCCCTTAGTTGTCACTCGGTAGGATGTTAGATATGCCCACAAAGCTTCCAAAAGTCACTCATCCCAGTCTTGCATATGCGTAGCCACTGTCTTTGTCAGAATTTGTTCAAGAATCTTGTTGGTAACCTGCACTTGTCCATTCGCCCTCGGAGAATATGGAGTGTTTTTCCTGTGTTTGATCCTATACAACTCCATCAATTCCTCGATCACTTCGTTGACAAAGTGTGTTTCCCTATCGCTCACTATCTCCAACGGGCATCTCAATCATGTGATAATCTATTCATACAAAAACTTGGCTACATCGATAGCTCGATCAATCTTCAGAGCTTTTGCTTCTACCCACTTGATGACATAGTCCGTGCAGACTAGGATATACCTATTGGACCTACGTCTAGAGGGAAGATAAATGGGTCCCACAAAGTTGATTCCCCATTTTTCAAAAGGCGTAAGAGCTAGTACCACTGTTAGAGGAGCTGCATGTGCTAGTTTTGGCTTGCCCATTCTTTGACATTTGTCGCATTTCTTGCAATATGTGTGACAATCTTTGGATAGCGTCTACCACCAATATCGAGCCAATAAGACCTTTCTAGCCTACTTTTCTAAGAAGATTCTATGGATGTTTGTTAGCAGGATGCATAAAGCTTCAACTTCTTTGTCATAGTGGAACCCGATGAGCTTTTGGCGGGGGCATTGATCAATGGATTAGTTTAAAATGGATTTGTGTTTCTAGCACTTCAACCATTTGAGAAGATGTAAATGCAAGCAACAACACCTTTTATGGAACATTATGGCTAGAGAGAGGTGGTGTGTTCACACTACATCAATCGGTGAGGCTCTTTAGGCACTCAGTTTCATGGTTGGTCTTCCAGATGGAGTAGCAAGTAATGGACCAGATTTGGACTTAGCACCAGTTCAACAAATCATGAATTGGATAAGTCGGTCATGTTCCATGGACAATGGGGATAGATCAGTACAGAGAGTTTCTGTTGATTCTTGCCAGTCTAAGTTAGAGGCCGCTTAGGAAAACCAAACTCAATCACCTAGTGGGGGAGTCTATGTTAGGAAATTTCAGAATCTGTGAATGGGCGTGGCAACACATGCGAATGGAGTGCTAGAAGTCAAGAGTCTTTAGAGCCACCTGAACTCTGCACTTTTGAATTACCTGTTATGCCAAATATTGAAATACATTCGAAAGAGTTTAAAAATCAAGGAAATGCTTCTCTGGTGGATTCCCATGGTCAATGTCTATCATCTGAACAAGAGGTTAAGCATGTGTCACTGATGTCCTGGGAGGGCTTGAATACACATATTGCTACAAAAGATAGGGGGCAAAAGGCCCTAAATTTGCACGAGCAATGATTCATTGCTCTCTTTTTTCGAGAACTTGCAGGCAACCGATAGGGTGGGTAGCATCCTGGTGCATCATCAGAGCAGACAAAGTGTGGAGAGGGCTCTTCCATGCTGTTCATTCAGGGGAAAATTTGTTGAGTGTCTTCCTCATTGTTAGAGTTGGGAGGTGGTTGTGGAAAGAGAGGAGGGGGAGAAAAATTTGTTTGTGGTCACTTTGGGGTTCGAGGAGGAGGTCGTGGGGCAGAATTTGGGGGCGGGGGGAGTTCATTGGCAGTGTTGGAGGACATCTGAAGGAGCAATGATAGCGGGATTCGAGTAATATGGGGGGAAAATGGGGAAGAGGTGACCAAAGGTCAGTTGGATAGATAAGAGGGGTCATCAAGCACACTAGAGAAGCCACAAAAGCCTTGCTTGTTAGTACTCCTCACAAGATCTGGTTTGATAATTGTACGATTTTTTATTTGAGTTTGGACAGGTTCTCGGAGCTAGAAATTTTGAACAGGTTGCTTATGTTCGGGAAGACTCTGGACTCGTGAAACGGAAGAAGGATTTTAATTAGTGCAAGTGAATGCTCTTGGGAGTAGCTTGGGCGTGAGTAAGAGAGCGAGGCCACAGTGAGTAACCACTAGAGTTGGACGTCTATGTGTGTATGTCTTTTCCTGTCCCCTCCGTAAGTACATTGGGATAAGATTGTGGACTTAGGCTGATAAAAGTTGACTTAGCATTCGAAATTTGAGTAGAATTGAGGGATGTGTGTGGCACTTTCCTTTGGGTTGAGGTAATAAACACTATCACCATTGTATTGGCATGTATTGCCATCAATTTTTTGGCATATGTATTTGCATTAGTTAGGTATGAGCTCCACTCTTATTGATATGAATCTAGAGCAGTTTGAGGTGCATGGATACACCTTGTTCGAGGTAGTTGGTGTAGGTTGATCTGTATAGGTTGAGATTCGGACTCTTCCTGTACATTATTGTATAGTCCTACATCATTCTTTGTATGTTTTACCACTTATGGTCACATTGATACTTAAGTGGAAGATTGTTGGGGATGTAAGGATCATGTGACTTTATCCCTAAATTCATATATATACATCATATATAGAGCATTGCCTCAAGGGAGATCATTATGTGGGTTTCAAGGCTCCCACGCATATGTGTTCTCCTCTCCTCTCTCTCACTCCATCTCCTCCTTGCTCCTCTTATTCTGCATACCAAAGCCCTTCAGCCCTGCTATCAAAGTACCAAACATCTGTGTCTACTATAGACATACATTGTTCATGAGAAAATGGGTCATAACTGCAAATAGTAGAAAATGCCCATTCTTCATTTTGCATAATATTAGCAAAATCTATTTTAGGTGTAGAGACCTCTACAATAACCATTCTAGACTCTTTTTTCTTCGCCTCTTTTGTAGCCAGTTTTGGACAACTCTTTATGAAATGATCACTTCCTTTACAATATTTGTAAAACAACTTTCTTTTTTATGATTTCTTCTCATCTTTATCTTCCTTTTTGGATTGTGCAAAATTAGCAAATTTGTGTATACTAGTAGATGAGTCCCATTTACCTTTGCCCTTCTGATTAGCTAGGAAAGCTTGATCTACAACACATATAAGGGACATGTTCTACCTCGACTGATCTTCATGCAATAAAAGAAAGACTAACTCCTTAACCTCCAACCTCTGCTTCGCAAAGATTCCACATGACTCGACAGCTTGCTGATATTGTCCTCTAGCCAGGCGATACGATCTGGAAGGCCACTATTCATTACTACACTCCTCAATGCCTCAAGCTTCACCACTAAGTCCCTTGTCCCTTATTTATTTCCCTCAATACCACCTTGGAATTGGAAAAACTCAAAATCAACATGTCTGAACCGATTCCAAACTTTCTCCTTCTCCTCTTCCAAATCTCTCATCCTCCTTTCGGATTCAAGGGGAACATCCTCCCTCTTCCCGACTAGGTCAGCCAGCTTCTCAACCTCTTCTCGGATCGTTCTATCTTCCCAGATTCTACTTTTATTTTCTAATTCAAGTTCATTTACCTTCTTTGCCAACTTCTCCATCCCTTCTAACCCCCCTCCCAATGCCTCTAACTTGTCTAATATCGTGTTCAAATATTCCTCCATTTTCCCTACTTTTTGGTCCCCTTCTACACATTTCTGTCTCTCATTGTCTCTCTCACTCATCCATTAACCTAGATTGCCACTTAACCTCTCATTTTCCTTCTCTAATTGTCTCATTTTCTCGTCACTCTCTGCTTGGGCACACCTCATTGTTTCTAACTCCAGGTGGAACTCCTCACTTGTCCTACTCGCTTGTTTACTGTATCTGTGGATTATGCTTTGTGAATGTAGTTTGAAGTAGGACCCAATCGATGATATTCATATGCCCGATTCCTCATTGGGTGTCCAAATCCGCTTCCTCTTCTAGCCCATCCGGAGTTCATCATCCTCAGACCAACCTTTTGGAAGTCCCTAACTCGCATTCTTTGTGCCATCACTTTACCAAGACCAAAGCAACCAATCTGGGGCCGACTTGCTATACCACGCGAATGGGGCACCAAGCAAACTCATAGCAATTTCTATGAGATGAGCTAAGCCAATTCCCGACAAATGCATGGAAATGTTTGTTACCTGAACCCAAGGGAAAGTGCCACATGCATCCCTAGGTTTTGCTCAAATTTTGAATGCTAAGTCAACTTTTATCGGCCTAAGTCCACAATCTCATCGCAATGTACTTGTAGAGGGGATGGGAAAAGACATACACACATAGATGTCCAACTCTAGTGGTAACTCACCGTGGCCTCGCTCTCTTACTCACACCCAAGCTACTCCCAAGAGCATTCGCTTCCACTAATCAAAATCCTTCTTCCGTTTCACGAGTCCGGAGTGTTCTCGAACATAAGCAACCTGTTCCGAATTTCTAGCTCCCAAAACGTGTCCAAACTCAAATTAGAAATCGTACAATTATCAAACTAGATCTTTTGAGGAGTACTTCCACGTAAGGCTTTTGTGGCTTCTCTCATGTGCTTGATGACCCCTCTTATCTGCGCAACTGACCTTCGGTAAGATGTCCAACTCTTCCTCGTTTTCCCCCCATATTACTCGAATCCCCCTACCATTGCTCCTTCAGATGTCCTCCAACTCTGCCAGTGACCTTTCCCCCCCAAAGTCTGCCCCGCGACCTCCTCCTCGAACCCCAAAGCGGCCACGAACAAATATTGCTCTCCCTACTCTCTCTCGACAACCACCTCCCAACTCTGACAATGAGGAAGACACTCAACAGATTTTCCCCTAAATAAATAGCATGGAAGATCCCTCTCCACACTATGTCTGCTCCAATGATGCACCAGGACACCAACCACCCTGTCAGTTTCTTGCAAGTTCTCAAAAAAAGAGAGCAATGAATCATTGCTCGTGTGAATTTAGGGCCCTCCCCCTCCTATCTTTTGTAGCAATATGTGTATTCAAGCCCTCCCAGGACATCAGTGACACATGCTTAGCCTTTTGTTCACATGATAGACATTGACCATAGGCATCCACCAGAGAATAATTTGCTTGATTTTTAAGCTCTTTCGAATGTATTTCAATATCTGGCGTAGTAGCTAATTCAAAAGTGCAAAGTTCAAGTGACTCTGAAGACTCTTGACTTCTTTCACTCCATTCGCATGTGTTGCCAAGGACATTGATAGATTCTAAAATTTCCTAACATAGACTCCCTTCCCCAAGTGATTGAGTTTGATGTTCCTAAGCGGCCTCTAACTCAGAGTGACAAGAATCAACAGAAACTCTCTATACTGATCTATCCCCATTGTCCATGGAACATGACCGACTATCCAAGTCATGATTTGTTTGAACTGGTGCCAAGTCCAAATCTGGTCCATTACTTGCTAGTCCATCTGGAAGACCAACCATTGAATTGAGTGCCTGAAGAGCCTCACTGATTGATGCAGTGTGAAAACACCCCCTCTCTCCAGCCATAATGTTCCATAAAAGGTTTTATTGCTTGCATTTACATCTTCTCAAAGGGTTGAAGTGCTAGAGACACAAATCCATGTTAAACCAATCCATTGATCAATGCCCCCTCCAAAAGCTCATCGGGTTCCACTATGACAAAGAATTCGAAGCTTTATGCATCATGCTAACAAACATCCACAGAAGCTTCTTAGAAAAGTCATGCCCTGCATATCGTGGAATCATCTCAACCCACATATGTTCAACAAAATTTGACAATTCAAGGTGCTAACAGATACACCTCCCACTCAAGAATGAATCCTAGATAATCCAACCTATCACAAATAACCTATGAACAAGTCCAAGTGAATGGAGATAATGATCCAAAGCTATGCCACAAGCAAAAGGATCTACTAGACCATCTATCTAGCATAAAAACTGATAAAATTTCAGCAGAATCTCCTTTGTAAAATGGACTCTAGAACCAAAATAAACCATGTGGGAATCACCATCTACATGCCAATAATCACACTGGCAAATAAAATATCACATCAATGACCATATGCTAAACTAATAGCCAATCAAGGTGACAAACGAATGTGCAATTGAGGCTCCAATCTGGACCATGTACCTGCAAACAAAACAAAGATACAAGTACCAACCAATATCCAAAATCAACTCTCATAAAATGATGTGTAGCTGAGAAGTAAATTCTTAGCCAAGTCGAATAAACATGATAGAGACCACAATTCCACTATACATCCACTGACAATTTTATGATCAAACTGACGAATGACATAAACCTCAAAAAGTAGTATACCATAATGTCATCTCACATGTCAAACACATGACAAGATTATGCTCTACTTTCATATGGAGGAGCTACCACAGTGATCATACATGGCCATCAAGCTCAAAAATAAGAGGTTGCACACCCAAAAAATCTCTCTCGAAGAACTTCCAAACCAAAATGAAACTCCAAAAGCAACTAGGGTTCTTTTGGTGAAAATATGTTGCTCTATGTTTTGCTATTTCAGAGGTGATAACCTCTAAATCTGAACTTTTTCTCTTCAAAAAACTTCAAGAAATCTTTCTTCACTATGTAATGATATAAAGAACGCCTCAATCAGAGGTGTGTAGCTCAAGAAATGCACAAAACAAGCATTAGTTATCAATTTCACCTTCACTTGCAACACTATTTCTCTGTATTCTGCAATTTCGGTGACCTATCACTCAAAATTTGGATTTTTCTTCTTCTACAAAGTTGTAGATGCTATTTTAGGCTATCCAGAACAAGTTGAATCCTCTCATTTGGACTTATAAAACTCAAGTTTTTCTATCCCAAATACTAAACTACTATCCAAGTGATTGTAGATTTGTCTTCTACATCAGTCTGCATTTTTTGTATTTTTGGCACTTTAGATCTCTGAATCAAGTTTTGTGCCCTTCTCTCAAGTTATAGTCCTTGCTACACACAAAACTTTAAAACACATCAATTCGAGCTTTCTAGCCCACGTTATGGCCGAAATACTGAGCAGCTATCAAGAGGTGTTGACCTGCACTTTCACCTCTTGTGACCTAAGCTTCCATTGAAGCTTCTTGCACACCAGCCTTCAACAAGCTCTGATACCAATAATAGGCTTTGGTGTGCAGAACAAGAGGAGCAAGGAGGAGATGGAGTGATAGAGAGGAGAGGAGAGATGCACACATATGCCTGGGAGCCTCAAAACCCACATAATGATCTCTCTTGAGGCAATGCTCTATATATGGTGTATATATATGAATATAGGGGTAAGTTCACATGATCCTTACATCCCCAACAAGGGCAACCGAACATATTACCTTGCAGTGCCATTTCTTTAGTTCACTTGAGCCTGCCCCTAATGAGAATACTATCACACGTGCTAATAACTCTTCTTATCCCATAATGGGAGTTGGTAAGATCATTCTGACTACTAGTGATGGTAGTTCTTTCACATTGTTAGATGCTTTGTTTGTGCCACGGACCAAGAAAAATATGTTATCAATTTTAGCATTAGCCAAGATCGGCTTGGTTGAGAAATTTGTTGATGATAGATACATAGTTCATGATCTGTCAAATGGCGATGTTATTATTGCTTTTGTCATTTTATGTGCTGGGCTATATAAGCTCATAGATTATGCAAAATCTGTGAATGATTCAGCATGTGCAATTTAAGATTCTTAGGCTATGTCAAATGCAAAGCTTTGGCATGCATGCTTTGGTCATCTGAATTATGTTAGTTTGCTATGCCTATAGAAATCTGAAATGGTGTCCTCTCTACCCAAACTTGAGGCACTTTGTAAACATGTTTGTGAAGGCTCTATTTTGGGCAAAATCTCCTTCCCAAAAAATGGTTCAATCTGAGCTGCTCAAAAATTGCAGCTTGTTCAGAGTGATGTCTGTGGTCCTATATAGATACCGTCTTTTGGGAACTACCTTTACTTCATGAGTTTTATTGATGCTTTTTCTAGGCATGCATGGGTGTATCCACTAAAAGCAAAGTCCAAAGTGTTTATGTGCTTCAAATAGTTTTTGGTTTTGGCTGAAAATCTATCGGCATTTAAAATGGGCACCCTCCATTCTCATCGAGGGTGGTGAATACATGTCTTTAGATTTCAATGCATTTTTGGTTGAGCATGGGAGAAAACATTAGTGTACAGTGCCATATACACCTCAATAGAATTGAGTTTCTAAAAGAAAGAATAGGTCTCTCATGGAACTAGTGAGGTGTATGGTCAAAAGTTAGGCTTTACCACATAGCTTCTGGCTTGAGGTTGTTATGTGTGCAACATATGTACTTAATAGGTGTCCCATCAAAGCACTGCAATCTATAACTCCATATGAGGTTTGGCATGGTTGCAAGCCATTTGTTGCTCGTTTTTGAGTTTGGTTGTCTCACATATGCATTAGTGCTTGAACAACAATGGAAAAAAATGGATGATAAAGCAATGAAATGTATTTTTGTTGGGTAGAGTTCTAAAAGCAAAGGCTATCATATGTATCATCCACAAAAAAAACACATTTTGGTTAGCCATGATGTTGTTTTTGTGGAAGATGCAATTTAACCATTACAAGCAATGAAATGCATTTTTGTTGGGTAGAGTTCTAAAAGCAAAGGCTATCATATGTATCATCCACAGACAAAACACATTTTGGTTAGTTGTGATGTTGTTTTTGTGGGATGCAATTCAACCATTACTTTCATGTACCAAGGAGACTTCTATTAGCTCTAGAGATGTGTATGAAACTCTTATTCTTCTTTTTATAGGTGGAAAGTCAAGTTTTGGTTCAAATGAGGCAATTTCTCATCCTTTACATGTTTCATGTGATGATATAGATCATTCCATTTCTGATGTAGATTTACATGATGCACTTGTTGATGAGAGGGATGATATTCAGGGTGCAAAACTATGCCAAAATGGCTAGTGCAGACTTTGTGAGATATCAAATTAGATGCATCTCTATCATATCGTACTCGTTCAAGCACTCATAGTGCCTCTTTTCAATCAGATTGCTATGCTATGGTCTGTAGCTTCACCTTAATGGTCTTCCCTCCTACATGGTTTTCTTTAGCCCGTCTACTCTTCATGATGAGAATGAGTCTCTTGCATTTGATGAAGTACAAAATTCAGAAAATTGGATGGCTACTATGCAATCAGAATATGATACTATTATGGAGAATGGTACATGGTCTTTATGTGATTTGCCTCCTGGCAAGAAGGCCATTGGCACTAAGTGGGTATACAAGCTAAAGTGTAAGCTTGATGGAATAGTTGAGAGGTATAAGGCTAGGCTTGTTGTAAAAGGTTATGCTCAAGAAAGAGGCATTGATTTTGATGAGACCTTTGCTCCCACATGCCAAATTACTACTAGTCATAGCATCTATGCACTTGTAGCTCATCATGTTTGGGATGTACATTAGTTGGACATTAAAACTACATTTTTGAGTGATGACTAACATGAAGAAGTATGTTTTTCAGCCTCGTGGTTTTGCTTTGAAAGTGCATGAAAACAAAATGTGCTAGTTGAAAAAGGCATTATATGGTTTGAAACAAGAACCACATACTTGGTATGAAAAGATATATGCCTACTTGATTGCACATGGTTTTGAGAACAATCGAACTGAGAGCACCTTATATGTTAAGCAAGAAAATGATGTGCTTCTGGTCATTGTTATCTATGTTGATGACACGTTGTTCACTAGTCCTAATGAGAAGGATACTGCTGATTTTAAGGCTGATTTGCATGCCTCATTTGAGACCTTAGATTTGGGGCATTTGCATTATTATTTCGGCATTTAGTTTATGTGATTTGATGGTGGAATAGCTCTGTGTCAAACAAAATATATTGACATGTTATTGTAGAATTTTGGACTTGAAGACTACAAACCTATTTCCACTCCTATGGAAAAAGGTTTATGATTGAGTCTTGATGATTTTGGAGATGCATTTGATGTTGTTCTCTATCAAAAAGCTTTTGGATGCTTGATTAATGTATGCATAACCTGGCCTAATATTCAATTTGTTGTCTCATAGATGAGCACATTTATGCATTGCCTTGGTGTCAAGCATTGGTAGATGATTAAGCGCATCTTTTGCTACTTGAGTGGTACCCAATTACTTGGATTGTTTTATCCCAAGGGGGATCACTACCGCCATATATACATGCTTTTCTGATTATGAATGGATTCGTTGCTATGACACTCATGTGTCCAACAGTGGCTTTTGCTTCATTCTTGGTAGTTCATGTGTATTTGGTTGAGCAAGAAGTAGCCTATTGTGGCCACTTCTAGTTGTGAGGTTGAGTATAGGGCAGCTTTCTACCACCACCATCATAATGTCAGAGAGAGGTTCTCTACTGGAGAGATAGGTTTGGCATATGTGCCCACACATGAGAACATTGCATACCTTTTCACAAAGGCTCTACCTAGGGAGAAGTTTAAAGCTTTCCACAAAGATTTGGGCTTACTTCCTTTGTGGATTGATTCCACATAGCTTGGCACTTCCTTATATGTGAGTGCTAGCTCCATGTTCACTGCATCACTCTTAGGGGGGATTTGTTGATATATTTCGATAGTGATGTCTATGAACACACTAGGACCACCGAGCTGCTTTTTCCCTCTTTAGGAGGTTTTTTTCTATCGGCTTGTATATATGCCTATAACTCTAATGGGTCAGTGATCTTTGTACATTCACTTGGTAATACATTCAATATTTTGTCTTGTGCTCCAAGCTTCTTCTTCTTCCTTGTGTTTTTCACGTGCTTTCACAAATCTCAAATTCCAACAAAGGAGAGCTAGAATAGTGTAGATTTTCTTTCTTTGGATTTGATCATAAAAAAGATGTGATCATGAGTGAACCACTATAAAAAGTCCAAACCCCTCTTAAGAACTTTGTAAGCTCTCTTTCTTCTTGGAAGCTCGTCACTTTTCCTTTGCATTTTGAGTGTGTACATCACTTGATTTTGGGTTTTTGAAACTTGGTTGATGTGTGTTTATGTTCTATCTATCATATGTGTGATTTTTGAAGATATTTTTTATCATTGAATGCTTGTTTGGGTGATCAATATGAATGAAGAAGATGACTTTATAGATTCATGATTTATATAGGAATGTGAAGTGTTTTATTTTGCATTTTTGGCTATTGCAATTGTACTAAGTCTTGAGAGATTCCAAAAAAGCTATTACACATAGAAATTAGAGAAGTAAAAAGTGAGATATAATCATCTTTGTGATTGGCATTGTTTGCATATAACCTTAGGGAATCTGACTTGGCTTGGGAGAGGAAATTGACCATTTTTGTGAGATGCCTATCTAGTCACCCTTCATTATGGTAGGTGCACCCTCATTGTGTCTTGGCTAGGGAGAATGCTTGGATCACCTAAAATTTAGGTAATTAGATTGTGTTGTCTTGGCTATCTTCCTGGTGTAGTTTACGATCGGACACCTCCCTTGTGATCAAACATGGATAGCACTAGACAATGTGTCTTGAAACCAATCCATTCCCTTTATTTTATTCCTCTAACTATAACTAGGTAGATATCTAATCTTCATGGATTGATCAATTAAGAGTGTATGAGTGCACCTACATTGCTAGGAAACACTAGGGGAGACTCTACCCAAAATTTTTATATGTATATAAAACATTGTGAGAGTATGGAACATGAGATTATATGTTCCTATTACATATGGTATAGATTGATACAAGTATCAATGCACATTTCTCATGTGCTCCACATTGGATAAAATCAGGACCATTTGCAACAAAAGCTAAATTGATTTTGATAAAACCATTATTTGTTAATAGTTGAAAGTGCTTGAGAGGAAAGGAATGGATGCAATGTGTAGCTTTGAGTGATGAGGTTTGATTCAACAATCTAGTATAGAATCATTGTATTATCACTTTGAGCCTTTAATTTACTATGTGGAGTTCTATTTAGTACAATAAAGTACCATGTGTGCTTTGAAAGATCATAAAGAATAGTTGATGTAAAATAGGTTATCAGCTTGAGAAGGGACTGTAAGAAACCTTCTATTTATGGAAGGAAAGTTCAAATTCAAACACTCAATGCTCTGAGCCTAATTAGAATTGATCTAGTTCTTCTAAGAGGAAGTTTTGTAATAATGTAAAGACAAAGAAATTAGAAAAAATCCTCTTAGCACTATAGAATTATAGAATTAGAATTAGAATTATAGACAAAGCATGCACTGAATATGATCTCAACATCAACAAGGGGTCACCCTAACTTTTGAGGGGATAGCAAGAATAGACCCAAAGACAAAGAAATTGTTATAGCACACAGAAAGAGAATCCAAATTATACAAAAAACCATGAAAGTAGCTAAATAGTACCTTTCCAATGGATCCTTAATATTGGACTTTTAAGCTATGAGAACCAAACTCTACAATCCTTCTGACTTGGAGAAGATGACACAAAGAAGAATGGCAATGACCAAGATGTAGATGTAAGTTGACTGTATACTCATATATCATATATTATGAGTGAATAGAGTGTTTAAATATGCTCGCACTTCTCTTTTTGAAATTC
This sequence comes from Ceratopteris richardii, assembly GCA_020310875.1. Lineage (NCBI taxonomy): Eukaryota > Viridiplantae > Streptophyta > Polypodiopsida > Polypodiales > Pteridaceae > Ceratopteris > Ceratopteris richardii. The sequence continues at coordinate 10,940,228 of CM035430.1, read as the reverse complement.
TCCATGACTCTTAGCTATGAAAGAGCTCAAAATTCCTCACAGGATGACTTAGTTGTGACTCATTCTTTTTTTCATACAACATAGAAGATGAGGATTTCAAATTCAAATTTGATTTGAACTCATGGTTGAACATCAACCTTTTGGATCGTAGGTTTTAGGTCTTTTACACTCATCCTTTAGTAAGTGCAAAGAACTAGAATCCATGAATAATCATGGATTTTTGCAAGTATAAAGAAATCTCATGAACCACCATATGACTACGGTTCACTCCAATAATGAACTTGGTTTATTCATGATAAATTCTTCTTCCAATCATGGTGAAATCTTGTTGTTCTGACAGCTGCCCCTCAAGATAAAGCACACTTGAGTTATCAACCTTGATAAATTGAATACCTGGAATTGGTTTGGACCTACAAAGCTTTATTCCATCTAGAGTTTTGGTCATCCTATTTGCCACATGTATAAATGTTGGAACAAATGAAACATCAATGTGCTTTGACATGCATTCTTCTCTAACAAAATGTTAATGAATCTCTATATGTTTGGTTCTTGCATGATATAGAGGGTTTTCTTCTAAATGCATTGAGCTTATATTGTCTCCAAATACTTGAGGTTTGGAGCTGACAAGTCCCAAGTCTGAATATAGCTCTTTCAACTATATAACTTCATGTCTAGCGATTTTTAAGCCTCTATACTCAGCTTCAATTGAGCAAAGTGCTACTATAGGTTGCTTCTTGGGACTCCAAGAAACAAGGTTGATCTTGCAAATGCTAGGAAACTTGATGTACTTCTATCATCTTTCGATCCTACCCAATCTGCATCTGAATAAAGTTTGAGATCTAAGTTAATTGTGTAAGAGTAGAATATACCTTCATTGATTGTATTCTTTAGATATTTGAGCACTTTTTTAGCTACATCCGTATGTAGCTGCCTTGGAGATTGCATAAATTGACTAAGCACTCCAACGCTATAAGATATGTCTACTCTTGCATGTGTAGCATAGATTAGACTACCTACAAGGCTTTGATATGCCTTTATATCTTCAATATGTTCACATTCATAAACACTAAGTTTATGATTCATCTCCATAGGTGTTCCTGTAGGTTTGGCATTCTCCATCTTGAAATTCAAGAGTAGATACTAGATATACCTTCTTTGAGTTAAGTAGATCCCTTCATCTATATAAATTATTAGCATCCCTAGGAAGAATATGAGTTCTCCAAGATCAGTGATCTTGAATTCCACCTACATATGTTCCTTGATTTTTTCTATCCCAATCACATCACCACCTATGATAATTATGTCATCTACATAAAGACAAGGATGGATAACTTCATTATGAACCTTTTTTTTTTAACAATGAAGGGTCTGCATTGATTGATTTAAATCCTTGTCTTGCAAATAAGTCATCGATCTATAGTTCCAAACTCTAGGGGCTTGTTTTAATCCATATAGTGCTTTCTTAATATTACATACATGATTAGGATAATTGGGGCTCTCATAAATTGGGGGTGGTGACAAATATACCTCCTCACTGATCCATCCATTAACGAAAGAATTATTCACATCAAGTTGAAGTAGCTTCCAATTCCTTATAGTTGCAACACTATGCAAGACTTTGATTGTGGTCATCTTGGCCATATGTGAGAAATTTTCTTCATAGTCTATGCCCTTAGTTTGAGCACATCCTTTAACAACCAACCTCACTTTGTACCTACAAATAGATCCATCTGAATTCCTTTTCAATTTGTATACCCATCTGCAATCTATTACCTTTGTGTTGGTATGCATAGGAAACAACTCCCATGTGTCCATCTCTTTTAGAGATTCAATTTCTTCTTTCATAGCTTTCTCCCAGTCAAGGTTGCCTTTTGCTTCTTCATAAGCTGAGAGTTCTTATGAAACTGAATCATTGACCAAATAGAGGGTATATTTGGTTATAAAAGTTGAGTCATAACCATACCTTTTAGGTTTCCTTCTTTCCCTTGTTGATCTTCTAGGAGTGTGTTTGAAGCATTCTCCACATTCTTTCAATTTGGCCTTCCCTCTAGACTTCCAAAGTTTGTAATCTCCTTCCTTCTCATCTTGTTCATCTTTTGATTCACTTCTAGAGTCCTAGAGTTGTGCATCATGATTATTCTCTAATGGAAGAAAATATGTATGAAGATCATAGGGTGGCTTTACCTTTTGCTTGTCTTCTTGATACCATGACCTATGTTCTTCAAATACATCCCCGCTTGTAGTGGATTGCTTTGTGGTTCGATTGTAGAAACTGTAGCCCATCTATGTTGAGTCATATCCAATGAATGCAGCCTTGATTGTTCTCTCATCCAATTTTCCTTTGACTTATGAGGGTATATGCACTTATGCAAAACAACCAAAGACTTTGCAATGATTTAATCTTGGTTTTTTGCCATTCCAATCATCATAGGGATTCATACCTTGAATTAATTCGGATGGTAATCTATTGACAAGATATACTACAGTAGATAATGCTTGTGCCCATAGGTAATGTGGTAGCTTCTTTTCTTCAAGCATTGTCCTAGCTGTTCCAACTAGGGTTTCGTTCCTTCTCTCAACAAATCATTCTATTGAGGAGAGTGCCTAGTAGTGAACTCCGAGATTGTTATGGATGTACCCTTTGCTATGGTAATGTTGTCTTTGTGATTTTGCAATCTGACAAGCATCACATTTTTTTATTATATGTTGCTTTGAAATTTTTGGTAGCCCTAGAATAGTTTGATCCCTACATATATCTTTTAGTGTTCTTTCATTCACATGAGCAAGCCTCTTATGCCATACATGTAGCTCACTTAGGGTTTGAGACCCAAAGTTATAGAGGGCTACATTTCTAGTTTCTCCCACTTCAAATGTCAAGAGTCTATCATGCTTCTCCTCTCCCGTTATCTTCTTGAAGCCTTGACATGGATCTTCCACATAAGCTCCATGTTGAGTGAACCTAGCTTGCAAGTCCGTTTCTACAATTTTTCCTACACTTAATAGGTTTTTGGTGATAGTTGGTACATAGAGAACCTTAGTCAGAATGTTTGTTCTACCATTGGATGCTTTGACATTGCCAATCCTTTCCACATTGTGCTTGTTATCATCCTCTATTTGTACTTCATGCTTGTGTTCGGGTTTCTCCAAGTTTGATAGGAGAGCAACATTGCTTGCAACATGATTTGAACAACAAGAAACTATTTATAAAAAATGATCATCCTCTTCACCTTCTTTATGGCTCGAGTTCATTAGAAGCATTGAATCTTCATGTGATTGATCCTATGAATCATTGTTGTAATCTCTTCTGGTATTGTTTCTATTGTTTTTGTTGTATATTTGTCCAGCTCTACCTCTTGTATTGCCAAATCCATTTCTACCTCTTCCTTTCTATGTTATTCCATTGAACCAATAGTTTTGAGTAGTGTGATTGGATTTTGTACAAATGGCACAAGGTTGACCTTCTTGTCCATTAGACTTGTATTGCTTTTCTCCTTTCTTCTTTACCTTCCATTTGCCTTTGCCTCTGTATTTCGCTTGGGAAACTTATTCATCATGATCCTCCTTCTTCTTTCCACTTTGTTCTTCTTATCCTTCTTATCTGTATAAAGATCAGTTATAGAGTTACGTTGGAAAGAGTTACCTTCCTTTATGTCATTTTTGGCCTCTTGCTTGAAGACTTTTCCATGAAATATGTTGAACTCAAGTGTTTGCACATCCATGATGAGGTCATAGGTAGTTTTGAATGATCACCATTGCCTATCATTCATTATTCCATTTAGGATTTGCCTTATAATGACTTCATCTTCAATTATTTCTCCAATTGAAGCTAACTGATCTGCAACCTCCTTGACTTTGGTATCAAAGTCTATGATTTTTTGCTTGGGTGCCTTCTTCATTTGGTTGAGTTCATCCCACAAATAGTTCTTCCTTGCCTTAGTGCTAGCAGAGAAGAATGTGTCAACTGCATCCCAAGTTTCTTGTGATGTTATACAACTTCTAATTTGTGGAAGCAATAAATCAAAAATAGATTTTAAGCTATAAGACTTGGCATGAGAATCTCTTGCACACCATAGTGTGAGCTTCTCATTCTCTTCTTGTGTAGGTCCTCCTTTGGATCTTGGTGTAGGCATGACTTCATCACCCTTTACTACTCTGTAAACGTTTCTTCCTTGCAAATAAGCTTCCATCTTGATTTTACAAGCAACATAGTTGTTCCTATAAAAGCTTCTCAATTATGGAAGGAAATCCATCACCCATCTTGAAGACGGTTGCTCTAATACCAGTGAAAGTGCTTGAGAGGAGAGGAATGGATGCAATGTGCAGCTTAGAGTGATGGGGTTTGATTCAAATATCCAATATAGAATCAACCTATTGTCACTTGGAGCCTTTAATTTTTGTTATAGACCTTATGTCATTTGCATAATCACAAAGAACTAGTTCATGCAAAACAAGCTATCAACTTGAGAAGGGACTCTGAGAAACCTTCTATTTATGGATGGAAAGTTCAACTTCAAACACTCAGTGCTCTCAATGTGATTACAATTGATCTTATTCCTCTTCGATGAAGTTGTATAATAGTTTAGAGACTCTATTATGCACAAGAATTAGAATTATAGACAAAGCATGCACTCAATATGAGCTTCGCATCAACAGGAGGTCACCCTGACTTTTCAAAGGATAACAGGAACATACCCCGAGGCAAAGAAATTAATCTAGATCATAGATGGATAATCCCACAAATACCTTTCCAATGAGTCCTTATGCATGAATATTGGACTTCTGAGCTATGAGAACCAAACTCTGCAATCTTGCTGACTTGGAGAAGATGACATAGAGAAGAATGACAGTGAGCAAGATGTAGATGTAACTTGATTCTATATTCATATATCATATATTAAAACTTAGTAGAGTGTTTAAATACACTCATGCTTCTCTCTTTGAGATTCTCCATGACTCTTAGCAGCCAAAGAATTCAAGCTTCCTCTCGGGATGATCTAGTTATGTATCACTATTGTGCATGGGATTGGAACCACCACATCTTATGTGAGGAAATGTAATGTGGCTTTGTATTTGATGCGTGCTTGAAGTGCAAAGGCTCTTGTATGGTGCACAAGATAGGGTTTTCCATGAAGCAAATGGTTATTGCATGAAGATGTATCTTGATCTTGTGAGACCACCTCATCATGCATGTGTCATGTATCATGTAAACTTGAAGTAATAGATGGCTAATGTTAACAATGATATTTGAAAGAAAAGAACAATATGCACACACACACACACACACACACACACATATATATATATATATATATATATATATATATATATATATATATATATATATATATATATATATATATATATATATATATATATATATATATATATATATATATATATATATATATATATATATATATATATATATGGAGAATTTACATAGTTTTTGTTGTGTTTTGTATTCATGTTTATGAATACTCACCTAATTATTTTCTCATTTTGACAAAATATATAATATCAATATGATCCACTCATCTATGTTGGGTATAAGATATGTTCATATGGGACATCAAACTTTGTATTATGTTTAGGTGTAGGAAAGATGGCATGGGGGAGAAGTCATTTATGACTTTAGCTTTTCTTGTTGGAAAGTCATCCACATGACTTTAATACTTTTGTATAACAAAGGTGGTGCTTGAGGCAGTCACTCTATGTGATGATGAACAAGGCAAGACCATAAGCAAGCAGTCTAGTAATGTAAAGGTAAGGCTTGCACATACGAATCAGATATAGGAATTGCAATAAGAAGCAATTCAAGAATGCATACTTCATTCTGATTATAAGATAAGGTACTGTTTTAGAAATAATTTTTATGAGGCTCACTAGATATATCACCTAGTTGGCTACAGAGGCAAACCCATCTGATCATCTTGGTCTAAGTAAGTAAAACAAAACTTGCATTTAGAGCCTATATTGCATCCAGGAGTGACAAACTATCACTAAGAGATTATTTGGATGTGTTTTGCCATTGATATCGCATTGATAATTTGGAATGATTCCAACACTATCAAACATAAGATTTAGTTTTTATGACTTGGAAGAAGTTAAGTCTTATCATATAGAAGGTGGTGCTAGTACCCCTAGCTTTCGTATTTTCTCAGCACGTACTCATTTTGTATGAGAAACTTAGGTCCATAGTTTGGATCATGAAAAATTTGTTATGAGATCTTGAGATCTTGGATCCATAGTTTGGAGTAAGATAGGAATTTCTTGGCATTCCATTTCATCACATTAAGTAGATTTAGTAGATGAACTTGAGTTTAGAGTTCATTACACGATAGGAAGATTTCAACTAATTTGAGTAATTTATGTCTTTAAACCATTTATGAGTTTTTTTTTACCTCGAGGATTTCCTTCATAGATTTGGATCATAGTTAGTTTCTCAAGAAAGTCCCTAGTACACGATTCTTCTTTTACTATTTTTAATTTTCCATTCAATTGAATACTAAAAAAGTCTATGGAAGCTTCCATAAACTCGCAATTTTGGATGAGCACAATATTTCTCCTTACTCTTGTTAACTAAGTGATTTCCAATCTTTCATAGTTATCATCAACTAATAATTTGTTAGTTGCATCTAGCTATTAAGGTCTCTACAAGTGATAAGTAGTCAAAAGTTAGTGGTCAAGGTCTATGCATAAGGATTTTGAGGATGTTCTGGTTGATTTTGATGTGCACATAAGGATACATTAGGCCTCAATGGTATTTCTAGAGGATGCAAAAGGCAAGGATTTCTCTTATTTGGTCTAAATGCTAGATAGGAAGTAGAAACACTAGTACATATGCACTATTCCTAAGTATGAAGGATTTCAGACACCCAAAACACTCTACTTGTATTTCTTGGGATCATTTGCTTTAGCTCCCCAATTTCAGTAGATCCCTCTCTACCATTGAGGAGGATAATATCTAGAAATGAGAATAAAGTGTTATATTCCATATTTATATTTTGCTAGAGGAACTAGAAAATTCTTACTCAAGGGATAGATGATGCCAAATACAAAAGAGCTCTAGGTACCTATTCATGATAACTACATGAATATAGGGACCTTGAAGAGGGTTCAAGATGGTGACTATAAATAGTATGGGACATGAGTCCTAGGCATGTCATTTCTTGTCTCTCAAAAATGTGATGTCACATGAAACATCTAAAATCAAGGAGCCAAGTATGAGAAGGGAAATCTAGTGAGAGCACTTCAGTGATAGTCTCGTCATCCAATGCAAAAACTTTTTCAAACAAACTATTGCTACTCAATGCCTCATTGTAGACCAGAAAAATACCTTGTTAGCCTAAAGTCATGCCCACTGAAGTCCTTGTTTCCTCCAAAACTGTATTGACACTCAATTTCTATGTTTGATTGGCACTCAACTTTGTACCATGTGCATCATCATTCTGCTAGCCTTTTTCTTGCCTTTAGAAAATTCATATCAAATTCATATCAAAATTTTGCTTCTACTCTTTGGTTAATGGTCTTCCAAATTCATATCAAAATTTTGCTTCTTCTCTTTGGTTAATGATGAAAGGCCATCCAAATGCCTTAATATTTGAGGAGTTAGTCTCTATTTTGTTGTAGGAAGATCAAACTTATAGAACACGTCCATTATGTGTGTTGTAGGTCAAGCTTTCTTAGCTAGTCAAAAGGGCAAAGGTAAATGGAGCTCATCTACTGGTAAGAAAAAAATTTCTAATGTTGCACAGTCCTGCAAAGGAATTGATCATGCCATAAAGAGTAGTCCAAAACTGATTGCAAAAGTGATAAAGAAAAAAGAGGCTAGAATGGTTGTTGTAGAGGCCTAAATTCATGCCCATTGAAGTCCTTGTCTCCACCGAAACTGTATTGACACTCAATTTCTATGTTTGTTTGGCACTCAACTTTGTACCATGTGCATCATCATTCTGCTAGCCTTTTTCTTGCCTTTAGAATTCTTTCGAGTTTTGGAATCTTTTTTCATGTGTCCCAACTTGAGGTAATACTCCACCTCTTAGTTTTGCAACTTATTCCTTCTATGTTGCTTGTCCTTCTAGTTTTGTCTTAACCATTTGCTTAGATTATTTTCATGATGCCCAAAGTATGTGGGCTTGACAAGATTGCCTTTTTCTTGCCACCGATGTTCCTATTCTATGCCCAAACTTTCGTTAATATGGCATTGAACGCATTGATGTCGCTTGAGACACCATCTATGTTCAACATTCAAAGCTCATCTCCGCATTAGATATAACTTATTGGATGTTATGTCCTTCTCATAGATATTGAAAAGCTTGTGTCACATGCTCGTAGTAGTCTCACACACAACTCTTGAGAAGTAGAGATTATCAACTAGCTGTAGGCTAATAATAGAACTAGCCATCTGATCAAGTTCCTTCTAGTCATCATTTACCATATTTGTAGGTTTCTCTTCCATGCCCTCTACGAGTCTCCACTCTATCCTCTCAATTAGCACATCCATGATTAGAATCTTGCAAAGTGCAAAGTTTGTCCCTGAACTCTTTACCTCTTGGCTCTCTTTTTTAGAAGTAAGACACCCCTTTCCCATACCTTAAGATCTAAAAAATCTTGTATTAGTTTACAAAGAATCCATATGCATAATAGCTTTGAGTTTCTTACTTCATGATCATGACCTAGTAATACGTTGGTTACCATTGGGTAACTATTATAATACAACCATATTACCATCATAGTTGATGACAGTAGAATGGATTCTTTTAATATTACTCACCTTTCTCACAAGAAGCTACTATCCAATATCAAGCTAGGATAAACTTTGAGCAAATGTAGATTTCATTGTACCTTAAGGAACAACATGAATGCTCCCACTTAAGTTGCAACTCTCTAAAATTCTTCGCAGACTCCAAAAGATTCAAACCACAATGTTTGTGATTGATGTGCTCATACCAAAGCTAAACGAACTCGAGATTTTTTGGTCTGAGGTCACTTTCTCCTTTGTTTCTAGAACCACCTTGTTTTACTATAACAATGAATCCAGTGTCACAGATTCCTCTACTAACTTGCCTCTATTTGCAAAACTTTGTATTGATGTTAGCTCTTGATGAAGCTTTTAATTGAGCATTAGAACCAACCATCCTTCCAAATACAAGAATGATGAAGAAAATTTGATACCACTTGTTGGCTACACTAGTTGACAAGGGACTCAAGGATCCACCACAAATAGATTTGCTTGAAAAACCTAGAAGCGTCCTATGGATTGAGCCATAGATCAAGTAGTAGGAAACATCAAAAAGACATTTTCATGCACACAAGCCTTAGTTTTTTCAGAGTTGAGTACATTATAGACAAATAGGTTGTATTCATGGTGTGATCATAATATAACCGAAGCCTAAGTCCAAAGCCTTAGATCACTCGGCCAAACTGTCTGTTCGATGGCTGTTCGAAATCGATGGTTGTTCACGTTTGATACCACAAAGTCAAGGTGGACAAATCATTTTTCTATTCACGATAACAGAGATGCCGTCTATTGGAGAAACAATCACTCATTGGACCTATATTTGAAGGTCAAAGCTTTAGAAGAAAACCACATGCCTATGTGAAGGGACAAATTCACAAGTGTATTATATTTGTAAAGTTAGTTCAGTTTATTTCTAGAAGTTTTTTAAAAATCACGAGAATAAGAAAATCTATATAAGTTAGTTTGTATCAACTGACGCGAAGGTGGAAGACAATGATAGAGTGAGTTAGAACTCAATTTCTATGATTGAGTATAGTCGGGCTTCTCTGAGTGAGAAAGCACTTGTAAGCTTCTGAGTTTTCATAGCTATGAGAAGAAACAGTTAAAGTTCTGTGTATGAGACTCTCTCCATCATCTCCATACTTGCCTACTATGTAATGAGTCTAAAAGTTCAAGTTTTCTAAGCAACTTGATGCCTGGCATCGAATCTCTGCTGATAAGTCATATTTTCATTTATCTTTTTCATTTAGTGCTGAAGTGTTTGAAAACATGATGTTGTTGGAGCAACTTGATGCCTGGCATCGAATTCCAGTTGATAAGTCATATTCTAAGTGTGCATGAAATCACCTATTGTTTTGGTATCCAAAAGGTCAAGGTTTTATGCGGGAAGTCGATGCATGGCATCGAACCCCTGTTGAAAAGTGGCTAAAAACACCCCAAGTCGATGCCCGACATCGAATTCTCGTTGCAAGTCGATGCCAGGCATCGAATTCCAATTTTAGACAGGTGCTTTTTACTATAACAGGAAAGATTTCCAATTTTGGCAGTTATACATAGTCATCTTGTGAAGGCCATAACTTGAGTTCTAGAGATCCATTTCATGCATATGATAGCTTGTTGGAAAGCTCTACTCTTCTAGTTTCAGCTTATAAAAGATCTTGGAGAAAAAATATTTGAACTAAGAGAAATTAGCAAAATACTGAAGGTATGTCATTTTAGTGACTAGAAAAATCTGAAGAAGCAAAGTTCTTGGTTTCGGCTATCATTTCTCAAAGTTTGGAGTGGCAATGAGTTAATGGTGACCATAGAGGTGTTCTAGTGTCACATTAATTCATTTCTTGTGGTGTTTTACACATCAACACCGTCAACAACCGAGAGATGTGGATTTTCCAAGCCGCTATATGAAACCTAGATGGAAAATGCCTCTAAGGTGTCTAATCCTTGGGAGTACATGTCCATGCATGTCCTCAGCATCTTCTCAAATTTGGAATAGCTCAAATCTTTGACCGGGAGGGAAAGAAGGAGTTCTTTCTACTCTTCTAATAGATGTTGTATCTATGTTCTCCCAATCTAAAGAGAGGAAACTATTAAGTTTCTAAACTTCAAAATGGAGTAGTTCTTTTTTCAACTAATCTGCAAAGGGCATGGAAGGCATCTAGGAAGCATAAAGGTGGTCCTTGTATGCTTCTAGTTTGCAGCTCAAGTAACTAGTCGATTCCTTCCCAAGTTGATACTCCGCATTCAAAAATCAAATACTTAATGACACTTAAGTATGTTTGATGTCTTACTAGGTATAAGTAGGCACTAAGAGAAAGTTAAGTATTAAATTTTCTTGATGACCAAGAAAACTTGATTACTTGCAAACCTTTTGTGATGTATGATGACTCTAAGTCCCGGATGTACTTAGGGAGTCATGAAGATAAGCTTATTATGATTACTCTAAGTATAAGTGATATTTAGAAAGTCATATGGATAAGCTTTAGTGGAACTATTGAAGTGTTTTTTTTTCTTTTCATCCTGATCAAAGAAATGAATAAAATTTAGCATCACTTGAACTTTAGTGTTCAATAGTTGGATGCTAGATTCCATGACTGTATCTCTAGTCAAGATGCAAAGCTTTCAAAAAGCATGGAAACTTTATTAAGCATTTTTCTGAGGATAAGAAAAGTATGCTTGGTTTTGTTTAGCTAATTAGAGCTTAAAGAAGAAACCCAAGTCAAATTAATCTTTGAGAATCAAGATGTTTTCTAAAAGATATGTCAAAGTAATCTTTAGGAATTAAGCTACTTCCTAAAAGTTAAACCAATAAAGGAAATAGCCTAGTTAACTATTTCCTTAGTTAAAAAAGGAATATCTTTTGGACAAGCAATAAAGCCTTAAGTCTTGTTCTTGTTCAATAGTCAAGATTTCTTTTAGAAAGATGATTCCAGTAAAACTAAGGATTCCAAGATGAATCCTTGGCTTAGTATTACTTGAATCCTTGGTAGGCATCTAAAGTTCTTGAAAGAAATATATCTCCCTAGATGTGAGACTAGAATCTTTTAAGTCAGTTTTATAGCTAGTAGTTCCCAAAAGTTCCCAAACCATCAGTATTGGTACTTAAGTCCAAATATTGATATCACCTAAAGGTGTATCAAAGATTCTCAACTTTGGAATCTGAGGGGTATCAGAGTATGCCTGGACTTAAGAGGGGGGAAGATCTCTAAAAGCCCATGGGTAAGCAAAGAACCTTTTAATAGTTCAAGAGATCTTAAGGATAAAGACTAAGTCTTTATTTAAGTCGCAAGATCAACCAGACTTGATCAAGCTTGGTCATGATTGCCCAAGAACATGCGATCGAAACTACTTTGTAGATTGCCTAAGCATTGACAATAAAAAAAATACCTTTTAGGAATTATTCACTCAGGTTCCATATATCTAATGGAAAAGTGTGAAAAGAATAAGCTATTCCAAATCTGAATAGAGTGAAGGAATTCCAAAAATGTAGTTTGCAACCGTGAATATGTTACTTAAGTCTGTGGAAGATAAAACATAAATATTTTACCTATCCTTAAAGGGATTTTGGTACAAATCTAAAAAGCATGAGTGGATGCTTAGACTTATGCAGATTCCTATAAAGTCCCAGCCAGGGTAGGTACCTAAAGCATCAGTAAAGAAAGGAATCTAAAGACAAGAAGCCACAAGCTCTTGTCACTACAAATTGGTCAAGAATAAACCAATTGAGCTTGAATCTATGAAAACTCAAGTACTTGGAATTCTATTTGGTTTTCATTTGAAAACCCTAGTAAAAGAAGGATGGGTGTTCCATCAAAAGGTTTTCAAGTTTCCAAAGGAAAGCAAAAGATTGCGAAACGATCATGTGAAGGGATCAAAACCTAGAAAATCTAGTTAGACGTAATGCCTAAAACTTTGAAAATTCTCGAAAGAAGGTACTTTATCAAGATATGTTTACACTTTAGATAAGAATCACCCACACATTAATGTGAATATAAAATAGGGTGGTATGGGACACCAGATTTTATACTCAGATTGATGTAGGAAAGATGGTATGGGACATTGGACAGTGAAATGATAATTATCTTTTAGTCTTAGATTGGATCTTGAAAGTTAAGTTTGATCCTCAAGGGAATTAAGAATTCAAAGAAGGAGTTTAATTCATGAAGGATGAAAGTAGTATCTCAAGATACTTCAAGATAATTTCAAGATCAAGAGAACAGAAGATATGAAGTAAGTAACTTCGAAGATCTTCTTGAAACACTTCAAGATAAAGTGTTGTTAATTCGGAAATATTTCATGAATTTCTGAAAAAGTTAGACTTTAATTTTTAGTTGATCTTTTCAACTAAAGATTTGATTGACTAAGAAAAGCATCAAGTTCCTAGTGTAACTTGGTAAATTCACTCTTTTAACTCAAAGAAATGCACAAGAATTGCATTCCCAGTAGGGAGTCAGAAAGACTGAATATGATTTAGTCTCAAGTGAAGCATTATTTGAATACAAAACTCATCAATAGAATCTCAGTGGGTCGACACACTGATGTTGGTAACCACACTAGTATCTTGTGGTTGGATGATTTTTTAGATTTGCACTTAATCTTTTGAGAATCTAGCTTATTTCTCTTAAAGATATAAAGTGCTTCAATACCCTGTTGAAACAGATCTTTGAGAAGTTAAAGTCCTGTGTCATCTAGACTTTGACTCATAGCAAGTTTACATATCTTCGAAGTTTGAATTGGTTGTACCAAGATTTAGTTTTTCTTTCTACTTTCCAAATCTTTTGGAATTGGGTCAGATATGGTATCTGATTCCTTTTGCAAAAGACTAGGGTTAGCTAGTTAGAACTAGTTAACTAAATCAAACATCCTAGATAGATATTATGTACAAGAACATTTTCAATCTTCATAAGATAATAAGTCTAAGTGGAGTTATTTACTTGAGTTTGCTTCAAGTTATAGCATAAATGATTTCCTAGAGTCCAGTATACTCTAGAATAGCGAAGTTAGGAATTGCTCAATAGATTGACAATTCCCAAGAACTTTTAGCTAAAAAGCTAGTCTTTAAGAAAAGTATCCTAAGTTGGGCAAATTTCATTATGAATTTGTATTGGGCAAGTTATAGTATGGTTGACTCAAAGAAAATGGTAACTTTCTCTTACAGTTTACATAGGATTTTTTAACTCATTAGGACAAAGTAGTCCTCTAGTCGGGTGAAAAAATCAAGTAACTCTTGGATCAAAGTAAACCATTGTACAAACATCTAAGTTAGATGTTTGGGACAACCAAACTTCAAGTTCTCCAAAACAAATTCAAGTGAATCAAGAGTTCTCAAAGTCTTGCAAGGGATAAGAATTCCACCTTCATAACTAAGTCCATGCACCAGTTATGCCTAAAAATGGACTAGTAATTTGAATCCACCCAATTCACATGTTTGTGCCTAGATTGCACATCGAGAAACTATGAATTATCCAGGGATGTTTTTACATCCACCCTTATTAGTCATTCACTAATTTGAACTTTGATTAGTTTATCAAAGTGCAAAGTGAAACAGTGTTTTGAATCATTTGGACAAGGATGCCACCACAGAGATGAGACATGTTCTTCCAGTTCTAGAACATGACCATGTTCTTCCAGTTTTAGAACATGAGGCTCGGGGGTTGCCTACACTATGTATATAGCTCTATTTTCAAGGACGAAAATATTTTTCCAAGGGGGGAAGAAGGTAATAAAGTAAGTCTCTGATTCAAGGATCCGGTCAGTTCAGACATATCTGAAATTGGACACCGTTTGGTCATCCACGTGTATGACCAAAGATCTCGAGTTTAGACTTACTAGGAGGTCTTGCGCTCTTGTGAACAAGTGATCCACTTAGCTTAGTGGTTAAGTCTCAAGGATGTGAAGGAGGAGGTCTTGGGTTTAATCCCCATGGGGGACATGCGAAGAGTATTTTGCCCAAAGAGCTCTAGAGCCTTCTAGAAGCATCCACTTAAGTTAACTCAAGTTAACTAGGACACTTGTCATACATGCAGTTACATGGCTGACACATGGTTGGCTAGTATCCACCTGCCAAAGAAGGTAGTCCCCTAGAGAGAGCTATATATAGAGGCATTTGGTTGGGACGACAGTCATCTCTCTAGCATGTGGTGGTCGTAATCCTTGTTCTCTTGCAAGGTATGAAGAATGTGTGTATGTGAGATTGGAGTGAATAGAAATGGTTGAGAATTGTTTGCATAGCAAATCCTAAATTGAATAATGAGAAATTTTCCTCCTTGTGTAGCAACAAAGGAAGAATAATTGAATATACAATTGCTACTCACAAAACTCAGCAATATGTTGATGGTTGGCTCCAAAATCTCCTCCAAAGCTACACTAGAAGTTAGGTTACACCCCTTCCAAAGTTAGTACAACTCCAAGCTAGATGATCCTTGAGGTTGTCCCTCAAGAGATGCCAAGAGTCACCCCCATGGGTCTTTTTTATAGCCCTCCAAGCTGATCCACAAAAATTTTGGGCAAAAAGCATAAAGCATGTGAAAAACCCTCTAAAAGCAGCTTTCCATATTCTCATATGGGGCTACTATTTCTACAAGAAATATTCAAAAATTTTTGTATGACAACGTACAACTTTCACTCAAGATGAGTACATGGTCAAAATAAGAGGATGAAGGAAAAACTAGAGGACATGCTAAGGGCATATGTATCTAAGAAATAGAGTGATTGGGACACTTATTTTTCATCATTAGGATCTTGTTAGAATAATAGATGTCATAAGGTGATTGATATCTCTTCTTTTGAGATGAATTATTATGTAAATGTCAGTGTTCCCAATACCATAAATATGCCTCATAAATTTACTACTATTTGATAGTTTCTAGCTAACCTCCAAGAAAACTTGGAAATAGCTAATAACATATGCAAAAAACCAATGATAGGTCCAAAGGATATGTTGATAAGAAAATATCTAATAGGATCTTAAATGAAAGAGACATATTTTTTCTATCAATACCAAGTAATTCTACTTCTCTATCTATAAGAAAGGGTGTTAAACTTTCACTTGGGTATTCTGGAAATTTGAAGATATTTAAGAAAATTTGTCATGTTGCATATCATTTAGAGCTTAATTGTATTTCTAGGGAGGATAATCTAAGAGAAGGTATTATTTCTCTATAGGTTCATGATATTTTGGATCATTTAAGATATAGAAACAATTGAAAGATAGAGTTATACATGAGGATGTAGTAGCCTTGAGATGATTTCTACTTATAGATTCAATTGGGGAATCAGAATCTTTAGGTCCAAGGTATTTTCCTCATTAATCATTGATGACAATGATGTTTATAAAGGAAGGGGGATATAAGATGTAAGCAAACTAGATCAGCACCTTGCGTGTGGGGCATCGGAAAGAAGGCTAAGGTTCCTAACTTGAGGGATATCCAAGGTAAGGCAAAATGGAGAGGACTAAGATAGTTTGATTCAAATGGATATGAAAATGGACACCATTTGGTCGATCTAGTGTTGACCCTAAGCCTTGAAATTCAAGTTAAGGATGAGTTCATATGAGCTTTAAAACAACTGATGTGTTTTGGCCCATTGTTCAAGCTATTTCAACCTTTTAGAATCTTGGGTGTGGATTTGAGTAAAATGTGTTTTAATCTCCCTACTCTTTGTAGGAGTTGCACCGAAGACCTCCCTCTTTGCATCTATGTGAATGATGCATGAAACTTTGAAAACACGTTCTTCTTAGAAATTTTGATATTTGTTTTATGGTTTCATTCAAGTGATTTGCATCTCAAGATGAAGCCTAGATAGCTTAGCTTTAGGAGATGTAATAGTTCCTAAGAAAAGAACTTAAATGAAATAGAAACTTTTTTCCTATCTCATGAGTTAAACCACTTCTCCTACCATATCCAAGGATGACCTTATCCTTTCAAAATGTAAAAATCTCCAAGTATTGGAACTTAATTGATCCATGAGCTTTCCCAAATACAAGCAAATGTTCTTGGATATATTAGGACAAGTGAAAAAAGATACCTTGATCAAAAGCTATCTAGTTGAAGACAAAAGCTATCATATGATGATACCTTAGATCTCTTTTTAGTACATCTTTATTAAAATTTTTCACCCATCAAATAGAGAAAATTGATGTAACTAATAGGATAAAGAGTGTAAAACAAAAATTTTCTCTGTTATAGATGTTTAGAAAGTAGCAAGTTTTCCAAAAACAAAACTTGAGGACATGCTACCATTATTGAAAATTGGGATTGCATTAATTTTGAAAAGGTGGTTGCAACCACAAAGGCATATAAAGCATGTCAAAATTTACATTTCTCTAAGGATGATTAAGATAGAAAACATTCTTTATGTTCCAAGTATGTAGCCTACAACCATGATTATGGTAATTAAGCATGTGGAAGGTGAAACTTACATTTACGTATCCTTAAAGGAATTTCTTAAAAGTTAAATCCAAAAGCATAAGTAGATTGTTGGAATTAAGTAGTAGAGAGATTCCTAAAAATCCCTAGGGTAGCTACTTAAATCTATAGTTAGAAACAAATCAAAATACAAGAATAATCACTTGTCACTAAAAGTTGGTTGAGTAAGAACTAATAGATCCTAAGTATAAGAAACCGAAGTCACCAGGAACTATGTTGGTTTTATTTTGAAGATCTTAGTAAATGAAGGATGGATGTTTATTCCATAAAAAGGTAAGATTCTTGCAAGAGAATGCATAGGTGAAGAATAAGCTCATGGAATGATATTGTGAGAGAAGTGCTAAAAATCTAGTAAATATAAAAGATAGAGGTAATTCCTTAATTTCAAATTCTTTTAAGGACTTAAGAGAAAGTTAATCTATATTCAATTGGAAGATATGTTGGGACTTTAAGATAAATATCATCCACACAATCATAAACTCCAACAAGTAGCCACCTTTGCTTGCTTAACTCATTTTCTATTGCTTTTCTCCTCTCTATTTAAACATTTACTTAGGCTTTTCCAAATCTGATTGTACTAGATTGCAAAGCATTGTTTGCTCTCTCATTGTACTCATTTTCATTGATTTCAGACTTCATTTGGTCTCTCTTACAGTGCCTTGAAGTTTGCCAAAGTTTTAAGTTCTTTGATCAGGTGAATTGTGAGAAATTGCCAACAATGTGAAGGTATATCTCTGCACATAGGCAGAGAGTGTTACAAACATGTAGCCTATCTTGTAGAGGATTGTTCTGCCAATTGGAATATCCATTTGGGATGATTCAAAGCTTGTTGTGTAGCTTGTATAGTCTACTATAAGTCTAAAAAGTTTCATTTTAATTCTTTATATCGGTGTAGGGAAAAGCTTAGAACAATGAGCATATACCATTGCTTGTGGACCTAGTGGAGGGCAGCCATCTTCCAATGTTGCATTGGGGTGTTAGAATCATTCTCTGTAAGTGGCATCAAAGCCCTTTTGGAGGCTTGGAGACATTAGTGGGCATAACTTCTATAGAATATTCATCAGGGACTAATCCAAGACAGTGGCACCACTTACCAAACTTACAAGAAATGAGAAATTATTTTTGTCTAAAGAAGCAAAGAAAACCTTTCAAACCCTGACATCAACATTCACCGCTACTTTGATTCTAGTTCACCTTGGCCCTACCGAGCCTATCTTCTTGGAGACAAATGCATCAGACTTTGCCTTGGGAAACATTCTATTTCATCATAAGAATGATGGACACCTACATACAGTTGCATACCATTCAAGGAAATTCTCCCCTCCAAAGATAAATGATAAAGTCCATGACAAAGAGCTTCTTTCCATAGTGCATTCTTTTGGTACCTCGTCCCACCATCTAGAAGGAACATTCCATTAAGTAATTGGGTACATAGGTCACAAGCATTTAGAGTACTTTATGACCACCCCATATTCAATAAAAGACAATCTTTATGGAGTAACTTTCCATCTAGGTTTTGATTTTATCATCATGTACCATCCAAGATGCCAACAATGCCAATCACATGCCTTTTCAAGAAGATCTCATATTGCACCAAATAAAGGTGAAGAGGCTTTTGATCATCAATCTCCAATTAGATTCGGGTCTTGATCCAACTAGTTTAGTATATTGAATGATGAGTTGTTTTGTAATGTCAAGTAGGAAATTAAAGAAGGGAAAGTTCATGAAGTTAATGAGTTCCAAGAAGATCATGGACTATTATATTTAAAGACTTCTTGTACCGAGTACTTTTACAATGCCATGATAACCTAAAAGTATGTAATTTTGGAGTGAATAAGATGATAGGTCTTATATCAAGAGATTTATGGTAGCCTTAAATTTGGAAGGAAATAAAAAAATATATTAGGAATTATGATACCTACAATAAATCTAAGGTGCTTGCCATAAATCTCAAGGTCTCTTGCAACCCTTACCTATTCCAATATGATCATGGTCTTCATTTCTTTAGATTTGATCATAATTCTACCAAATTCAAAAATTATGATGCCATTCTTGTAGTAGTGGATAGATTCATTAAGATGGCACACAATTCCAACCCCAAGATTATCATAGGTGCAACTAGTCCTATACTTTTTCTCAGCGACATTTTTAGGCTACATGGATTGCCTGATGATATCATCAATAATCAAGGCCCACAATTCATATCAAGCTTTTGAAAGATCCTTTACAAACTCCTTGTTGTTGAATTTAACTTGTTTACAACCAATCATCCATAGATTGTAACCAAACAAAATGAGTGAATCAAGTCCTAGTGCAATACTTTTGGTGCATCATCAACCATCATTGAAATTATTGGCTTGAGCTTTTACCCATTATAGATTTTGCCTATAATAATAGCATCCATACATCTACCAAGCTGACTCCCTTGTTTGAAAACTATGGACAACACCCAAGGATGGATATACACCATCCTACTTCTATATTAATGTATATATGACATTTGGCCCATGTCAAGATGAGAAAGATTTGTCCGAGAAACTTAAGTTTTCAAATAACTTAGACTTTTTTTAGGTATTTTCCCTTTTACAATATTGCTTTCTTCCTTACCATATGCACATTCAAATGAAGTAATGAGTGAGTTGTTACAAGTTATTTCATGAATTTAGAAGGACTATACTAAGAGAAATATGTATCAGAAGTCAAGGGGGTGATCCTGAGTTTTCAAGAGGATGAAGATGCACATACACAGTCAGTCGTAGAGATTTGTTCATATCTCAAAGCACATAACTCCAATGACCATAAAAATTTTTAGGCAATAGTCCTAAATTTATAGTTCAATTGATAAAAAAGACAATGAGACCATGTAGATGCTGCTATGACTTAGACAAGTTGACAAACTAAGAGCAATGTACTGCAATAGTGAACAAAGAGTAATGTAGATGATGAAACTTGACGTAAATGTATTGTTAAGTAAGTTATGATCCATATAAGTCTTGGAGGACTCTAGAAGCTTTGAGCTAAGCACAATATCTACTTCAATATGTGTGATAATTAGACCACCCCCTACCCATATTCAATAAAAGACAATCTTTATGGAGTAACTTTCCATCTAGGTTTTGATTTTATCATCATGTACCATCCAAGATGCCAACAATGCCAATCACATGCCTTTTCAAGAAGATCTCATATTGCACCAAATAAAGGTGAAGAGGCTTTTGATCATCAATCTCCAATTAGATTCGGGTCTTGATCCAACTAGTTTAGTATATTGAATGATGAGTTGTTTTGTAATGTCAAGTAGGAAATTAAAGAAGGGAAAGTTCATGAAGTTAATGAGTTCCAAGAAGATCATGGACTATTATATTTAAAGACTTCTTGTACCGAGTACTTTTACAATGCCATGATAACCTAAAAGTATGTAATTTTGGAGTGAATAAGATGATAGGTCTTATATCAAGAGATTTATGGTAGCCTTAAATTTGGAAAGAAATAAAAAAATATATTAGGAATTATGATACCTACAATAAATCTAAGGTGCTTGCCATAAATCTCAAGGTCTCTTGCAACCCTTACCTATTCCAATATGATCATGGTCTTCATTTCTTTAGATTTGATCATAATTCTACCAAATTCAAAAATTATGATGCCATTCTTGTAGTAGTGGATAGATTCATTAAGATGGCACACAATTCCAACCCCAAGATTATCATAGGTGCAACTAGTCCTATACTTTTTCTCAGCGACATTTTTAGGCTACATGGATTGCCTGATGATATCATCAATAATCAAGGCCCACAATTCATATCAAGCTTTTGAAAGATCCTTTACAAACTCCTTGTTGTTGAATTTAACTTGTTTACAACCAATCATCCATAGATTGTAACCAAACAAAATGAGTGAATCAAGTCCTAGTGCAATACTTTTGGTGCATCATCAACCATCATTGAAATTATTGGCTTGAGCTTTTACCCATTATAGATTTTGCCTATAATAATAGCATCCATACATCTACCAAGCTGACTCCCTTGTTTGAAAACTATGGACAACACCCAAGGATGGATATACACCATCCTACTTCTATATTAATGTATATATGACATTTGGCCCATGTCAAGATGAGAAAGATTTGTCCGAGAAACTTAAGTTTTCAAATAACTTAGACTTTTTTTAGGTATTTTCCCTTTTACAATATTGCTTTCTTCCTTACCATATGTACATTCAAATGAAGTAATGAGTGAGTTGTTACAAGTTATTTCATGAATTTAGAAGGACTATACTAAGAGAAATATGTATCAGAAGTCAAGGGGGTGATCCTGAGTTTTCAAGAGGATGAAGATGCACATACACAGTCAGTCGTAGAGATTTGTTCATATCTCAAAGCACATAACTCCAATGACCATAAAAATTTTTAGGCAATAGTCCTAAATTTATAGTTCAATTGATAAAAAAGACAATGAGACCATGTAGATGCTGCTATGACTTAGACAAGTTGACAAACTAAGAGCAATGTACTGCAATAGTGAACAAAGAGTAATGTAGATGATGAAACTTGACGTAAATGTATTGTTAAGTAAGTTATGATCCATATAAGTCTTGGAGGACTCTAGAAGCTTTGAGCTAAGCACAATATCTACTTCAATATGTGTGATAATTAGACCACCCCCTACCCACTACACATGTTTGCTTGTCGTGTAAGAGATGGGTAGGCTTGGATATTAACACTTGAAAGTGGTACTCCAAAAATCTTGTGGTGAACATAACTTCAAAATTTTACTTATAAGAGGCCATGAGATACTTCACTCGATAGTGTCAGGTGTATATGACCTTGAGGGATGGCATTCTGCTCATGTCAGAAACTAGGTCCAAACTGCCATGGCCGAAGCTTGGAGGGGACACATGGGGTCCCATGACATTCCTAAATTTTTAAAAAATGATTTACATAATATCAAAGATAACATCTAGAAATCATATTGGGTATCTTTTGCAATCTTGGTATCCATTGTTGAATCATAGTCATCATATACGCGATCATTGGAGGTCCTTGAGGAGGTATGACATATGGGTACTTAACCCAATCAATGCATCTTACATTGTTTTTCACTTTGATGGTGAATGCTTTCATGATATGTGCCTAGGTACTGGTTCATAGTATGGGTTGTACAGAATATGAAATGGAGCATTTGACCATGTGTGCCCACCACTTAGGTTTTCCAGTGATCCACTAAATCTCTGCATTGTATTCTCACAATAGTACAAAATATGGTGTATATTGAAGTTTGAAAGTTGTAATAAGCCTACGAGGAGCTAGATTTTGGAAGTATATTGATCGTAATATGGTCTCCTCAGTGGTCACCATTGCCAAGACTTTTAGTTCAACTCCTTCAACTTGTATCCTATCAATCCCTTCTACTTGTTTAAGCCAATCAACTCTGGGTAGTTCATATGTATCACAACCATCTTTTGTTACTCGGCTCCCTAGTGCTAATTGTGGTTCATATTCCTCCTCAAATGATTGTCAGACTGTAGACCAGTTAAGAGCATATGAAGAATGGAATCAAGGACCATGGAAGGTAATGTATTGGCTATCTGTTAGCATACAAGATAGCATGATTGGGCACATATAGGATGCCAAAACACAAAAAGAGGCTTGGAACAATTTGGTCACATTGTATGAAACCAATACAAAGGCATGAAAATTGCAACTCAAGAATGAGTTGCATACATTGGAGAAAAAGATCATTTTGGTAAGTGACTACACCCTAAAAACCAAAAGCATATGTGAGTCGCTTGCATCTATTGGTGTGAATGTACATGAGGATGAGTAGGTTGAAGTGTACCTTCATGGTTTAGGAACTGCATATAAGTAGTTCAGAACATGTATTCATACTAGGGAAAATATTCTAAATTTTTTTGATCTGGCATCCATGTTGATAATTAAAGAAAAGAATCTTGGTGAGGAAACTCCCAAGGAAAGCCTAGTTTTGAGTAGGTATTCTACTCAGATAGAGGAACAGGCAAAGGTAGAGGCTTTGTAAGTGGACGAGGACATAGTAACCAAGACCAAGGACAACAACAGAATCATGGAGGAGGTAGAGGAAAGTTTTGAGGCAGGGGGAGAGACCACAAAAATTTCCAAAGAAATGATTCAGGTAATGATAGTAAAGGATGCTAGACTTGTGGTAAACCTGGTCACTTTGAATGTGATTATAGGTTGAAGAATCATAATAACAAAAGGCATAAAAAAAACTAAGCATCCACAAGTGTAGATGATTATGAGAAGTTGTTCATGGTCCAACATCATATGATGAATACGATGTCTCTTGATGTTTCAAAATCACATGGTAATATCTGGCATGCTGATTCAGGTGCTTCAAATCACATGAACAATCATGCATAATGGTTTAGTAGTTTGCAAAAATTGCCAATTCCTATATATTTTGAAGCAAGCGATGACACATCATATCCTATCAAGCATACAAGAAACATAGCACTATCTATGGAGGGCGGGAAGGTAAAACATCTTACTAATGTGTATCTAAAATACTATCTTTTAAATATTCTTTTGAATATCTTCAGCAATATCTGAATAAGTCCACATGCATTCACACCCTCATGAATCTTCATCTCCTAAATCAAAACACAAATCACATTAAAAACCTCAAGACATTAAAATCCATATAACAATCCATTATTCCATAAAGTATAACATGCCTCCTAGTTGACGAACAATTGACCTCAGTTGATAAAAACAAAATATACATGGATGGCCAATCACATGGCCCATCATTGAACAACCATACACATGTTCCATGTAAAAACACATGCATGGAATTGGAAAACTAGAATTTAATGTGACTGTGAATGATATGCAGAAATCAAATGGTCATAATGTGAAGATAATGATGTTTTTATGAATCCATTGAGATTCTTCAAGTGAGTGATTTTTATATTTAACTAAATACCTACGATACTGCTTACCAGTGCGTGTAATAGTAACATCATAATGAAGTATTTTCTCTAGAACTAAAATTTTAGCATCCTCTTCAAGTAAAGGAGGATCATATAAAATAGGAATGAGTGGTAAAGTTCCTTCAAATAATTTCAATAAATTGATATAAAAATAATTATGTATATTCCGATGAGAACGTATGTCTAATCTAAAACCATTCTCAATAATTTTTTGAATAATATGGAAATGTCCATAATAACATGGTGTAAGTTTAACTTTAGGATGTTGTGAAATGTTTTTCAAACGTCTTTTAATTATTTGTAACCATACCAAGTCATTTTCATTAATTCTTTAGCTACTTGTTTCTTATTAATATTATGCATGTAGCGTTCTTGACTCTTCTTAATGTGCTCATGAACTTCATGAAGTGTAGACATATGATCTTGTGCAAAAGAATCATTCATAGGTATATCAATTTGAGTGAGATTCATGGGAGTGGGAAGCTTTTTACCATAAACAATTTCATATGGTGCACGTCCAGTAGTGGTATGTGTTGTGTTATTATATGCAGATTCTAGTAAAAGAGGTTTATCATCCTACTTGGATTATCTAAAGAATAACAACGTAATATATCTAAAATAGTACTATTCATAGCTTCACTTTGCACATTACTTTTAGGATGAAAAGCATAGCTAAAGTCTATTTCGGAACCTATATTTTGAAATAATGCAACCCAAAAGTGATTACAAAAACAAACATCTCGATATGAAAGAATAACTTTTGGAAAACCATGGTGCAAAAAATACATTTAATAAATAACTTAGCAGCTTGAGGTGCAAAAAGAGTCTTTTTTACAAGGAATGAAATATTTTTGTTTACTAAACTTATCAAAAATTGTCCAAATCATTCATTATGAGATGAAATTGTAGGAAGACGAGTAATAAAATCTATAGAAATTTGTTCCCATGGTCCATTAGGTATGAGAAGTGGAATTAATAATCCAAATGTTTTAGCATGATGTCATTTCACATGTTGATACACAATGCAATGGGAAACATACTGTGCAATATCCTTTTCCATATTTGGCCAAAACAAAAATTCTTTACATGTAGAAATAGTACTTTGTATGCCCCTATGGCCCATGTACGGTGGTGCATGCATCTCTTTCATAACAAATTCTTTGAAACCTTGTTTGATGCATAACTTGTGTTGAAATACAAGAATCCATTATGAAAAGTGTAGTAATCCTCAGTAGATGGTGTAGAATTATTGAAAGTATTCCATGTTTGTGAAAAATATAAATCAAATGCATAAGTAGGAATCATGTCATGAAAGGAATGACTATGAACATCAGAAATATTATTGATTGAAGCAATAGTTGTTTGTGGGGATGGGAAACGACTAAGGGCATCAGTTAGAAAATTAGCTTTGCTAGGTCGATATTGAATCATACGCTAAAATTTTTTTATGAATGAACCCCATTTAATATGTCTATCAAAAATCAATGGTTGACTCAATAAATGCTTAATAGCTTGAGAGTCATTTAAAATTCAAAACCCATAAGTTAATGTTTCCAAATTTTTAAAGCATGCACAACAACCAAAAGTTCCTTATCATATGTGTTATAATTCTTTTCAGATGGTTTAAGTTTCCTACTTTCAAATGCAATGGGATGACCATTTTGCATTAACACAACACCTATACCTAAACCACTAGCATATGTAACTACATGGAAAGGTTGTGCAAAATCTGGTAATTGCAAAATAGGTGCATGAGAAAGTGCATGTTTTAGTTTTTCAAAAGATTGTTGTTGTTCTAATCCCCATGCAAATTTTAACTTTTTCTTCAATAACAATGTGAGTGGAAGTGCTAAATAAGAAAAACCTTTTACAAAAATTCTACAAAAACTAGCTAACCCTAGAAAAGAGCATAGGTCATTCATAGATTGAGGGAGAGGCCATTCTTCAATTACTTTAATTTTCTTTGGATCTACATGAACTCCTTGACTAGAAACAATATGGCCTAAATACTCTAATTCTTTTTGGAAAAAATAACTCTTTTCAAGATTGGCATAAAGTTTGTTTTTGCATAACAAATTAAAAATAGCTGCTAAACGATTTTCATGGTCATTGTCCTTCTCACTATGGACAAGTATATCATCAAAGAAAACAAGATCAAAATCTTGATAATCAAGAAAATATTATTCATCATACATGCAAATGTAGCAGGTGCATTGGTGAGTCCAAAAGGTATTACCATGAATTCAAAGTGACCATTCTGAGTTCTATAGGCAGTCTTACAAATGTCATGTTGTGTCATTCGTACCTGATGATAACCTAATTTAAGATCAATTTTGCTAAAGATGCGTGCTCCAAGAAGTTTATCTAGCAAATCATCTATCCTAGGAATAGGATATCTGTTTTTAATTGTGATATGATTGAGTGCTCTATAGTCAATGCACATCCGATAAGTCTTGTTCTTCTTCTCTACTAAAAGAACAAGTGCTCCAAAGGGAGAAGAAGTAGGCCTTATAAGTCCTTTTTGGAGTAGATCCTTAACTTGATTAACTATTTCTTTTTTATGTAAAGCTCGATGCCTATAAGGTGCTCCATGGGGAGGAGAAATACTAGGAATTAATTCTATCATATGGTCAATAGATCCCCTAGAAGGTGGTAGTTTAGGAGGAAAATCAACCATAAAGCAATCTTGATAGGAAGCCATAAATAATTTATGTGCACACTCCATTTGGAAGTGTATGTGTATAATCAACGATGTTATTGACAAAAACAATACATGAATTGTAGCCTTTCCTAAATGCATGTTTTACTTGAGTATGAATAATTAATGGAAATGGTTGGAATTCATGCATTGATTATCATACACACACAATGAGTTTTAAGTTTAACAATCAAGACATTTCTTTGTCTTCAATGCATGGATTATAATGATGAAGAAAAGACATACCAACTATTGTTGGTGCATTTTCATCCAAGCCTATTGCTTGATCACTCATCAATGAAAGAAGGACCTTATAGGTAGCATCCCTCCAAAGTTTGAATTCAAAAATCATCTATATATACACATGAGAACAGTCGTGGAAAAACAACACTTCAAGCTACATTTTGAGCAGACTCTAATCAAGTATCAAGCTATTGTTGAAGCACATATTGTGTTCTTCCTTCCCAAACTTCATGCTCATTCAAATCATGTACCATATGTGCAATATAGATTGATATTTCAAGCTATATCTTGGAGTTTCTCACATCTACTGCTACAGGTCTATGTTCATACTTTTAGTCAACTTCATTCATTGATTTCTTTGTTTATACTAAGTATTTTGATGAGATTTAAATTGCTATGGGTGATTTGGCTACATCATGTCAATTTTCATGATCTTTGGTTCATTATTTTAGGAGCTACATTCATTTGAAGTTACCTATGTATTTTGGCAAATGAATCCTAAAAAATCAAGATGACACCCCTATCTTGCTAAACTCATTTCTCTTAGTATGGTTCATCAAACTTCATCAAATTTGGTGCTTTAGATTGATTACACATATAATGTAAATTGTGCAAAATATCTTTGCTCAATTCTGAGTAGGTTGTGAGCTCTGAGTGAAATTCCAAAGTGCATCTCATCCAAAAATAGCAAGTTTTGTTACATCTGCTTTGTGCCAAGCAGTCTATTTTAATGAATCAATTTGAGAATGATGCTCCAAAGCACTAGGATACTTTATATGCATCCTTAGCAAGCACAAGGTGTTTATTTATCATCCCTAAAGCTATCTTGATAGGTGTAGAGAAGGTTTTTGCAACATTGGGCACGTCTTTGGAGTGTATCCACCATCTCTTCTCATAGTGGTATCAGAGAAAAGTTAAATAAACATGGGAGACGAGTTCCCTTCCACCATTGGTTAATTGGATAAAAACAACTACTCAGCTTGGTCTCTGAGGATGGAGGCCTACCTTCAAGGGAGAAATCTATTTGATACATATTTGAGGATGAAGTCATGCCAACAATGAGAACCAAAGGACAACCTTCACATGAAGAGCAAAAAAGGATTACAACTTGGTGTTCAAAGGATGCACTATCCAAGTCCTACATCTTAAAGTCAATCTCTGATTTTCTTTTACCTCATGTGAAAAGATGCAAGACCTCAAGAGAGACCTAGAATGCACTTGCTGCCTTCTTCTCTTCAAATACTAGAGCAAGGAAGAATCAACTATGGATGGAGTTCACTACCTTGAAGCAAAGTCCCAAGCAAAGTGTGACTGATTATGCCACCAAAATGAAGGAGATCTCTGATAATTTGGGAAGCATTGGAGAAGTAATTTAAGAAGAACAAATCATAAGGCAAATCATCAATGGCATCAAAGCTGTTGACAAGTGGGAATCATTCACAATTGCCATGGATCTATACATGGACATGCAAGTACTTGACCTCAATACTCTGATGGGCCAACTCTTCACACATGAAGCAAAGATAAACAAAAATGATGAATCCTCAAGAGGTAATCAATCGTCTGCCTCATACTCTGATAAAGCTAAAGCTAAGGATAAGTCAGAGTCTAAGAAGAATGAAGATGAAGGTAGCTGTTGAAGCTCAAGGTCAAGGACAAAGCATAGAAGTGCATCAAAGAAGTGGACACACAAGAAAAGGGAGCAAGTAGGGAGCTCCAAGAAGTGTATGTCAAACTTTCACGAGAATCCCCTACAAAAATAGTGATTTTCATCACTAAAAACCATTGGAAATACCATTTCACATTTTTTCAACTCCATTTTGTTCAAGCCGAGGAGTCCTCGAGCTTGAGGAGTATTAGAAGTATCATCCTACCAATTTTCATAATTTTTAGACTCCGTTTGAGCCCTCAAATAAGCCTTGGAACCTAATTTTTAACTAGGTCGGACTCTAGGTCTCGATAGGGCCAAAACTAGTCCAAAAACTATAAAAAGAGCTAGAGAACTCATTTTTGGGGTTAGCTTGTTACAGAATAGAGCTTTTGTAAGAGACTTCCTTTGTAATCAAGCTTTCCATTGTTCCTCTCTTTGATCTTGCCTTGTGTGTGTGTGTGTGTGTATGTGTGTGCATGCTTGTGTGCTTTCACTCACACACTTGTGCCTTCACTCGCTCGTGGTCTTCATACCAGTCCTCACGTCTCTGCGGATTGACAAGTAAAGGAGGTGGTCTTACACTTGAGCTACACCAAATTTTGGTGCCGTTGTCGGGGAGAGAGCTTCGAGGAGGAACGTTGTGATGGTAAGATCGTGATTTGCGACCTTGGAAGGTTAAAAAAATATCATTTCTATTCATTTTCTGATTTTTCTTCTTAATCTTCATCATCATCACCATCTCCATCTTCTTCCATCTTCATCTTCATAGAAATTTCTTGTTTTTTAGTGCATTTTCACCATTTTCACACCATTTTTCATGCATTATTGTGTGAGAAAGAGTTAGGAGGTGCAGGGGAGAGCAAGCGCCTGTGTTTTTTCATGATTTTTTGCACATATGGAGCTCGCCATTGCTCGGTGCTCAGAAATTTGAATTTCCCGCCAAAAAACACGATTCTGACTAAAAAATTACGATTTTCATAAAATTCAATTTTTTTCAAAAAAATACGATTTTTTTGAGCTCTATAGCGCGTTGATTTTCAGATAGGATAATTTGAAGTTGACCCTCAGGTGGGACCAGGAACCCAAGGGGACTCCAAAGGATTTTGAACCACACCAAGGGGAAATTTTGAACTCTTAACCAAAGCTTATGAACCTGAGATCCGGTAGACACCTAGGCAAGGATAGACAAAGCATAAGATCTTCTGAGGCTAGTGTCAACCATACAGCTAAGTCTTGGGCACAACAACTAAGTGGTTATCCTTACGTACTAAGTCCAGACACAAGTGATTCAGAAATGTCTTTTAGCATGGGGAAACTTGTAGGGGGCTCAGGAACTGCCTACCTACAAACACCAAAAGGTCCATATAAGACACAGTTGGAATATATTCAGACCAACCGATTAGGTGCTCGCATCTATGAGGATGGCCTGAGGCGATCAGTGGTCCAACTCAAAAATCTAGATCAACCCTTTGGACTTGAACACCCAGTAGTCAAGTTTGAAGAGGCTTCATACATTGATAAGGAAGGAACCATGTATGTGGTCACCAACCTACAAGATGGGACCGATGAGTTTGGAAATATCATTCGTGAGAATGAGATAGGAGACCTAGAACAAGGAAATGTAGGACAAGGACCCCAAACTCCTAGAGGTAAGTCAGTTTTGACCAGAGTGATCACTCCAGATTGGATCCCTCAAGACAACAAATGCATAGAACTATTCTTGAATAGAGAAACAAAGGAAGCCTTTTGGAGATTCAAGCAAGATCAACCTAGCCAATTGGGCATAGTCATCATCTAAAAGTTCAAGGATCCAGAGACACCAGGCAAAGTTGTCTACCTGGATAACACATCAGAGAAAATGTTCTTGGTAACAGAACATGATAGACATGCATATACTTGGAAGAGTGAATTGATTTCCCTCCACCAAGATCCAATGTTTCCCATGACCTCCAAGGAGTAGGATCATCCCATGCTCATGAAGCACAGAGAGAAAGAACTAGAGAGAGACCTGAGGTAAGTTTTGCACACACTATGGGCAGAAATAGATCAAGATTTGAAAATGAAAGACCTGAAAGAGAGAGATATCAAGCACATAGGCAACAAAGAGATGAACATGATTTTCCATTGCCTAGACCCCGAGAGCACTCAAGAACCCTTAGACCCACTCAAGTGATCAAGGCAATGAAGAATTATTTTGATGGGATAGGAGATCCTTATGATCATGTGGTCGAGTTCAAACAAGTGTTAAGAGCTGAACAGGTTGAGGATTTGTTCACCCAGTACGAGGCATTTGGTTTGACTCTTAAGGGCACTACCTTAGCTTGGTTTCAACCATTGAGTAGTCGCAACTATCGCGATATAGGTCAACTGCTAGACGAATTCATTGTAGAATTTTCTAAGAGTGGTATCAGGCATAACACATCATCTTTGATCCACAGCTTCAAGCAGACACCCCAAGAAATAGTGTTAGTAGGTAGAAGGTTTAGACAGTACCTAGAAAGATGCCCTGCTCTAGAGTTACCCACAGCAACCAAACAAGTGGCTTTGTTTTTAGATGGCTTACTAAGCACCAAGTTAAGATAATATGTGTACTTGAAAGAGCCTAGAAGCATAGAAGAGTGTGTGCGGACCTACATTGACATAGAAGACAACTTGGGTGAGGAGTTAGGACTATCCAAAATCTATAAAGACTCTGACAGTTCTACTAGTCATACCTCCAGAGCCTCCACTAAGGTGAATGAGATAGCAGAGCAAGTTGCCAAGAAGCTAGGAGTTCAAAATAGACAAATACCAAGAGTCACCTCATTGAATCGGTGTTATACTTGCAGAGGTAACCACATGGCCAATGTATGCCCATTGCACAACCAGAACATGAGAGAAAGGAATGCTCCATATTGCACTATTGAGAGAAAATACACGAACCACATGACTCAAAATTGTCCATACAATAGACAGGCTGTTAGACAAAATTATCAGCAACCTTACCAACAAGTTAGGTATCAAAACCAACACCAACAGCCATATTATAGACCACAACAACAATATCAGGCACCATATAGGCCACAACCATTCCTAGGAAACCAACCACCAGCGCCTGCCAATGTGATTCCAGTTAAGTATGCAGTGGCAGAAGAGAACCTTAATAGAGCATTGGTGCCATTGACCCCACTGATCTCAGAGAATGACTCTCATGCTCATAGTTTAGACTACTCCCATGAAGGTAGTCCACATGCTTATTGCACAGAGTCACCTGAGCATAGTAAGACTTATCCATATCAATATGAGGCACCACCTATGGAAACAAATTGGGAGCCGGAATACTCCAATGTCTTGTTACACAAATTTTAACCCTAGGACACAATTGAGACAAGTGAGACCCCAAGCCCCTAGAGGACCATGTTTTAGATGTCAGGGTGACCATTTCCTTTGTGAATGTCCCCATCCACTGTCTCCAGGACAAGGACAAAACATCACAATACAAGGCTTTTGTCCTCAATGCGGCAAAGAACATCTTCCGAGAGAATGTCCCAAGAACCCCTCTAGTCCACCCAAGGTTACACCCATTAATGTGGTAGGCTTAGTGGTGGATTCAAGTGCAAGTAGTATTAATGTGGCTCCTGTACAGGCAGTTACTAGGGCACAAGCATTAAAACAAGATAAACCAGCAGAGCAATCGGAGTCGAGTGAATCGGGAGAGCCTAGTAAGAGGAAAACAAGAACATGGAAAGATACCAGAGAGAAGGCCAATTGCAAGTGGAATAAAAAGTTATCAGAACTAGAAGAAAGCCTGAAAGAAGCGAAAACAAAGATAGAAGACATTGCATCTCAAAGTCCCTCGCATGACAAAAATCTATCCACACCACATCATCCCATCCCACCACCCATTGTAAATAAACTGCAACCAAGGTCTGTTCTTGCAAATCCAACCCCAGAAGGCTTGGACATGATGTTCAAGGCACCAGGCTCGACTTCAAGAAGGGCCAATAGTTGCAAACCTAGACAAGAGTTACCCTAGAGCCGACTTAGAGATTGAACGGACGAAAATGTGCATGAAAATGGTAGAACTAGCTCAAGCTATGCTTGAGACTAGTCAAAAGTTCAATCAGACAAACTCTGTCAAACCGGATTTGCATTTCCAGGGCTTACTAGAAAGATTAGAGTAGTTTGTAAACAAAACACATGTTTCTTTACCTCCACAGGCTCAACCAGTCATTGAGAGAGAAAGCTCTCCACCAATGAAAGCTTATGTTCCTAATTCCACGAATGTTGGAACACCTCTTTCAATTCAAGAGTACTCTCAAGAGTTCTTGCGGGAAATACACGAAGGGAAATGGGCCAAGGAGAAGGGTAACCCCCCTCCTATTCCAGAGATTGATGACCTTCATGATGAATTTCCCCAAGACATTCTGTCTATCTATAGAGACCAAATAGAGCAACAAGAAGATGAAAGATTAGATTTTGAATCTAATTCTTTACAAGAGTTGCCACAATTCACAGGCCCATGGGAATCTGAATCTCTTCAGATGAGAGCTCCCACGATACTGGTAAGAGATGAAGACTCAGTGGTCCCAAGGAACATTGATGTCATGAAGAACACTAAGGTTCAATGTCATCTCACTGTAGAAGAGCTACTCAAAGCAGAACCTGAGCTATGGAATCATGTGAAGGATCAAGTCCCAGAAGTTGATTCCAATATGCCAAAAGGAGGCTCTAAGCAGAAAGTACCAGAGATACCTCTAGACAAAATAGGGGACATGAGTGAAGGTGAAGAAGGTAACACTTATCTTCCAATCACCTACCAAGGTTACACAACCAAGGCGATCGTAGATTCAGGTGCTAGTGTTGCTATTGCGGCCACCTCTTTGTGGAAGTGATGGGGCGAACCCACATTAAGACGAACTAAAATGAAGCTTCAAATGGCAGACGGTCATTTTGAAAGACCTCTAGGATTGCTAGAAGGGATAACTCTTACCACTTGCGGTATAGAGTTTGAACACACATTTGCTATATGTGACTTTGAAAAAAATAATGTCTACGAGATGATCCTAGGAAGACCCTTCCTATGACAATTGCAAATAGTACAGCATTGGGTTACCAACTCCTTGTACTTACAGCACTTAGGGGTTACAACCAAGGTCAACTTGAAGGATTACACCTTCAGAGATGTACCACCCCTACAGTGGAATCCTATCCATAAAGCAAAAGAAGATTCAATCTCTGTGCATTCTGGAATTTCTCCTAACCCATCCTGGTTGCATGAAGATACTCATTTGTGGATGTGCAAGGTCGTAGAGGAAGAGGAAAAATGCCTTAAGGTGAGAGAAGAAGGCACTTCTCAAGGAGAAATACCAATTAAAAACCCAGCTTACACCCCGATGATCTTTCCAGATGAGGAATTTGAGCCTCATGGCTGGCCAGAAATCTTAGCCACCATGGACATTGCTGTCAATGAAGAACAGTGGACACCTCATTGTGATGAGGAGCGATATGATATTTCAATGTTCATGTGTCATCCCTTGTTGGAAGAATGTGACCCTAGTGATGTCACAGAAGAAGAAGAAAACGATGATGATCTAGAGTCCATTGTGATGGATAGTTGCTTTAATTCAGAAAAGCAATATCTAGAAGATGTAAGCGTATTTAACCAACAAGAAGAAGAACCTCTCACAAGTATCAAAACAGTAAATTCAAAGGATGTAAGTGAGAGTAGTCAAAAGAAAAAGAAAAGAAAAGCAGTGAAACAAGAAGAGGAGGAATCATTGTTTGAGGTACCAGAAAATTTCAAGAAATATGAAGTTGAGGATCGAAAAATTTTGGTACGAATGCCTAAGAGAGAGGCCATCATAGGAGAAGCGTATGATAATAAAGAAAAGACCAAAAAGATTGTAGTGACCATTGAAGAGAACGAAGAGAGATGCACATATATAGGAGATGACCTAAGTGCAAGAGAAGAAATGGAGCTCGTAGCTCTATTAAGGGAATATAGGGATGTGTTTGTGTGGCACTATAGAGACTTGAAGGGGGTAGATCCAAGAATATGCTCTCATATGATCCCCATGACTGCTGATGCCAAGCCCACCAAACAGAAGCCCTACACATATAATGACACTTATGCAGCCAAGATAAAAGAAGAAATTGATAGGTTGATTGAAGCTAGATTTATCTATGAGATTGAGCATAATGAATGGGTGTCCCCCATTGTAGTGGTGTCCAAGAAGACTGGGAAGTTGCGAGTGTGTATTAACCTTAAAAAAGTTAATGCCGCTACGATCAGAGATAGTTATCCGCTTCCAATCATGGAACACCTATTGGAGCGTGTTGCAGGCAAGGAAGTTTATAGCTTCCTTGATGGATTTTTAGGTTACAATCAAGTAGCCATTGCCCCAGAAGATCAACACAAAACAGCTTTTGCCACAGAGTGGGGAATTTTCGCATTTCGTGTGATGCCATTTGGGCTAACCAATGCACCTGCAACATTCCAAAGGCTCATGTGTCATGTCTTCAAAGAGTTCTTGCGGAAGAGCTTAGAAGTATATGTGGATGATTTATGTGCTCATTCCCAAGAAAGAAGATACCACATCCCTGAGCTCAGACAGATCTTCAACAAGTGCAGAGAATATCGAGTATGTCTGAACGCAGAAAAGTGTGTGTTCATGGTATGGCAAGGTGAAATCTTAGGTCATATTGTTTCTAAGAACAGAATATCTACAAATGAGGATAAAGTTAGAGCCATAGCAGAGCTCCCAAGGCCGAGGAATGTTAAAGAGGTACAAGCCTTTATGGGCCATTGTGGATATTACCGCAGGTTTATCCACATGTATGCGATCATAACTAAACCTCTTTATGGTTTGTTGACAAATTTTGAGTGGAATGATGAATGCGAGAATTCCTTCAATGAGTTGAAGAGACGTTTGTGCACAGCACCAATACTAACCACTCCCAATTGGAATAATCCATTCCATGTCCATGTGGATGCATCCAATCATGCCATAGGATGTGTGCTAGCACAACCCACAGGTGAAGGAAATCTAGATTTGCCTATAGCATATGCTAGCAGACAGCTCACTACAGCTGAGCGAAATTATACAACAATAGAGAGAGAAGGTTTAGGCATGGTATACGCTGTGAAGAAGTTTAGACGCTACTTATTGGCCAACAAATTCAAGTTTTTCACTGATCATCAAGCTTTGTTATATTTGGTCAATAAACCTTGCAATACAGGACGTCTAGTAAGATGGTTCCTCTTGCTAATGGAATATGACTTTGAAGTTGTTGTTAGAAAAGGTAGAACCCACCTCCGGGCATATCACCTTTCTCGCGTCACTTCAGGAGAGTCACCACAAGGAGTGTCTGATGAACTACCTGATGCTTATCTGTTCAATTTAGAAGTTGTTCCTAAATGGGCAAATAAGTTGGTACCAGTCCTAACCTTTGGACCCGCAAATAAGAATGTGAAAACATCACAAGAAGAAATTGTAAAATCACAAAAATATCACATATTAGCAGGAAGCATGTACAAACAAGATACAGAGGGTGTACTAGCTTGTTGTGTTGAGGACGATGAACATAGTAGTTGGTTGCAACAAGCTCATGAAGGATTTCTAGGAAATCACTATTCTAAACAATGAACATTGCAGAATCTGAAACGTTTAGGAGTATATTGGCCTAGCATGGACAAAGAAATACATGAGTGGATTAAGAATTGTCGAGTGTGCCAAGAAAAACCCCCAATGGAACATGCAACCCTTTATCAAGTGTCATTAATTCCACATTGGAGTGCTCCATTGGTGGAAATCATGAAATCAGGGACATTACCCAAAGAGGCTAGTCTAACAAGAAGAAAAAGCATGGAGCAAGAGGCTCAGGACTATGCCTTAGTAGGAGACAACCTATACCGAAGAGGCAAGGATGGATACTTGAGATTGTGCGTTCATGAATCAGACTATTTGAAAGTCTTAGAAACTGCACACAGTGGTGTTGCAGGTGGACATTCTGGTCATGATCGAGTAATCAAGGCCATTCTATTCTCAGGACTTTGGTGGCCCACTCTTCATATGGATGCACATACCTATGTGAAGAAATGTAACACATGTCAATGTGCACAATATCCAATAAGAAAAGATGAGATGCTTTTGAGACCAATGATGGGAGGACGTGCATTTTCGAAATGGGGTATAGACTTTGTAGGTCCTATTAACCCACCAACTAGAAACTCCCATGCTGAATACATTATTGTAGCCACAGATTACCTGACCAAGTGGGTAGAAGTGAAAGCCACCACAAAGAATGATGCTCAGACTACGGCTAAGTTCTTATTCGAGAACATGTTCACAAGATATGGATTACCAATAGAGTTAGTCAGTGATAGAGGTACACACTTCTTGAACGAAGTCATTGAAAATCTTCTCCAAGAATTCTTGGTGACACATAAGAAGTCGGCCCCCTATCACCCACAAGCTAACAGACAAGCGGAGAGCACAAATAAGATCCTATATAATGTATTGAAAAAATTATTAAATAATAAACGCTCTGATTGGGACAAACAACTTCATCATGCTATTTGGGCTTACCGAGTTGCCTACAAAACGGTACTCAATGCCACCCCATTTCAGATGGTCTTTGGACAGAATGTTGTGCTACCATTAGATTTCTTAATCCCAGCTTTAAAAGTAGCACAAGAGTATGAGTGGACTGGACATGAATTGTCATCCAGGATCTTTGATCTAGAACACTTAGGTGAGACTAGACTATGAGCAGCAGCAGGCATCTATGCTGCAAAGAAAAGGCAAAAGGCATATTTTGATTCACACATCAAGGATAAGGGATTGAAAGAGGGAGACCTAGTGTTGGTTTATACACTAAAGCAACATGTCTGTAAGTTGGAAAAACGAGGTACGGACCCATGATCATTAATAGAATTTCCACTAGCGGTGTTGTTCAACTGGCTACTTTAGAAGGTGATATCTTGCCAAATTATATAAGTGGATGTAGGGTCAAGCTATATCAAGAACCTCTTATAGAGGATATGTTAATGAGACTCAACACTACTAAGAAGTGAAAAGAAGAAGAATTGAGAGTTAGAGAAGAAGCACAGGCAGAGGCTAGAGAGCGCATTAGGCAGAATAAGTTAAGGCAACTAGGCCTGGATGTCAACCCAAAAACCCCAAAATATCACATGGACATGTGCCAAAAATCGGGCAGAATTACTTCTCAAATAATCGACCGACGCCCCTTTGTGACCATAGAGATAGGACAAGGAAAGCATGCGAGGACTGTGAAAGCATTGATTGACTCAGGTGCAGAAACTAGTGCAGTTAGACTTTCCTACTGCCAAGACTTGCAGTTGAACATCAATCCTATATAAGCCTATCTCATAGGATTCGGAGGTGTGGAAACCCCTTGTTTGGGCGAGGTGGAACTTCACATCTACCTTCAAGATGTTCCAATGATAGTCAAAATGCTAGTGTATCATGATGAGGACCTTACAGAGCCACTTGTCTTGGGACAAGATTGGATCTATGACCATGTAGTCAACTTAAATTTAAGAACTCAACTTCTTCAAGTTTGGGTTCATGAACAATGTATTACATTAGAATTAGAAAACTGCATGCTCATAGATCATGGTGTCACGCATTCTCTTAGGACTAATCTTAAGGTGTATGTGTTCAACGCTCTATGATGCAGAAGGATACTACCTCCAACAAAAGAGTCAGAGACCCATTAAGACTCCCTTCTTATACGAAGTCTCATCCATCTGCAGTAGTTCAACCACACGGGCAAGAGAAACAGTACATGACAACTGCTATATCAAATAGAGAAAAAGATTTCAAGAAGAAAGTAGTGCCGGGCATGAAGAAGATTTGGATACAAAAAGTAGAGCAACCACTAGCTTTGCCCCCACAATTCCCATCCTGGCAAGCCCACCAGGCCAGCAGACGAACGAAGAAGCTAGGGGAAGCTCAACCACAAGGTATCCGACAAGTTTGGGTGCCTAAGAAATTAGTTGCAGCTCAACAGGGACAGTTACAAATATGGGTACCCAAGAAGCTCTTACATACACAACAACCTATGCTCTCCCACATGAGAAAAGACTCAACAAAGAAGCCAAGGCGAGGCAAGGGTCAGAACCCAACACCAAAACCAAAAGTAGACCAACTCACCTCTTCAACAAGAGTTAGAAGACCAACAACAATGGTATGGCTTGAGGGGGAGATATTGGTGCATTTTCATCCAAGCCTAGTGCTTTATCACTCATCAATGAAAATCATTGGTTATGTATACTCTCAATGAAGAGAAGCCATAAAAACAAACTCTTGTATAGTGATTACTTGAAAAGTAACTACATCAAAAAGTGAATGTAAAGTGAGTAAGTCATGGCCTTGTTAGGCATGAATCATGAGCCTACGTTAGGAGAGATTGATTAGCCAAAGTTTCCCCTAACTTGAAGGACCTTATAGCTAGCATCCCTCCAAAGTTTGAATTCAAAAATCTTCTATGTATACACATGAGAATAGTCGTGGAAAAACAGTACTTCAAGCTACATTTTAAGGAGACTCTGATCAAGTATCAAGCTAATTGTTGAATCACAGATTGAGCTCTTCCTTCTCAAGATTCATGATCATTCAAATCATCTAGCCTATGTGCAATACAGATTGATATTTCAAGTTATATCTTGGAGTTTCTCACATCTAGTGCTACAGGTCTATGTTCATACTTTCATTCAACTTCATTCATTGATTTCTCTGTGTATACTAAGTCTTTTGATGAGATTTAAATTGTTATAGGTAACTTGGAAAGTATATTTTTACATTACATCATATCAATTTTCATAATGTTTGCTTCATTATTTTAGGAGCTACATTCATTTGAAGTTACCTATGTATTCTAGCAGATAAGTCCTAAAAAGTTGGGATGACATCCCTATCTTGCTAAACTCATTTCTATCAATATGGTTCATCAAAATTCATAAAATTTGTTTCTTTATATTCTTTATGTATCCAATTTAAAGTGTGCAAAATATCTGTAGTCAATTCTCAGTAGGCTATGTGCTCTGAGTGAAATTCCATAGTGCATCTCATCCAAAAATAGCAAGTTTTATTACATCTATTTTGTGCCAAGTAGTCTATTTTAATGACTCAATTTGAGAATGATGTTTGAAAGCACTAGGGTGGTTTATATGCATCCTTAGCAAGCTAAAGGTGTCTACTTATCATCCCTAAAGCTATCTTGGCAGATGTAGAGCACGTTTTTGTAACAACAGGCACATCTTTGGAGTGTATCCACCATCTCTTCTCACAGTAGCAAGTATAACATCATAGGACTGCAAAGGAGCAATTAAGAATGTGTGTTCATGTATGTATGAACCTATACAAATCTGAACGTTATGCACTTCACTTGTAACATTATATTTATTTACTTGAAATGTAGCCTTAACTTTATACAAAGAAGGAAGTAGGTTTAATTTGAGATCTTGCACTACTGTATGAGATAAAATCATGCGAACTACCATCATCATGTAAAATTTTAACAATTTTACCATTAATAGTACTGTGCATGCAAAGTAAAGAATGCATAGAAATTTCGTTACCCATGGTACTTAGATCCTTTTCCAATGGTTCTTTGGTCCAATCAGGTTGAGAGTCTTCATGAGCCACCTCCATGTTGTGTATTTGAGCTCGGATAGCTCTCATATCATTAGTTCGCAACCTACATTTAGCTTTAGTATGACCAAACTTACCATAATGCTAGCAAGTGATACGGGGCCTCTTTTGTTGAGCATTCATTGTCATAGTTTAAAGATTTGGAGGTTTGGTAGGGTGTAAGGGTGTTGGCTTGTGAATTGGTTTGAAATTAGATTGAGGAGGGCTCAAAAACCTACATAGACTTGTGATGGCTGCTCCCACAACAACTAAAACCTTTCAAGAAACCTATAGATTTACTAGTGTGGCTGAAAACACAACCCCAAAAGGTGAACATCCAATGTCGACAAAGTAAAAAGATCACTCTTCTTAATGTTCTTGAACTTGTGTAAAGAGAACTATGTACAAAAATACTCCAAAATGGTTCCAAGAATCACCCCAAAAATGCTTCAAAACAAGCTTTGAAAGCAAAGAATGAAGCTTTGAGGGCCAAAACATGCTCAAGGTAATGTTAGCCTTAGTCTTTCCCCTTCTTCAAACAGCACAAAAGTGTAGCTTAGTGGCAAGAGATTGCTTGTTAATCGAGCTCCAAGGGGAATAGTACTAGGATGGGTGACCTTCCGAGAAGTATTGGGAACCTCTATCTTCCTTGATCATTGAGGTCCTCCATTGCACACAGATAATGGCACCAATGGTGACTTTGGTGACTCAAATGACAAGGTATGCCAAGGTCTATGCCTTGGTGGCCATCTTAGTCATAAGCCTTGGAGAAACCCTTGGGTGGGCGGGTGGGTGCTCGCTCTACTCACACAATGGGAACAAAGATTTTGCATCAAAATGCTAAAAGACCAATGAAGTATTTTGATGGCGATGCACCACAGTTCACTCTGCTTCTTGAAATCTCCATGAAGATATCCTCGAAGTAGAAAACTGATCTCCAGATGCCGCACATGGTACTGCACACAAAGGCTACAAAATACACAAGAAAACATAATACACAAGGAGCATGAACATAGACTTCTTAGATGTTACAAATGCAATCAAACTTAGAGTCTTTGGTTGGCCAAGTCACTATATGTTTTATTAAAGAACATATACAAAAGTGTCCAACAGCCATTTTTCCTTTCGCATGGACACTAACAGTAACATAAGCTCACATATTGAGACTTTTGCAAAGCCTCTATACTCAGCTTTGATCAAGGAGAGAGTCAATGTTGGTTGTTTCTTTGACATCCATGAGATGTTCTTCTTCCCTAGCATGATAAGATATCCACTAGTGCTCAGCATGTCATCTTTGGAACCTACCCAATCAACATCACAATAAGCTTGTACATTTAATCCATCATCAAGTGGATAATATATCCTTCATTCATTGATCCTTTGAGGTACCTACATACCCTTTCGGATGCAACAAGATGAGGTACTCTTGGTGCCTGCAAAATCGAGATAGCACTCCAACTACATGTGCAATATCTGGTAGCATACAATAGAGAACCAATTATTGACCTATACATGGTCACATCCTTCACTTCTTCACCTTCATGAACACTTAGTTTAACATTTACTTCTAATGGATTTGAAATGGACTTGCAATCATAGAAGCCAAAATTCTTCAAAATATCTAGAATGTATTTCCTTTGCATCAAGGCTTCTTTGTGTAATACTTAAATCCCGATGAAGTACCTTAAAACCCCTAAATTAGATATTTGAAACTCACCTCCAAGCTTCCTCTTTATGTCGTTGATGTTGGCCTCATCATCTCCTCTAATGATCAAATCATCAACATATATACAAATGAAAACAATTTTGCTACCTTCTTCACAAAGAGTGATGGGTCTGCATGACTTTGATTATATCCACATTTTACCATGTAGTCCACAAGTCTTCGGCTCCAAGCCCTTGGGGCTTGCTTGAATTGCATAAATGATGTGGAAACCTCTCATCTTCGGAGCCGTGTGGTTGCTCCATGAAGACTACCTCTTCAAGCTCTCCATTTAGGAAAGCGTTATTCACATGCAACTGGTACATCTTTCAACCTTTTTATGTTGAAATTGCAATCAAACTCCTTATGCTAAAAATCTCAACTATTGGAGTGAATGTTTCCTCAAAATCTATGCCATAGTTTTGAGCAAGACCTTTGGAAATCTAACCTCACATTATACCTAGAGACACTCCCATCTGCATGCCTCTTTACCTTGTACACCCATTTTTTGATAATGAATTTCATATCCTTTGTTCTTGGCACCAATGACCAAGTGTCATTTTCTTCAAGTGCCTTGACTTCTTCCTCCTAGCTTCAATCCATTTACAATGTTTGTTTGCCTCTTCAAAAGAGTTAGGTTCTTCACAAGCTATAACTTGACTCATGTATGCATAGTGCCTTGCAATGAATGAATCGTAAGTTAACATTTGAAATGATATTTAACCCTATTGGATGACTTTATCTCACCATGAGGTGGTAGGAATCTCCTTTTACTTGGTTTAGATGCTTTAAATCCTAGAGTTTCGTATTTCTCCACATCTTCATCACTTGTAGAGTCCATGTCTATCCATCAATGGTCTTCGTCATTTGCCTTTTCCTTTCCTTTTCTACTTCTTACACTTGAATGAGCTTCATTCCTTGTCCTTCCATGACAAGCTGATGTAGTAATCTCCTCCGATGGTGTGCTTGAATTGGTTGTACCAATCATCTCCATACTTTGTTGTTGCTCTTTGAACTTCTTTTCGGCTTCATAGGCATCATAAACCTATAACATGTCTTTGCTACCATAACAAGGCAAAAACTCATCAAATATTACATCTCTAGATAGCTTAAGCTCTTTTATGCTAGGGTTATAATATCTTAATCCCTTTTTCTCTGAAGAATATCCAATAAACATACACTTATGTGCCTTCGAGTCTAACTTGTGTCTCAATTCTTGAGGTATGTGCACATAACACACACGAACAAATACTTTGAGATGTGAAAGGTTGGGTTTCTTAACACACCAAGCTTCATAAGTGTTGGAACAAACCAATCACAAATTGGTGATTATAAAGAGTTTGGAGCAAGTTTATGATCACATTAAAGTGGAAGAAGATACTTGAGAAAGTGAAGAGATCTCATAAGTGAAGTTTGTATACATATGTACATTACAGTTGGAAATTCTTGTAATCTGAGTAGAGATAATCCTTAGGATGATAAGGAGTAATGTAATAGACATGGGATAAGTCTAAAACCATATGTATATAAGTCAATAATGTAAAGAGTTATGAGAGAGAGTCATTTGAAGACAAGTTTCATAGAGATAGATGTGTAGAGAGTCTTTCTCACGAAATTAGCGACGAGTTTTTCTCTGCGTTCTCTCAATCTGATCATGTGGATCAAAAATCCTTTTGTACACATCTAACATGGAAGCTAATGAAGCTATGTTCAAAGTTTCATGGTCTAATTCCTTTCATGCTATGAGTATGATCAATAGGAACATGTGTGTGTAAAGTCTGCAGGTAGACCTCTCAGAGTCACGCATTTTTTTGTGTCAATGTTTTGCTTAGATCTCAGTGCACAGTGTAAAGTTTTTAATGAGTAAGCATCCAAAATCTAATTTAGAAGGCAAGGAAGCTATGGCTAAAAGCATTTAGAAAAACGGGATTTGTGTTGTGAGAAATCAACCTTAGAAGTTATCTATGTTAAAGTCGCTTATTCAGGAAGACAGTTTATGACATACTTTTGATCTTAAGGATCAAATTGAAGTTTTAATGATTCATTTGAAGGAGTAATGATTGATGATTGCGCAAAGGTAGCTTGGAGGTATATATATCATTAGATTGAAGAAATCTGAAGCTATGTGTAGGTAATGAAGTCAATATTTCAAGCAAACTTCTTAAAGAAGGAAAATTCTCACTCAGAGAATTGTTCATGAATGATTTGGTAAATCAAAGTAACATTTGTGTAAAGTTTGGTCTATAACTGATATAGAGGTGCTCTTAGATCAGTATAGATCAACCCTTTGGAGATTAAGAGGTCTCCAACAGTGGTATCAGAGCTGAAGGTGCAATACAAGTGAAGTAAAGGCATTGGAAGTCCCGACTGCTGCAGATATTGAAGTTCCTTCTAATTGAAGGAGACCAAGAACAAATTCTTGAAGATAACTTGCAGAAGTACAAAGTACAAGTTTAAAGGATAATAAAGGATTGAAGCTTCATATCAAAGGTACACTTTATTATCATAAATCATAATAATTACAGACATAGAAGATCAAAGATGAGAGAAAGCTTGCAGATTGTTAAGCTAGATAGGGAGAACTATCCAGCTTGGTCCATGAGGATGGAGGCACACCTCATGAGTAAAGATTTGATGGCATTC
This sequence comes from Ceratopteris richardii, assembly GCA_020310875.1. NCBI lineage: Eukaryota > Viridiplantae > Streptophyta > Polypodiopsida > Polypodiales > Pteridaceae > Ceratopteris > Ceratopteris richardii. Next base: position 10,895,520 of record CM035430.1, on the reverse strand, counting down.
ATTACAGGAGAAGAAGAAAAGCCTGAGTTTGCAGATCCTAGTATTCCAACTAGGGAAGAGCTTGCAGATTTGAAGAGATGAGAAAGGATGCTCAAGCAAGGAGCATCATTTACATGGCTGTAAATGATTATCTTCTACCTCTCATTAGAGGACTAGAAAGTGCAACAGATGTGTGGAATGCTTTGGAAGAGCATTTCCAAAACACAACCAAGTCAAGGAAGTCCTCACTTTGGGCTGAGTTCACACCTTTCAAGAAGAAGAGCTCACAATCAATTTTTGATTATGTGGCAAGAATGAAGGATATTGCACATAGCTTGGGAGCTGTAGATGAAGATATTGAAGAGGATAAGTTGGTAAGGCAAATACTTACAGGTCTGAGAGGAGATGAGAAGTGGAAGCCCTTCATATTGTCCATAGAATTGTCACTTGATCATTTTACTCCTAATCTTAATCAATTGCTAGGACACATGCTAACTTTTGAGCAGGACATTAAGGGAGACAATGATAGGAGTGCAAGTCAAGCTATGTACTCCAAGGACAAGAAAAAGAATGGCAAAGGGAAGCAGTCAACTGATGATGAAGGAACCTCAAGTCAAGCTAACTTTACAAAAGGAAAGATGAACTTCAGAGGTAAAGGAAGAGGAGGTAAGAATAAAGATAATACTAAAGCTTGTTGGATTTGTGGCAGAACCAATCATTTGGCAAATGATTGTTGGTATAACAATCAAAATGGAGGAAATAATCATCAGAGTTTTAATCAAAGAGGTAGAGGAGGCAGAAACCAAAGAGGCAACTTCAGAGGAAGAGGTGGTAGGACATCATATGCTAGAGGAGGTGGAAGAAGCTTTCAACCTCAGTCCTACAACAACAATTATTATAACTATGCATCAAATCAGAAGGATGATATGACTCTTATCTTGAATGCAACTCATGAAGCAATAGGAGAAGACCAAAGGGTGTTTTATATTGACTCGGGATGTAGCAATCATCTGAGTGGCAATATATCCTTGATGACTGATATGGAAGCAAAGGTGAATGGACATACAGTTCAAACAGGTGACAATACCAAGCATAAAGTGGAGAGCATTGGATCAGTGAAGACAAAGAGTGGAAGTACACTTTTGAGCAAGGTACTTTATGTTCCTACTATTCCTAAAAATCTGATAAGTGTAGGGCAAATTGTGGAAAAAGGATATGAAGTCAGATTCACAAATGATGGTGTCTATGTGCAAGATCCAAATCAGGGATATATAAACATAATTGCAGGTAAAAAGGAAGGAAGGTTGTTTACTCTTAAGGTCTAAGGTAATGTGGGACATGCTTTATTTACTTATGGAAGTCAAAAGATGTCTGAATTAGACCTATGGCATAAAAGATTAGGTCATTTCAATGAGAGAGCTATAAAGGAAATGTCAAGGAATGACGTGGTGCTTGTTGGAGATAGACGTCTACGGAAGCACGCGAACAACACAAGGAAGAAGAAGAAGCTTGGAGCACAAACACACAATACTGAATGTATTACTAGAGAATGTACAAAGATAAGTAGCCCATTAGGGCAATAGGCGTATATACAAGCCGGGGGAAAAAAACCTCCTAAAGAGGGAAAAAAGTGCCCCGGCGGTCCTAGTGTGTTCACACACATCACAACCTAAATATATCAACAAATCCCCCCTGGGAGTGATGCGGTGAACAAGGAGCTGGCACTCATGTATAAGGAAGTGCCAAGCTATGTGGAAATCACTCCACAAAAGGAAGTAAGCCCAAAGCTTTGCGGAAAGCTTCAAACTTCTCCCTAGGCAGAGCCTTCGTGAAAAGGTCTGCAATGTTCTCCTGCGTGGGCACATATGCCAAGCTGATCTCCCAGCAGAGAACCTCTCCCTGACATAGTGATAATGCACCTCAATGTGCTTAGTGCGAGCATGGAACATAGGGTTCCTCGCAACTGCCAATGCGCTCTGACTGTCAGTGAAGATGGTGGTGGCAGAAGACTGGCCAAGACCCAAATCGGCCATAAGGTGTTTGAGCCACACACACTCAACAGTCGTTGTGAAAGCTGCCCTATACTCAGCCTCACAACTGGAAGTGGCCACAGTGGGCTGCTTCTTGCTCAACCAAGATATACATGAGCTACCAAGCATGAAGCAAAAACCACTGGTGGACACACGAGTGTCATAGCAACCAGCCCAATCTGAGTCAGAAAAAGCATGCAAATCTGGCGGTAGTGATCCCCCCTTGGGATAAAACAACCCAAGTAGCCGAGTACCACTCAAGTAGCGAAAGATGCACTTAACCGCCTTCCAATGCATGACTCCTGGGCAATGCATAAACCTGCTCATCTGTGAGACAACAAACTAAATATCTCGTCGAGTAATGCATAAGTAAATCAAGCATCCAAGAGCCTGCTGATAGAGAACAGCATCAAATGCATCTCCAACATCATGAAGACTCAATCGTAAACCTATCTCCATAGGAGTGGCAATAGGTTTACAGTTTTCAAGGCCAAAATGCTGCAATAATGTGTCAATATATTTTGTTTGACACAAAGCCATTCCACCATCAACTTGCATAAACTGAATGCCCAAATAGTGATGCAAATGCCCCAAATCAGACATCTCAAATGAGGTATGCAAATCAGCCTTGAAATCAGCAATATGCTTCTCAATAGGACCAGTGAGCAGCATGTCATCAACATAGACAACAATGGTCAGAAGCACATCATTAGCACGCTTAACATATAAGGTGCTTTCAGTTGGACTGTTCACAAAACCATGTGCAACCAAATAGGCATGTATCTTCTCATACCAAGCACGTGGTGCTTGCTTTATACCATATAATGCCTTCTTTAACCTGTACACCTGGTTTTCATGCCCTTTCTGCACAAAGCCACGGGGCTGAAAAACATACACTTCTTCATGCAAGTCACCATTCAGAAATGCTGTTTTAATGTCCAACTGATGTACATTCCAACCATGATGGGCTGCAAGTGCACAAATGCTCCGAACAGTAGTCATACGGCATGTAGGTGCAAAGGTCTCATCAAAATCAATGCCTCTTTCCTGCGCATAACCCTTTGCAACAAGCCTAGCCTTATACCTGTCAATTGTACCATCAGGTTTATGCTTCAGCTTGTATACCCACTAAGTGCCAATGGCCTTCTTGCCAGGAGGCAAGTCACATAAAGACCATGTACCATTCTTCATTATAGCATCATATTCAGATTGCATGGCAGCCATCCAATTTTCTGAATTTTGTGCTGCATCAAAAGAAACAGGCTCATTCTCATCATAGAGACTAGACGCAGCCATAGCATAGCAATCTGATGCAAAGGAGGCACTATGAGAGCCTGAACGAGTACGATATGACAAAGGTGCATCTAATTTGCTGTCATGCAAAGTCTGCACCAGCCATTTTGGCATAGTTTTTGCTTGCTCAATATCAGCTCTCTCATCAACAAGTGCATCATGTAAATCTGCATCAGAAATAGAATGATCTGCATCATCATATGAAACCTGCAAAGGCTGAGAAGTTGCCTCATTAGGACCAGCACTAGACTGTCCACCTGTAAAAAGAGGCATCAACGTATCATACATGTCTTTGGAGCTAACAGATGTCTCCTTAGTACATGAAAGCAATGGCTGAATAGCATCTTCCACAAAGACAACATCACGGCTAACCAGATCGCGTTTAGTCTGTGGATGATACAGATGATAGACTTTACTTTCAGAACTGTACCCAACAAAAATACATTTTACTACCTTATCATCCAATTTTTTGCGATGTTGTTCAAGCACTAATGCATATGCCAAACAACCAAAAACACGCAGATGAGCAACAGATGGCTTGCGGTCATGCCAAGCCTCATATGGAGTGATAGACTGCAGCGCTTTAGTGGGACACCTGTTCAGTACATATGCTGCACACATGACAGCCTCAAGCCAGAAACTATGTGGTAAAGCCTGACTCTTGACCATGCACCTCGCCATCTCCATGAGTGACCTATTCTTTCATTCAACAACTCCATTCTGTTGAGGTGTATACGGCACTGTACACTAGTGTTTTATCCCACGTTCAGCGAGAAATGCATTAAAATCAGAAGACATATCTTCCCCCCCTCGATCAAAACGAAGGGTGCCCATGTTACATGCTGACAGATTTTCAGCCAAAACCAAAAACTGTTTAAAGCACATGAACACTTCGGACTTTGCTTTGAGAGGATATACCCATGCATGCCTGGAAAAATCATCAATGAAAGTCACGAAGTAAAGGTAATTCCCAAAAGAGGGTGTCTGCATAGGACCACAGACATCACTATGTACAAGCTGCAATTTCTGTGTAGCCCGAACTGAACCATCTTTTGGAAAGGAGGAACGCTGCATTTTGCCCAAAATACAGCCTTCACATACATGTTTTCTAGGTGCCTCAAGCTTGGGCAAAGAAGACACCATATCAGATTTCTGCAGGCGTAGCAAACTAGCAAAGTTCAGATGACCAAAGCGTGCATGCCAAAGCTTTGCATCTGACATAGCCTGAGAATCATGAACTGCACACGTCGAATCACTCACAGATCTTTCATAGTCTATGAGCTTATACAGCCCACGACATAAAATGCCAGAAGCAATAATCACATCACCATTTAATAGATCATGAACTGTACACCTGTCATCAACGAATTTCACAACCAAGCCAATCTTGGCTAATGCAGAAACTGATAACAGATTCTTCTTGATCCTTGGCACAAATAAAGCATTTGACAAGGTGAAAGAACTACCATCAGCAGTAGTCAAAATGATCTTACCAACTCCCATAACAGGATAAGAGGAGTTGTTGGCGCATGTGACAGTATTCTCTGTAGGGGCAGGCTCGAGTGAAGAGAGGAAATTGCGCTACGAGGTAATATGTTTGGTCGCCCCACTGTCAAAGTACCAAACATCTGAGTCCACTGCAGACATGCACTGCTCATGAGAAGATGGGTCAAAACTGCAAACAGTAGTAAATGCCCATTCTTCTTCCTGCACAAGATTAGCAGACTCTGTTTTTGGTGTAGAGGCTTCTGCAACAACCATTCCAGCCTCCTTTTTCTTTGCCTCTTTTGCAGCCAATTTTGGACAGTTCTTTATGATATGATCATTCCCTTTACAGTACTTGCAAAACAATTTCTGCTTTTCTGATTTCTTCTCATCTTTATCCTGATTCTTCGAATGTGCAGCATTTGCAGATTTTTGCTTACTAGTAGAAGAGCTCCATTTTCCTTTTCCCTTCTGACTAGCTAGGAAAGCCTGATCTGCAACACGCATAATGGACCTGTTCTGCCTGGACTGATCTTCCTGCAACAGAACAGAGACTAACTCCTCAAATGATAAGGCGTTCGGATTGCCTTTCATCATCAACCAAAGAGTAGAAGCAAAACTCTGATATGAATCAGGAAGACCATTCAGAACGGTCTGCACAAGTGAGCTATCTGGTATAACCTCATGAGAAGAAATCAATTATTCCTTCAAATCTTTGATCTTCGTTAGGAAACTGTCCATAGAATCACCTTCATTCATATGCTCACTCTCCAACTGTTTTCGGAGGTAAGCAACACAAGCCTCATTCCTAGCTTGGTACAATGTGGTAAGTGTATCCCAAGCATCCCTAGCTGTTCTGCAAGAGCGAATATGAGGAATAATGGCACGCTTGAGAGACAAAGCTATCAATGCATGTGCCTGGGCATCTCTGCCATCCCAACAAATTTTCTCTGCAGTAGGTGCAACAGAAACAGCAGCACGAATAGGAATCTGTGGAATATCATCTTCGACACCATCTTCATCAGCTTCAGCACCTGTATTTGCAGTACCTGTCGTTGCAGGTGTAACAGGACATCTTTCAACACCCTGCACAATGTTCCACAATCCTTTTGCAACCAAAACATGTCGCATCATATAAGCCCATAATGGGTAGTTGGTACCATCCAACTTATCCTCAACATCCAACATACGGAATACATCACTGCTTTCAGCCTTGGTCGGTGACTAAAATACCTTGATGCAGAAAATTGACTGTATCTCAAAACGTTGAACAGAACTGCCCAGACGAGTTCTGCTAGACCTGTAGCAGACTTCGAGGCTCTTAAACTGGCGAACAGAAACTGGTATATACCTTTGGCAACAAAAGATGAAATAGCCTGCACAAGCGCTACGATAGTGCGTTCGGAGGCCGAAACGAGCTCAGATCGCGATTTCGGCACCATAGAGCGAAGCAGTTTTGATCTCGAAAACACGTTGAGTATGCTCACCAAAATTCGTGCGATTTTGAGAGTGCAAACGGAGGAGTGTCGATGGCGCCCTAGATGAAGCGACGACCTGCTCTGATACCAATTGTTGGAGATAGACGTCTGTGGAAGCACGCGAACAGCACAAGGAAGAAGAAGAAGCTTGGAGCACAAACACACAATACTGAATGTATTACTAGAGAATGTACAAAGATAAGTAGCCCATTAGGGCAATAGGCGTATATACAAGCCGGGGGAAATAAACCTCCTAAAGAGGGAAAAAAGTGCCCCGGCGGTCCTAGTGTGTTCACACACATCACTACCTAAATATATCAACAATGCTTGGTTTGCCAAAAATTGAAGGGAAACACATGGTGTACAAGTGTGAAGCTTGTCAGTTAGGTAAAGCACACAAAAATTCATATAATAAATCAGGATATAAGTATTCAATTATGCTTGAATTGGTTCATATGGATGTGTGGGGTCCTTCAAGGGACTATAGCATAAATGGATCAAGATATTATGTGTTGTTTGTTGATGATGCAACCAGATGGATTACTTTATATGTAATCAAGGACAAATCAGAAGTGTTCAAGACATTCAAACATTATCATGCTTATGCAGAAAGGATTACAAGACAAAAGCTCAAGAGGTTGAGATCAGATGGAGGGGGAGAGTATTTCTCTAAAGAGTTTGATGATTATTTGTGGAATGCAAGTATAAAAAGAGAAGTAACTTGTAGGTACTCTCCTCAATAGAATGGAATTGTAGAAAGAAGAAATAGAACTCTTGTAGAATTTGCAAGAGCAATGATGAAGGAAAAGAATTGCCCAAATTACTTATGGGCAGAAGCTATCAACACTGCAACATATCTTGTGAATAGGTTACCTTGTAACGCATTGGAGGGAAGAACTCCTTATGAAGCATGGTGGGGCAAGGAACCTACTCTTGATCATTGTAAGGTATTTGGATATTTAGCATATGCTTATGTTCCTTCACAATTGAGACATAAGCTAGAACCCAAAGCAGAGAAGTATGTGTTTATTGGGTATGATGATAGACAGATTGGTTACAGATTGCAAAGTCCATCTACAAAGCAATTTCTTGTTACCAAAGATGTTACATTTGATGAGCAAAGCACATGGTATACAGGGTCAACAAATGATTATGCAAATGACAAAGAAATACAAAGAAAAGGGAAGACAAAAGTAAGTGTGTATGAAGAAGATATTGATGATGTTGATTGTAAAAGGAAATTACAAGATAATGTTGAAGATGGGCCAAGATTTGATCCAGAATCAAATGTGGCTGAGACTTCAAGAAGTGCAGAGGTCAGAAGATCCTCAAGGGAAAGGAAAGAGCCTATCAGGTATAGCTATGATACATCTTTCTTAACAACAAAAGATTATGCTTATATTGTGAAGACAGAAGAGGATCCAATCACATATGAAGAAGCTAAAGGAAAATAGAATTGGGAGAAGGCAATGCAAGAAGAGTATGATGCTCTACTTGAAATGAAACATGGGAGTTAGTGCCAAGACCAAAGAATCAGAAGGTCATTGGATGTAAGTGGGTGTATAAAACAAAAAGGTTTGCAGATGGTAAGGTGTCTAGACACAAGGCTAGACTTGTGGTCAAAGGTTATGCCCAAACTTATGGGGTAGATTATGATGAAACCTTTAGTCCTGTTGCTAAGATGTCTACAATTAGATCATTGATTCCTATTGCTGCTTGTAAAGGATGGAAGTTATCACAATTAGATGTGAAGAATGCATTTATGAATGGATACATTGCAGATGAAGTGTACATGGAGCAACTAGAAGGCTTCATAGATTCAATTGGATCAGATTATGTGTGTAAGCTCAAGAGAGCTTTGTATGGGTTGAAGCAGGCTCCAAGAGCATGGAATTACAGGCGTGTTAAGTTCTTGAATGAATGTGGATTTCAAGCACCAAAGGCAAATAGTAACTTGCTAGTAAAGGCAAGTGAAAATGGATACATATATATGTGTATTTATGTTGATGATATCATTGTCACAGGTACAGATGCTCAAGGAATCAATGAGCTTAAGAAACAAATAGAGAAGGAATTTAAGATAAGTGATTTGGGAAACTTATCTTATTTCTTAGGAATGCAGATTGTATATACTCAACATGGAGTATATGTTACACAAGAGAGATACTTGAAGAATCTTCTGGTTAAATTTAACATGGAAGATTGCAGGCCTTCAAGCACACCATTGGAGGTAAATCATAAGTTAAGCACGTATGGAAGAATTCAATGACATGAAGAAATATCAGAGTTTGGTAGGTAGTTTAATCTATGCTACCTTAACAAGGTCAAATTTATCATATGCAATAGGTGTGTTATCACAATTTATGCATTGTCCAAAGAAGACTCATTGGATTGCAGCTCAAAGGGTACTCAGATATATCAAAGGAACCCTAAATGAAGGCTTGTATTATGGATTTACTTCTGATACAAGAATCAAAGTGTTTAGTGATGCAGATTGGGCAGGTGATTCAGATGATAGAAGGTCTACTCATGGGTATCTCTGTTATATTGGAGATAAGTTAGTTTCTTGGTGCTCAAAGAAGAAACATATAGTTGCTTTGTCATCCACAGAAGCTGACTATAAAGGAATGGTAGAGGCTGCAAAGGAAGTAATATGGTTAAAGACCTTGTTGAAGAGTTTTGGAACTGATCAGAGTACTCCAATTATTTTTGGAGACAATATGAGTTCATTATATTTGGCAGCTAATCCTGTTTTTCATGCCAGGACTAAGCATATAGAGATTCAGTATCATTTCTTGAGGGAAAAGGTACTTGACAAAGAGATTGAAGTGATGTATACTCCAACAAAAGAACAAGTTGCAGATATGATGACAAAAAGCTTGGATGGACCTAAGCTACAAAGATTCAAAGAGATGGCAGGAGTGAAGAAGAATGGAATAATCACAATTAGTGATTGAGGGGGAGCTGTTGGAACAAACCAATCACAAATTGGTGATTATAAAGAGTTTGGAGCAAGTTTATGATCAGATTAAAGTGGAAGAAGATACTTGAGAAAGTGAAGAGATCTCAGAAGTGAGGTTTGTATACATATGTACATTACAGTTGGAAATTCTTGTAATCTGAGTAGAGATAATCCTTAGGATGATAAGGAGTAATGTAATAGACACGGGATAAGTCTAAAACCATATGTATATAAGTCAATAATGTAAAGAATTATGAGAGAGAGTCATTTGAAGACAAGTGTCATAGAGATAGATGTGTAGAGAGTCTTTCTCAAGAAATTAGCGACGAGTTTTTCTCTGAGTTCTCTCAGTCTGATCATGTGGATCAGAAATCCTTTTGTACACATCTAACCTAGAAGCTAATGAAGCTATGTTCAAAGTTTCATGGTCTAATTCCTTTCATGCTATGAGTATGATCAATAGGAACATGTGTGTGTAAAGTCTGCAGGTAGACCTCTCAGAGTCGCCCATTTTTTCGTGTCAATGTTTTGCTTAGATCTCAGTGCACAGTGTAAAGTTTTTAATGAGTGAGCATTCAAAATCTAAGTTAGAAGGCAAGGAAGCTATGGCTAAAAGCATTTAGCAAAAACGGGATTTGTGTTGTGAGAAATCAACCTTAGAATTTATCTATGTCAAAGTCACTTATTCAGGAAGACAATTTCTGACATACTTTTGATCTTAAGAATCAAATTGAAGTTTTAATGATTCTTTTGAAGGACTAATGATTGATATGATTGTGCAAATTGGAGTTATATATATCATTAGATTGAAGAAATCTAAAGTTATGTGCAGGTAATGAAGTCAATCTTTCAAGCAGACTTCTTAAAGAAGGAAAATTCTCACTCAGAGAATTGTTCATGAATGATTTGGTAAATCAAAGTAACATTTGTGTAAAGTTTGGTCTATAAGTGATATAGAGGTGCTCTTAGATCAGTATAGATCAAGCCTTTGGAGATTAAGAGGTCTCCAACAATAAGGTGTAACTCCATGTACTCTTGAGGTTGGAAACTTATTCATAATGTATATGGTTGTATTTTTTGCATTAGCCCAATAAGAATTAGGAACATTCATTTCATTTGAATAGCTCTAGCCACTTCTACTATATATCTGTTCTTCCTCTCTACCACCCCATTTTGTTGAGGTATATACCTACAAGTGAATTGCTTTTTGATACCATGGTGATTTAGAAAATACTTGCCTTTATATAGTTTGGAGAAGGAGTTTTTATATACTTCCTTGTCTCCTTCTCCACTAGGATTTTGAAGTGGTAAAATACTTTTAAATTTGACTTCATGTGATATATCTAAAAAAAACTAGAATGATCACCTATAAATGTTATAAAATATCTATTACCTCCAATGTATGTCTCCCTTGTAGGTCCCCATACATCTATGTGTATGAGATTCAACAATTCATTGCTCACATGTGCTCCCTTCTTGAATGGCAATATGCTTTGCTTCCATAATTGACAAGCATGGCACAAATGTTGCATAGTATGAGATGTAAGATCAGATATAACATTCACAAAACCCTTAATTTTCATGTACTTTGTGCTTTGTAAGTTTATTTAGCCAATTCTTTTATGCCACAAGTCGATCTCTGCAATCTATTTATTTCCGATCAACAAGTAGACAGTGTTAGGGGTTGATGGCTTTATCTCCATGGTGAAGAGTCTTCCTTAATTCTTTCATTTTTCTATTAGCTTTTAGTCATCCATGGGTTCTTCAAAAAAACATCCTTTGTCATTGAACCTCACCTCATAACCTCTTTCAACCATTTGACCTATCAAAATCAAGTGCTTGGTGATGGTTGGCATATGCAACACATCATTCAACACCTTGGAGCTTTGATATCCCTTCAACGCAACATCTCCCACATTTGTAATCTTGTGCTCAGTTTCATCCCTTATCTCTACCATGTTAAATTTGAATTAACTCTTTCACTTGAACCATACATCATAAGAAAGTTCTAATTTTTTGAATTTGTTGAATTACTAGCATGATTACCTTGGTTCCTTTTGTATCCTTGATTTCCTCCTCCTTTCGACCAACAAACTCTTGCATAATGGCCTGGTTTTCCACAATTGTAGCATTCTCCATTGGATGCTTCTCTTCCATGTCATCATCCTCCTCTTCCTCTGCTCTTTCCTCTTCTTCTTGATCCTTAGCTTTGGTGGGAACCTTCTTGCTTGCTTGAGCTTGAGTTTAACCTTCATCTCCATCTGCCTTGGGGGTTTTGTCCACCTCTTTTGCCTTTGCCTCTACCTCTATAGAAAACTTGGGCCCAATTGCCTTTTGATTGTGAACCTCCTTGGTTCATCTCCTCAGTCAACATCAATGTGACTAATTGATCAAATTCTTGTAGGGAATCGCTCACATACACTGATGTGGTGAGTTTTTTCCACCTTTCATCCTCTCTCAAGCCATTGAGAGTGTGTGTGACAAGACCACCATCTTCGATAGGGGTCCCAATTCAGCCTGGGCCATCTATAAGCTCCTTAACTTTCAAAATGTACTCATTTATGTTAGTGCTTGATGCTTTCCTAAGATTATTTAGCTCATTCTTGAGCTAAATCTTCCTTGACTTGTTTCATGAAGAGTAAAATCTCTCCAAGGTCTCCCAAACCTTCATGGATGTGTCCAAGCCTTGTATATGCCCTATCATGTTAATTCTTATGTGTTGAGATAGAATGAATATGACTCTCCTATCCCTTTCTATCAATTCATTGTGCCTTGAATCGCCCTTGAAGTGGTGGATCATGTACATGAGGCATTGGCTCTGTGTAATTCAATAATCCCCACAATCTTTGCCCATAAGGTAGTTTCTAACTCTAAATTTCCATGGTTGATAATTGTCTTTCTCTAACTTCTCTATTCGTGCATTATACACAGCCATACTGAGCTCTAAGATGCGCCTATAGATTCTCCTCAAGCTTTTGTATGCTTTATAAAGTGTGGATGTTACCTTTTGATAGCTTCTCCCTTGCTAACCTTTGGCTAGTTGAGATCGCGATTGATGTGGCCCCCTTTTGATGTCTTCTTGGCTTGATAAGTCCTTTTTTTGCTTCCACGAGTTGTCTTGATCCCTTCGAGTCTTCAATATGATGTCCAATAATGTCTTCAAGACTCCAAAGTGCTCTAATACCACTGATGGGAGATGATTCTAACACCTCAATGTGATAATGGAAGATGGATGCCTTCCACTAGGCCCACAAGCAATGATATATGCTCACTATTCTCGATTTTTCTCTAAACCTGTAAAGAGAATTAATATGAAACTTTCAACAATTAATATATACCCTAAACAGTATCCAACAAGCTTTAAATCATGCCAAAAGAATATTCCAGCTTGGAGAAATATCTGTTGCAAAACAAGCTATTTGTTTGCAACACTCTCTACTTATGTGTAGAGATATAGCTTCACAAACTTGGCAATTTCTCTTAACTCACTCAGTCAAATAACTTGAAACTTTGGCACACTTTCAAAAACTGTATTAGAGAACAATGAATTTTGAAATCAATGAGTGAGTAGAATGAGAGAGAATACAATGCTATGCAATCTAGTACAATTAGATTTTTGAAAACCTAACTATACCTCTAGATAGAGAGGAGAAAAATCATGAAAAAATAAGATAAGCAAGCAAGAGGGATGCTTTTTGGAACTTATAGCTTTACTAAAATAAGTTTAAAACTTTTGGAATGCATAAAAATCAAGAAAAAAAGGGTGGAATGGTGCTTATATAGAGATTTTTCTTTTCCTATAATCTAGCTAACCACCCACCAATCAGTGTAGGTGTATTTTTGTTGATATATTTAGGTAGTGATGTGTGTGAACACTCTAGGACTGTCGGGGCACTTTTTTCCCTCTTTAGGAGGTATTTTCCTTCGACGCCTATTGCCCTAATGGGCTACTTATCTTTGTACATTCTCTAGTAATGCATTCAGTATTGTGTGTTGTGCTCCAAGCTTCTTCTTCTTCTTCTTCTTCTTCCTTGTGCTGTTTGCATGCTTCCGTAAGAAGTGTATGTTTTTCAGCCTCGTGGCTTTGTGCAGAAAAGGCATGAAACTAAGTGTGTAGGTTAAAGAAGGCATTATATGGTTTAAAGCAAGCACCACATGCTTGGTATGAAAAGATACATGCCTATCTCATTGCACATGGTTTTGAGAATAGTCCAACTTAAAGCACATTATATGTTAAGCATGCTAATGATGTGCTTCTGATCATTGTGGTGTATGTTGATGACATTGTGCTCACTGGTCCTCATGACACACATATTGCTGATTTTAAGGCTGATTTGCATGCCTCATTTGAAATGTCTGATTTGGGGCATTTGCATCACTATTTGGGCATTTAGTTTATGCCAGTTGATGGTGGAATGTCTTTGTGTCAAATGAAATATATTGATACATTATTGCAGCATTTTGGCCTTGAAGACTGTAAGCCTATTGCCACTCCTATGAGATAGGTTTACGATTGAGTCTTCATGATATTGGAGATGCATTTGATGCTATTCTCTATCAACAAGCTATTGGATGCTTGATTTACTTATGCATTGCTACGCCATATATTCAGTTTGATGTCTCATAAATGAGTAGGTTTATGCATTGCCCAGGTGTCAAGCATTGGCAGGTGATTAAGTGCATCTTTCGCTACTTGAGTGGTACCTAACTACTTGGATTGTTTTATCCCAAGGGGGATCACTACCGCCAGATTTGCATGCTTGTTCTGAGAGTGATTGAGATGGTTGCTATGACACTCGTGTGTCCACCAGTGGTCTTTGCTTCATGCTTGATAGCTCATGTATATATTGGTTGAGCAAGAAGCAACCTACTATGGCCACTTCCAATTGTGAGGTTGAGTATAGGGTAGCTTTCACAATGACTATTGAGTGTGTGTGGCTCAGAGGCCTTATAACTGATTTGGGTGTTGGTCAATCTTCTGCCACCACCATCTTCACTGACAGTCAAAGTGCATTGGTAGTTGCGAGGAACCCTGTGTTCCATGTATGCATTAAGCACATTGAGGTGCATTATCATTATGTCAGGGAGAGGTTCTTTGTTGGGGAGATTAGCTTGGCATATGTGCCCACATAGGAGAACATTGTTGACCTTTTTACTACCTAGGGAGAAGTTTGAAGATTTGTGCAAAGCTTTGGGCTTACTTCCTTTTGTGGATTGATTCCACATAGCTTGGCACTTCCTTATACATGAGTGCCAGCTCCTTGTTCACTGCATCACTCCGAGGAGGGATTTGTTGATATATTTAGGTAGTGATGTGTCAATAGTCTAGGACTACTGGGGCACTTTTTTCCCTCTTTAGGAGGTTTTTTTGCCCCGGCTTGTAGATACACTTATTGCCCCAATGGGCTACTTATCTTTGCACATTCTAGTGGTAACTCATTCAGTATTGTGCTCCAATCTTCTTCTTCTTCGTTGTGTTGTATGCGTGCTTCCGCAGATGTCTAACTCCAACACATCTTTCCATCCAAAAGTTGTCCATGATCGATGAGCATGCAAGTGGAACTGGGGAGGAAGGAAGGACTCCTTGATCTTTTCTTGAAATGCGATCCATGTGGTGGGGTGATCAGTGCTATGCCACAAAACATTCCACCATAACTAGGCCTTACCCACCAAATAATTAGTAACAAATTTCAGTTTTTCAATTTTGGAATATGATTCGACAGAATAAAATTCATCAAAGTGGGATAGCCATGAAAGAACAAATTGGCCATCCTTTCATCCATCAAATCAAGAAAATTGGAATTTTTTGGCACCAATCTTGGAATATGTGTCTTCCTCTTGAGCAATGATAATGGTCTTCACCATCCTAACTAGGTTGTTATCATCACTCTGGATTTGGAGTGCAACATGATGTTCTTTTATCTCATTTTGAGCATGTTGGAGTTCGTGTTGTAAAAGCTCCAACTCTTGCTCAATCGGTACCCCGAGTAGGGGTGATGTACCAAACTCATCATTATTATGGGTAGGGTCCATGGTCTTATATAGAACCAAAACCTAGAACTGGATTGGATGAGTGAAACTAATGTGAAATCATGAGCGGATGCCGCGAATTACGAATGGACATCGAGAAGTATAGCTCTCCGAAGACATACGCAAACTCTGATACCATTGTTGACCGAATCGTGTAGATGCACATATGTAGAGATAATCTAGAAATGAAATCTCACAAAAGCATAAATAGAATAGAGAGAGACAAGAGACTGGACACAAGATTGGGTACGATCTCCCCCCACATACTTTGATGGACGAGTCTATCAGAGTATGTGTATTTATAGGTATTTCTCATTACATTTTGAATAGAACATACATAAGGGTAGCGCTTCAAAAAGCATGCCTTTAAGGAAATCTACTTTATTTACAAATCGCCGCTTTCTAAGTGATCTACTATTTTTACAAAAATGTCGTTTTCTAAGTGATCTACTACTTTTACAAAAAATATCTAAAATACTATCTTTTAACTATCTTCAAAAATATCTGAATAATTCCACATGCATTCACACCCTCATGATCTTCACCTGCTAAATCAAAACACAATATATGATGCTATTATGAAAAATGGTACATGGTCTTTATGTGACTTGCCTCATGGCAAGAAGGCCATTGGCACTAAGTGGGTATACAAGCTGAAGCCTAAGCTTGATGGAACAAGTGATAAATATAAGGCTAGGCTTGTTGCAAAAGGTTATGCTCAAGAAAGAGGCATTGATTTTGATGAGACATTTGCTCCTACATGCCGAATGACTACTGTTAGTAGCATCTGTGCATTTGCAGCTCATTATGGTTGGAATGTACATTAGTTGGACATTAAAACTACACTTTTGAATGGTGACTTGCATGAAGAAGTGTACATTTTTCAGCCCCGTGGTTTTGTGCAAAAAGAGCATGAAAACAAAGTGTGCAGTTTGAATAAGGCATTATATGGTTTGAAGTAATAACCACATGCTTGGTATGAAAAGATACATGCCTACTTGATTGCACATGGTTTTGAGAACAGTCCAACTAAGAGAACCTTATACATTATGCATGCAACTGATGTGATTCTGATCATTGTTGTCTATGTTAATGACATGTTGCTCACTGGTCCTAATGAGAAGCATATTGCTGATTTCACTACAAGGAATACGGGCGTATAGCGACGGTTAAGGCGACAAAATTTCATCGCTATAAAATTGCGACATGCATCGTAATTAGCGTCGCGTGCCAACCGTCGATTAAACGACAGAGAAAACGATAGTTTTTGCGACTTGTGGCACGACGGGATTGCGATGCTCCCATACAGCGTCGTTAATACGACGCTATTTAATAGCATCGCATAAGCGACACTTTTCTGTGTCGCATAGGCGATGATCCTTACCGTCGCATAAGCGACGCTAAAAAGCTGTTGCTTATGCGACAACGAACAACATCGCTTACAAGATGGTCCATTGACGGACAAAAATTAAAACGTTGGAGGCTCTTCGATCGGCATTTTCACGCATCCGATCGAAGAGCTCTCCAATGTTCGCAATTGCGCTGCGCTTACGAGCTGAAGCAAGTATATGCAGAATTGTTGTTTTGCCTAAGCTCTCTCTTACTGTCTCCCTCTGTCTCTGTTTCTCTCTTTCTACATCTTTCTCTCTTTGAATTCTCTCTCTCTCACACACACACACACACACACTCTCTCTCTCTCTCTCTCTCTATCTCTCTCTCTCTCTGTTCTTTCTCTCTTTATTGCAGGTTATTCAAGAAGCTAACCAAGCAAAAAGTATGGCTAACAATTGTAAATACAATTTCTATTCTTTGTATATCATTTGAATTGTGTTATTTTCATTACATAGCATACTCACACTTATTGATATGCACTTATACACTTATACATGATGAAGATGCACTTTCACACATATACACATATACACATGCACATACACACACATATATACACACAAATACATGTGCACAGGCACTTAGACATACACACATATACACATGCATATGCACAAACATTCCTACAACCACATAAAAAGACTTACATGCATGCATTATTGCATATATATATATATATATATATATATATATATATATATATATATATATATATATATATATATATATATATATATATATATATATATATATATATATATATATATATACATACACACATTAACATATATGCAAATACATGTATATGCACATCCACATGCATGCACATGGATGCAAATGGAAATGCATCCACATACACATGCATGTTTCATATACATACACATGCATATACATATACACATATACATATACATATACATATACACACATATACATATACATGCATATACATATGCACACACATACACAAGAACATGCACATACTCATACACACATATACACTTATACATGCACATGCACATACATACATATACACACACATACACATGCACATACATACATATACACACATATACATATACACTTAGGTACACACATATGAATGAATTATATAGTTAAAGTTGCACACACACATGCACATACCTACATATACACATATACATGCACATACACACACATACACATAGAGTTATACATATACATGCATATACATATACACACACATACACATGCACATGCACATACTCATACACACATATACACTTATACATGCACATGCACATACATACATATACACACACATACACATGCACATATATACATATATACATATACACACACATACATATACACTTAAGTACACACATATGAATGAATTATATAATTAAAGTATTAAAACACATATACACATGCACACACACATGCACATACCTACATATACACATATACATGCACATACACACATAGAGTTATACATATACATGCATATACATATACACATACATACACATGCATATGCACATACTCATACACACATATACACTTATACATGCACATGCACATACATACATATACATACATACACATGCACATACATACATATACACACACATACATATACACTTAGGTACACATATATTAATGAATTATATAATTAAAGTATTAAAACACATATACACATGCACACACACATGCACATACCTACATATACACATACTCATGCACATGCACATGCACATACTCATACACACATATACACTTACACATGCACATGCACATACATACATATACACACACATACACATGCACATACATACATATACACTACATACATATACACTTAGATACACACATATGAATGAATTATATAATTAAAGTATTAAAACACATGTTTAATATAAACAATAATAACAATCAATAGAACAAAACTCTTCATTACTTAATACCATACACACAATTCAAAACATAACTGAAATGAAAAATATATAGATTATATATATATATATATATATATCAATGTAAATACATATAATCCAATGTCATAATTACCTAAAATCCTAATCATCATCATCATCAGCAGCAATATCATGATCATCCTGATCTTCCTCATCCTCATCATCATGATCACCCTGTGACGATCGAGATCGTCCCTCCTATGTCTGTCTCTCCACCTCATCCATATTTGTCTCTCCATAATACTCATGTATTACATATAACAAACATAAATAAATAAAATAATTAAACCATTCATAAAAACAAAATAATTATATAAAATTTAAAAATACTCACAAAGACATCAGGATGATCTTGCATATACTCGCCCAAACGCCGATATCCAAAATGTGTAGCATACTCGATCTCATGTTTTGTAGGATATCGGCCATAATCCTTCCGCTGCAATGAAACAAATAAAAAACATTATTTGCTTGCATTTTAACTAAAATAAAAAATATACTCACAATAACACATATACTTACAAACGTAGCTACAAAACCATTATGGCCCATTTGGTCTAGGTGCGATGTGTGTCCTGACTCCACTCTCTTCTTTGCAGCAGCCTGTTTATTCAAGAAAAAAAATACATAAATTAAATGTAAAAAATTACTAAAGTATATAAAAATTATAAATATAAACTATTAATTTGTGTACCTTCTGCTGAGGAAATGACTCCTGAAGACGTAGCTGTCTACGAAAAAACTACCACGTCTCAGGTGGTATGTTAGCTCGCCTCTTATTTTTTTCGACCATACAATATCTCTTGTTAATTTAATCTCAAACAGAAAAAAAAATCAGAATACATACACATATATACACACACATACACATACACATACCCACATACACATATACATGCAAACATATACGCATACATATATGTATACATATACACATATACATACATATAACATAAACACACATATACATATCCACATATATATGTACACACACATGCATGCATATACACTCATTCATACAAAATACATGCATTTATGCCACAATAATGTGTAGTTGTGTATATGTGAATATGTGTGTATGTGTAAATGTGTATAAGTGAATATGTGTGTATGTGTAAATATGTATATGTGAATTTTTTGTGTATGTAGATAATCAGATTATTAATATCAAATACCATTATTTGTAGATTCTGATCAATCAGATGGAACTCCACCACCGTCTCCTCATCGTGCAACGACTTTATACTGTAAATATATCAAATATTTAATTTTAAATATATTTGATGGATACATAACTTATATTTTTTTTTGTTTCTTATTATGTGCAGATTCTGATCAATCAGAGGGTACTCCACCACCTCCTACCCATGCAACGACTTCACATGTGTACTCCGATAGGAATTATGATGAATTTTACTATGAAGAGCATATTATATGTTGGTGTAACTCTTGTTATGGCACGTATCGAAGACCACGATTGGAATGTATTGAACATGAGGCAGAGTATGGTACTTTTGAGCGTGCACCATCACCTAGTCAACGTGATAATGCTTGGGTATGTATTTTCTATATATATATTAATGTCATTATTTTATTTAAAAACCATATATAAAATCAAATTATTGTTGATATGCAGGAATACTTGCTCGATGATGATGATGATGATTTTTCTCATAATGTTAATATACCTCGTACACGTCATGGACTTGCTGTTCATCAATTACAAGCAGAGGTTTCTAGAAATCCTCTACCTCCTAGTTTAGAGAATGAAACGGCTGGAGATTATCCATTGCCAGCTCCTGATCGTTCTTTAGTACAAACATATGATAGAAGAAGATATGGAGGATGGAATAGAGGACCACTTCCTTTAGATGGAGAGGTTTTCAACTTTTGGGGTAATCGCTATATGATTGCTCCATCCACTATTACTAATGTTGGTTGTGGTCTCTTTATTGTAGAGGATTTGTATGTGCCTCCGAACTCTGAAGTCACTCTTATGTCATTTTGTGGTCCTATATATGGATGGGGAGATTGGCATCGACTTTCATGTTATGTTCAAAGCATGAGTACTTATGGAATATGCTTGAACGCAGCATCCCTTACTAGTAGAAGGATTTTACATGCAGAAAATGAAAGATTATATATTGATGGAAGACCTTACACACATGGAAATATAGCAAGTTTAATAAATAGTAGTCGAGGGTTACATAATAGTTCAAGGACTAATTGCACATTTGAGGAGCATGAAAATAGTCATGAATCACCATACATGAGTAGAGATGTATCAAGATACATAGTTGTCAATGTTATTACTACATTACATGCTGGTGATGAACTATTAGTGAATTATGGATGGCGTTGACCTCCAAGAGAACCTTTTACCTAGAGAGAATAAAAATTTTCTATCCATATTTAATAAGTTATATACTTAATTTTATATTTAAAGTTTACTTTTTATTCATTTATGGAATACTAATGAGTTTTATTTATATGTGTAGATTCCAACGTATGATATTGATGATATTCGTCCACAGCATTCACAATTACCAGTAAGACCTCATTTATCAGAAGGTTCCATGAGGAGGCTACGCAAAACTAATCCTGTGCAATATGCAAAGTTGAAAGATCTATATTCAAAAGACGATAAAGTACAAGATTTGTGTGACAATGATGAAGATGATGGCATGGCAAATTTGATTGAGGATTGGTATCAAAATTATAGTGAGAGCATTGATATTTCTAAACATGAGAAATATCTTCGAGAGGAATGTCTAAAGCATGTATATGAAGGAAGTCGTTTGACACGTCTAAAGCATGTATATGAAGGAAGTCGTTTGACACGACTAAGTGCGAGCTTACTTATTCTCAACCTTCAAAATCGTTTTGGATGGAGTAATGTATCTGTTTCGACACTATTAAGGTATAATTTTCAATTTTCTATCTATTTATATATATATGCATATATATATATATATATATATATATATATATATATATATATATATATATATATATATATATATATATGCAGGTTTTTATTCTTACTTTAGATAAGGTAAGAACAAGAACTTGAATTGAATGGACATTTTTTGTCCGTGCATCTTTTAAAACTATTAATGCATCTTTCAAAATATTCGCGAAAAATTTGATTGTTTGGATGGCAGGATACGATTGTTTGTTTTGGAGGATATGAAGTATGTACCTTCATTGAATGATTTTTCGATTCACACATATGTTCAGTTTGAAAGTGTGAGAAGCGGATTTATAATTGTTATTCAAAGAATTTGGCACTGTTTATAGGCCATACAATGGTGACCTGGATGAATCACATGCACAGAGGTTACTCACGATAGAGCAATCTGATTATAATGGACTAGTGCCAGTAGGATTCCTAGGGTATGCAGTTAACCTCTTGCATGTCAATGATGAGCATCTGAACTTTAGGATACAAAGTGGAAATCATGGTGGCTTGAGAGGATCACTTTCATACAGCTTGTTCAAAGAAATTCAGTGTCTTGAGAGGATACAAAGTGGAAATCATGGTGGCTTGAGAGGATCACTTTTATAAACCTAAATTTCTTTGAACAAGCTGTATAAAAGTGATCCTCTCAAGCCACCATGATTTCCACTTTGTATCCTAAAGTTCAGATGCTCATCATTGACATGCAAGAGGTTTACTGCATACCCCAGAAATCGTGCCAGTACTAGTCAGTTATAATCAGGTTGCTCTATCTTGAGTAACCTCTGTGCATGCGATTCATCCAGGTCACCATCGTATGGCCTATAAACAGTGCCAAATTCTTTGAATAGCAATTATAAACCCACTTCTCACACTTTCAAACTGAACATATGTGTGAATCAACAAATCATTCAATGAAGGTACATACTTCATATCCTCCAAAACAAACAATCGTATCCTGCCATCTAAAACAATCAAATTTTGCGCGAATATTTTGAAAGATGCATTAGTAGTTTTAAAAGATGCGTGGACAAAAAGTGTCCATTCAATTCAAGTTCTTGTTCTTACCTTATCTAAAGTAAGAATAAAAACCTGCATGTATATATGTATATTTATTTATTTACTTTTTTTAATATATCTTTTTTTGATAAACTTACAGGTTATTATCTGAAAAGTTTTTACCAAGTCAGAATATTCTTCCTACCTCACATGATGAAATGAAGAAGATAATCAACAATCTTGGTATAGATTATCAATGTATACATGCATGACGTAACGATTGTATTTTATATAGAGGTGAATATGCAGACTCTTTGACATGTCCCAAATGTCAATCTCCTCGATATAAGGGCGAAGAAGGTAAAATCCCAAAAAAGGTATTGAGACATTTTCCATTGGCTCCACGGATTAGACATATGTTTCAAAGCCCCGAATTATCAAAGCTTGATCACAAAGCTCCACGGATTAGACATGATCACAAACGTACTGATGGAATAATCAGAATTCCTCATGATAGTGTTGCTTTTCAGCATATTGATTCTACATGGCCTGAATTTGCACAAAATCCACAGAATCTAAAGTTAGGAGTTGCATTAGATGGGGTTAATCCATTCTCCATGAAATCCAGTAAATGGTCAACATGGCCAGTGGTAGTCATAAACTACAATCTTCCACCATATCTTAGCATTAAAAAGGAACATTTAATGTTTTCACTTTTAATCCCAGGCAAAGACAAGTTAAAGATATGAATGTATATCTTGGTCCTCTCATTGACGATCTTCAAGAGTTATGGAGAGGTATTAATGTCATTGATGTATCGAAAACCATCAATGAAAGACATATTACGGTTCGTGGTATTGTGGCTTGGACTATTCACGATTTTCCTGGATATGGTGTTTGTTCAGGTATTGATGTAATTTTTTTATTCAATATGCATGTAAATAAATATGATTTAATCTAATTATATTTTTATCATTTTATCATTTTCCCAAAAAAAAAACGTGAATGCAAAGAGCTACTATGTTTGATGGAGAAAGAACTTTCTACTTCATTTTTTGATATTCAGGTTCATTTATTAGTCCATCTTGTAGATGAGATAGAGATTGCAGGTGTTGTCAACACTCGATGGATATTTTGGGTCGAGCGATTTATGGGAAAACTAAAAGGTTATGTGCGACAAAGAGCAAAACCAGAAGGATCCATGGCAAAGGGTTGGATGCTTGAAGAGTGCATGTATTACGTTAGTGAGTACCTTGAAAGAGTTCATGAAGAAGCTCCACGTGCATGGACCAACGAGTCTTCTTCAAAAATAACAGATGAGGTATTATCAGGTAAGGGGGTTCCATTCTTATTTACATTCCAAGAAAAAAATGATGTTTCTACTTTTGTAGCATATAATAGCGAATGCATGCAAGCATTCCTTAGCGAGTACGAGGAACTTCAAAATCTCCGAAGTAAAAGGCAAAAAAACAAAAGATCTAGACGTAATCTCGATAATAATGAGATTACAGATATACCTTCTTTCACGGATTGGCTATATAGTCGTTTGCAACGCGCCAACACAAATAATGAAGAAATCTCAGATGAGCAAAGAGAGTTAATTATAGGTTGTGAATGAAAGGTAATTTTATTAAAATAATATTTTTTTTTTTTCATATATGTATGTTAGTTTCTATTTACTAATTGAATTTATTTTGCAGGCTCGAATGTTCACTAATATGTGGGCTTTTGGACAGCATATTAGAATCAAAGCCATTGATTCTTTACGTAAAACAGAGGATTCTAGTATTGTTGCTTCTTTCAAGCAACTATCACATGCTAGCTCAAAAGACACGAACCTTATAGATAGCGAACTTGGTTACGTAGGAACTATTGTTGGTATCTACGAAATTTCATTTTGTACATTCAAACAGGTAGAAAAAAGTTTATATATTTTTTTAGACTTAGTTATTTTTTTAAGCACCTAATAATGGGTTTTTGTTGTTATATATTTTGATAGGTCATTTTGAAGGTTGACTGGTTTCGAGCGGAGTATAAAGGTAGTAATTCCACATTAAGAGAGGAATTATCTAGGTTTTGGGCAATTGATTCTTCCAAGGTAATGTGATCTACTAAAGAACCATATATTCTTCCTAGGCATATTGAACAAGCATTTTTTTATAAAAACCCAGATGCTCATCCTTGGTGGCAAGTCATTCATGTGCAACCTAGAGGTAGGTCATTGTTTGAACAGTTTATTGTTAAAGAGATCGAAGAAAGTCCTCTTGATGATTCAGCATCAGATACTGATACATCAACATCTGAAATAGAAATTAGAATCATTATACATGATAATGATACTAATCTTTTTTATGAAGAGGATAATTCTCTACATGCTGATTCTACTGATGATGAAGAGGAATAACCAGAAATAGATATTAATCCATCAATAGATGATGTGATTCATGAGAACATAGATTTAACAATAGAAGAAATAAATGAAATCAATAAGGATAATGAAGATAAGACTATATTGATGTCTTACCAAAATGATGGCAATAATGAAAACATATGAGCAGATTAGATAGTAAATTCTACTCTAGTTATCGATCAATAACTTGAAGCTTCTGAATGGATATCAGATAATAGATTTTTTTATTAACTTGAATAACGATGAATCCTACTAGAGAGATGAAATCATGTTCTTCTAAGTTAGAACATGAAGCTCGGGGGTATGCCTAATTATTTTATATATAGCTTTATCTTCGAGGAGCAAATTTTTATCATGTATGTATGCATATGTGTGTGTATTCATGTGTACTATATGTATACATATGTTAGTATGCATATATATGTATTTCATGTATATGTATGTATTTGCATGTGTGTGATATATGTATACATGTGTTAAATATGCATATGCATTTATGTAAAATATTCATGTATTCGTGTAATATATGCAAGTGTTTATAATTGTGTACATGTATATATGTATATGTGTCTATGTGTAAATATGTATGCATGTATATATATGTTTATGTGTGCATGTAGGCATGTATATGTGATGTGTATTCGTGTAATATATGCAAGTGTTTATAATTGTGTACATGTATATATGTATATGTGTCTATGTGTAAATATGTACATGTAAATATGTATGCATGTATATATATGTTTATGTGTGCATGTAGGCATGTATATGTGATGTGTACATGTATATATGTATATATGTCTATGTGTAAATGTGTACATGTAAATATGTTAGTATGTATATATATGTTTATGTGTGCATTTAGGCATGTATGTGTGATGCATAATATATCTACTCCATTTTATATGTATGTATCCTATCTACATGATGTGTATATATCTTTATATATATTATGATCCTCGTTGATTCGAGTAGCTATATATAGAGGCATAAGGTTGGGAGGAGAGACATCTCTCTAGTAGGACGTCGAAGGTGTACATATACTTCAAACATATGGCTAAAAGGTTGAATTAGAGTTTTTAAATTAGGGGTTTTAAAACCCTAATATCAAAATTAGTGTTTTCAATTTAGGATTTTTGAAATAGGATTTATTTATTTATTTATTTATTTATTTATTTATTTATTTATTTATTTATTTATTTATTTAATTATTTATTTATTTATGTGTGTGTATGTATAAATGTGCATGTATATGTATATGTGTGTAAATGTGCATGTATGATGTATATGTGTCTATATGCATGTATTTATACCTCTAGTCTCACTCTTTTCTCTCTCTCTCTCTCTCATATACATACATACATGCATAAACACACATACTCATATCCACATATATATACATAAAAGCAGTGCATACCGTGCATTATCGCGACGATGAGCCATAAGTGTCCGCATCTCTTTTAGACACCACTTAAGCGACCATCCTGTCCCAAACTCTGTCTCAAGTGAACTAAGTACGTATTTTTTATCCCTCTCATCATGCTCACCACAAAAATAAAAAACATAATGTAAATAAAACATAAGATATTTATTTCAATTTATATGTAAAATTTTTACTTACTTCCAAGGAAAGTGGACAAAGCGCAGGTAAAAGTCGCATAGTGCCCGCATTCTTCTCTTGAACTCCAATTCATTCCCTATGTACACAATGTTCCCCTCTGGCTCTATTTTGCACTCCAATCCTAAGGTGCCTATGCATGTCCTCATAGGCAACTCTGCTCTGCTATCACGATTTGGAGGTGGTATAGGTGTCCTGAAAATAGATAGATAAAAATAAATAAAAATATGTGTTATAATATCATTAAAAAATTTTATGAAAAAAAAACATACCTATGAGCAGATAGCTCTCTTCCTGCATGTGGAGCCGCAGAAGAGCCCTCGTCTGATCACTGGGTAAGCATCTGGATCGTATACTCTAGCTCCTCATCAGACATCTCTGAGTAATCACGCATTATGGCCCCTAGAGTATTAGACGGAACTCTTGCTCTCATAAGACTTTTTATGAGAGTGAGTTTCGCCTTTCTCTCTCTACTAGGATCCATAATTCCTAACATATAAAACAAAATGGTTAGAAATCAATATATATATATGTGTACATATGTAAGTGTGTATGCATTATGTGTATGTATGCATGTGTGTGTATGTATGTGTGTGTATGTGTATGTGTATGTGTATGTGTGTAGGCATGTGTATGTGTGTGTATGCATCATTATGTGTGTATGTGTCTATGTGTGTATGTGTGTGTGTATATGTGTGTGTGTATGTGTGTGTATATGTGTGTGTGTATGTATGCATGTATGTATGTATGTATGTATGTATGTATGCATATGCATATGCATTATGTATGTATATATATGCATGTATGTGTATGTGTGAGTATGTCTCTCTATGTGTGTGTATGCATATATGTGTGTATGTATGCATATATGTGTGTATGTGTGTGTATATGTGTTTGTATGTGTGTATGCATGTGTATGTGTGTGTATGCATTCTTATGTGTGTATGTGTCTATGTGTGTTTGTGTGTGTGTATATGTGTGTGTGTGTCTATGTGTATGTGTGTGTGTCTATGAGTGTGTATGTGTTTATGTGTATGTACGTATCTATGTGTGTGTATGTATCTATGTGTGTATGTGTATGCATGTATGTATGCATGTATGTATGCATGTGTATGTGTGTATGCATCATTATGTGTGTATGTGTCTATGTGTGTGTGTATATATATATATGTGTGTGTATATGTGTGTGTGTGTGTCTATGTGTATGTGTGTGTGTCTATGAGTGTGTATGTGTTTATGTGTATGTATGTATCTATGTGTATGTATGTGTCTATGTGTGTATGTGTATGCATGTATGTATGCATATGTGTGTGTATGCATATGTATGTGTGTGTATGCATCATTATGTGTGTA
The DNA here is from genome assembly GCA_020310875.1 of Ceratopteris richardii. Lineage (NCBI taxonomy): Eukaryota > Viridiplantae > Streptophyta > Polypodiopsida > Polypodiales > Pteridaceae > Ceratopteris > Ceratopteris richardii. Next base: position 10,867,577 of record CM035430.1, on the reverse strand, counting down.
TGTGTCTATGTGTGTATGTGTGTGTGTGTGTGTGTGTATATATATGTGTGTGTATGTGTATGTGTATGTGTCTATGTGTATGTGTCGCTATGCGTCTATGAGTGTGTATGTGTCTATGTGTGTGTATGTGTATATGTGTGTGTATGTGTCTATATGTGTGTTATGTATGCATGTATGTATGCATATGTGTGTATGTGTGTGTATGCATTATGTATGTGTATGTATGCATGTATGTATGTATGTATGCATATGCATATGCATTATGTATGTACATATATGCATGTATGTGTATGTGTGAGTATGTCTCTCTATGTGTGTGTATGCATATATGTGTGTATGTATGCATATATGTGTGTATGTATGCATATATGTGTGTATGTGTGTATGTGTGTGTATATGTGTTTGTATGTGTGTATGCATGTGTATACATGTGTATGCATTCTTATGTATGCATGTGTATGTGTGTATGCATCATTATGTGTGTATGTGTCTATGTGTGTGTGTATGTGTGTGTGTATGTGTGTGTGTATGTGTGTGTGTATGTGTGTGTGTCTATGTGTATGTGTGTGTGTCTATGAGTGTGTATGAGTTTATGTGTATGTATGTATCTATGTGTCTATGTGTGTGTGTGTGTATGTGTGTGTGTGTATATGTGTGTGTGTATGTGTATGTGTCTATGTGTATGTGTCGCTATGCGTCTATGAGTGTGTATGTGTCTATGTGTGTGTATGTGTATATGTGTCTGTATGTGTCTATGTGTGTTATGTATGCATATGTGTGTATGTGTGTGTATGCATTATGTATGCATATGTGTGTATGCATTATGTATGTGTATGTATGCATGTATGTATGTATGTATGTATGCATATGCATATGCATTATGTATGTATATATATGCATGTATGTTTATGTGTGAGTATGTCTCTCTATGTGTGTGTATGCATATATGTGTGTATGTATGCATATATGTGTGTATGTGTGTGTGTATGTGTTTGTATGTGTGTATGCATGTGTATGTGTGTGTATGCATTCTTATGTGTGTATGTGTCTATGTGTGTTTGTGTGTGTGTATATGTGTGTGTGTGTGTCTATGTGTATGTGTGTGTGTCTATGAGTGTGTATGTGTTTATGTGTATGTATGTATCTATGTGTGTGTATGTATCTATGTGTGTATGTGTATGCATGTATGTATGCATGTGTATGTGTGTATGCATCATTATGTGTGTATGTGTCTATGTGTGTATGTGTGTGTATATGTGTGTGTGTCTATGTGTATGTGTGTGTGTCTATGAGTGTGTATGTGTTTATGTGTATGTATGTATCTATGTGTGTGTATGTGTCTATGTGTGTATGTGTATGCATGTATGTATGCATATGTGTGTGTATGCATATGTATGTGTGTGTATGCATCATTATGTGTGTATGTGTCTATGTGTCTATGTGTGTATGTTTGTGTGTGTGTGTGTATATGTGTGTGTGTATGTGTATGTGTCTATGTGTATGTGTCGCTATGCGTCTATGAGTGTGTATGTGTTTATGTGTGTGTATGTGTCTATGTGTGTGTATGTGTCTATGTGTGTATGTGTATGCATGTATGTATGCATATGTGTGTATGTGTGTATGCATTATGTATGCATATGTGTGTGTATGCATTATGTATGTGTATGTAAGCATGTGCATTATGTATGCATGTAAGTATGTATGTATGCATATGCATATGCATTATGTATGCATATGTGTGTATGTGTGTGTATGCATATGTGTGTGTATGCATTATGTATGTGAATGTAAGCATGTGCATTATGTATGCATGTAAGTATGTATGTATGCATATGCATTATGTATGCATATGCATTATGTATGCATATGCATTATGTATGCATATGCATTATGTATGCATATGCATTATGTATGCATATGTATGCATGTATGTGTATGTGTGTGTATGTCTCTCTATGTGTGTGTATGCATATATGTGTGTGAATGTGTGTGTACATGTGTCTATATGTGTGTATGCGTGTGTATGTGTGTGTATGCATCATTATGTGTGTATGTGTGTGTATATGTGTGTGTATGTGTGTGTGTGTGTGTCTATGTGTATGTGTGTGTATCTATGAGTATGTATGTGTTTATCTGTGTGTATGTGTCTATGTGTGTATGTGTGTGTGTGTGTGTGTGTGTATCTATGCATGTGCATTATGTATGCATGTAAGTATGCATGTAAGTATGTATGTACATTGTATGCATATGCATATGCATTATGTATGCATATGTGTGCATGTATGTGTATATGTGTGTATGTCTCTCTATGTGTGTGTGTATGCATATATGTGTGTGTATATGTGTCTGTATGTGTGTATGCATGTGTATGTGTGTGTATGCATGTGTATGTGTGTATGTGTGTATGTGTGTATGTGTGTATGTGTCTATGTGTGCATGTGTGTGTGTATATGTGTGTGTATGTGTGTGTGTCTATGTGTATGTGTGTGTATCTATGAGTGTGTATGTGTTTATGTGTCTATTTGTCTATGTGTGTGTATGTGTCTATGTGTGTATGTGTATGCATGTATGTATGCATATGTATGTGTATGCATGTGTACGTGTGTGTATGCATCATTATGTGTGTATGTGTCTATGTGTTTGTGTATATGTGTGTGTGTATGTGTGTGTGTCTATGTGTATGTGTCGCTCCGCGTCTATGAGTGTGTATGAATTATGTATGCATATATGTGTGTATGCATTATGTATGTGTATGTATGCATATGCATTATGTATGCATATGTATGCATGTATGTGTATGTGTGTGTATGTCTCTCTATGTGTGTGTGTCTGCATATATGTGTGTGTATGTCTCTCTATGTGTGTGTGTCTGCATATATGTGTGTGTATGTGTGTCTGTATGTGTGTGTGTATATGTGTGTCTATGTGTGTATGCATGTGTATGTGTGTGAATGCATCATTATGTATGTATGTGTCTATGTATGTATGTGTGTGTGTATATGTGTGTGTATGTGTATGCGCATCTATGTGTATGTGTGTGTGTCTATGAGTGTGTATGTGTTTATGCGTGTGTATGTGTCTATGTGTGTGTATGCGTCTATGTGTGTATGTGTATGCATGTATGTATGCATATGTGTGTATGTGTGTGCATTATTTATGCATATGTGTGTGTATGCATTATGCATGTGTATGTATGCATGTGCATTATGTATGCATATGCATTATGTATGTGTATGTATGCATGTGAATTATGCATGCATATGTGTGTGTATGCATGTAAGTATGTATGTATGTACGCATATGCATATGCATTATGTATGCATATGCATTATGTATGCATATGCATTATGTATGCATATGTGTGTGTATGCATGTAAGTATGTATGGATATACGCATATGCATATGCATTATGTATGCATGTATGTGTATGTGTGTGCATGTCTCTCTATGTGTGTGTATGCATATATGTGTGTGTATGTGTGTGTGTATGTGTATGTGTGTGTGTGTATGTGTGTGTGTGTATGTGTGTGTGTATGTGTGTATGTGTGTGTATATGTATGTGTATATGTGTGTGCATGTGTATGCATTATGTGTGCATGTGTATGCATTATGTGTGCATGTGTATGTGTGTATATGTTAGTGTATTTGTGTGTATGTGTGTGTGTGTCTATGTGTATGTGTGTGTGTGTCTATGTGTGTATATGTGTGTGTGTGTGTATGCATATGTATGTGTGTGTAAGTGTGTGTGTTTGCGCATACCTTCCTTCAAGTAGATGTCTCTCTCTCTCTCTCTCTCTCTCTCTCTCTCTCTCTCTCTCTCTCTCTCTCTCTCTCTCTCTCTCTCTCTCTCTCTCTCTCTCTCTCTCTCTCTCGCTCGCTCGCTCTCGGTCTCTTCTTGCTCTCGCGTCCAAATCCCGGCACAAATGTGCCGGGAGAAATCGAATTTTTTTTTTACATTCCAGAGCGTCGCATATGCGATGCTCTTCAGTTTGCCAACATCGCTAATCTCGTCGCTAGTCAGTGACGATATTTGTGACGCTCTTAATTTAGCGTCGCTTATGTGATGCTACCATCGCACAAGCGATGCGTGTTGAAGAAAAAAAAGAAATCCAAAAATCTACCGTCGCTTATGCGATGATAGCGTCGCATAAGCGACGATACCCGTTTTTTTTTCAATTCGGGGGCATCGCTACGCCCCCCTATTTCTTGTAGTGTTTTAAGGCTGATTTGCATGCCTCATTTGAGATGTCAAATTTGGGGCATTTGCATCATTATTTGGGCATCCAGTTTATGCAACTTGATGGCAGACTAGCTTTGTGTCAAACAAAATATATTGACACCTTATTGCAGCATTTTGGACTTGAAGACTGCAAACCTATTGCCATTCCTATGGAGATAGATTTGCGATTGATTCTTCATGATGCTAGAGATGCATTTGATGTTGTTGTCTATCAGTAGGCTATTGGATGCTTGATTTACTTATGCATGACTCGGCCATATATTCAGTTTGCTATCTCATAGATGAGCATATTTATGCATTGCCCCAGGTGTCAAGCATTGGTAGTTGATTAAGTGCATCTTTTGCTACTTCAGTGGTACCTCGCTACTAATGGCTACTAATTGGATTGTTTTATCCGAAGAGGGGATCACTATTGCCAGATTTACATGATTTTTTTTACTCTAACTAGGTTGGTTGCTATGACACTCACGTGTCCACCAGTGTTTTTTGATTCATGATTGGTAGCTCATGCATATCTTGATTGAGCAAGAAGCATCCTACTGTGGCCACTTCTAGTTGTGAGGCTGAGTATAGGATGGCTTTCACAACGACTATAGACTGTGTGTGGCTCAGACGCCTTATGGCTGATTTGCATGTTGGTCATTCTTCTATCACCAACATCTTCACTGATAGTTAGAGCACATCAGTAGTTGCAAGGAACCCTGTGTTCCATGCTTTCACTAAGCACATCGAGGTGCACTATCATTATGTAAGGGAGAGGTTCTCTACTGGAGAGATTAGTTTGGCATATGTGCCCACATAGGAGACATTGTGGGCCTTTTCACAAAGGCTCTACCTAGGGAGAAGTTTGAAGCTTTCCACAAACCTTTGGGCTTACTTCCTTTTGTGGATTGGTTCCACATAGCTTGGCACTTCCTTATACATGAGTGCCAGCTCCTTGTTCATCGCATCACTCCTAGGGGGATTTGTTGATATATTTAGGTAGTGATGTGTGAGAGCACACTAGGATACCGGGGCACTTTTTTCCCTCTTTAGGAGGTTTTTTTCCCTTGGCTTGTATATATGCTTATAAACCTAATGAATCATTGATTTGTTTACATTCTCTTGGTAATACATTCAATATTGTGTGTTGTGCTCCAAGCTTCTTCTTCTTCCTTGTGTTGTTCATATGCTTTCACAAACCTCAAACTCCAACACATAAGGCATATGTTGCACACTTGCATGTCTTTGGTTGTCTAACATATGCATTAGTGCCTAAACACCAATGTAGAAAATTGGATGATAAAGTAGTGAAATGTATTTTCATTGGGTATAGTTATGAAAGCAAAGGCTATTGTCTATATCAACCACATAGTAAACACATTCTGGTTATCTGTGATGTTGTCTTTATGGAAGATGCAAATGAGCCCTTACTTTCATGTACCAAGGAGACATTAATTAGCTTGAAAGATGTGTATGACACTTTGTTGCCTCTTTTTACAAGTGGATAGTCAAGTGCTAGTCCAAATGAGGCAATTTCTCATCCTTTAAAAGCTCAAAATGATCATGCAGGTCATTCCATTTGTGATGGATGTTTTTTATGATGCACTTGTTGATGAGAGGGTTGACATAGAAGAGGCAAAAGCTATGCTTAAATGGTTGGTATAGACTTTGATAAATAGCAGATTAGATGCAACTTTGTCATATCATACTCGTTTAGGCTCCCATAGTGCTTCCTTTGCATCAAATTGTTATACAATGACTCCCTCTAGTCTTTGTGATGAGAATGAGCCTATTTCTTTTGATGAAGCATAATATTTAGAAAATTGGATGGTTGAGATGCACTCAAAATAGGATGTCATTATGAAGGAATATTCTACTTGGTCTTATGTTATTTGCCTCTAGGAAAAAAGGCCATTCGCACTAAATGGGTATACAAGCTGAAACATAAGCCCGATAGAAAAATTGCTTGGCATAAGACTAGGTTTGTTGCCAAAGGCTATGCTCAAGAGGGAGACATTGATTTTGATGAGAACTTTGCTCCCACAAGTGGAATGACACTATTTGTAGCATTTGTGAACTTGCAGCTCATTGTGGTTGGAATGTACACCAATTGGACATTAAAATTACATTTCTAAATGATGACTTACATGAAGAAGTGTATGTATTTCAAACCCATGGTTTTGTGCTGAAAGGGCATGAAAACAAAGTGTGCAGTTAAAAAAGGCATTATATGGTTTGAAGCAAGCACCATGCACTTGGTATGAGAAAATATATGCCTACTTTCTTGCACATGGTTTTGAGAATAGTCCAACTAAGAGAACCTTATATATTAAGCATGCAGGTGATGTATTTTTTATCATCGTTGTATATGTTAATTAGATGTTGCTCACTAGTCTTAATGAGAAGCATATTGTTGTATTTAAGGCTGATTTGCATGCCTCCTTTGAGATGTCAGATTTGGGGCATTTGCATCATTACTTGGGCACTCATTTATGAAAGTTGATGGGGGAATAGTTTTGTGTCAAACAAAATATATTGCTTCATTTACTTATGCACCAATTGAATGGTAGCCAGCTACTTGGATTGTTTTACCCCAATGGGGGATCATTATCACCAAATTTACATGCCTTTTTTTACTCAGACTGGGCTTATTCTTATGATACTCATGTGTCCACTAATCGTTTTTGATTCATGTTTGGTAGCTCATGCATGCCTTGGCTGACTAAGAAGCAGCTTATTGTGGCCACTTCTAGTAGTCAGGCCGAGTATAGGGAAGCTTTCACAATGATTGTTTAGTGTGTGTGGCTCAGATGCCCTTTTGATGATTTGGGTGTTGGTTAGTGTCCCACCACCACCATTTTTATTGACAGTCAGATCACATTAGAATTTGTGAGGGAACATGTGTTCCATGCTTGCAGAAAGTACATTGAGGTGCATTATCATAATGTTAGGGAGAGGTTCTCTACTAGAGGGATAAGTTTGGCTTATGTGTCCACATGGGATAATGTTGTAGAACTTTTCATGTGTGCTATGCCTAAGGATAAATTTGAAGCTTTTTGCAAAGCTTTGGGCTTACTTCCCTTTGCAGATTGATTTCGTTCCACATAGCTTGGCACTTCCTTATACGCGAGTGCCAAATTCTTATTCACCGCATCACTCTCAAGGGGGATTTGTTGAAATATTTTGGTAGTGATGTGTGTGAACACACTTAGGACCACCGAGGCACTCTTTTCCCTCTTTAAGAGGTTTTTTACTTGCCTTATATATATGCCTCTAACCCTAATGGGTCATTTATCTTTGTACATTTTACTTGGTAATACATTCTAAATTGTGTTGTGCTTGAAGCTTCTTCTACTTACTTGTGCTATTTGTGTGCTTCCGCAGACCTTGAACTCCAACAACTAAGAGGGCACAATCTAGTGCATCCTTGAAAAATAGATTCAATGATTCAAAACCTTGGATTAATTAGACCTATGGAGAGATAAATTTTTTAGTCTCATTGACTTTGACTCAAATCAATTTAAGTGTCTTCGAAGATCGAATCTATTACACATAGTTTCAATTTTTCCTTCTTGCTTTGAAAACAATTGGACTTGACTTTGATAGTGTTGGTGGAGAGCAATCAAAAATTGAAGTTTTGGAAGTCAAAGATTGAAGACAAGATCAAGTTTTGAAGCATAGAAGAAGTTTACATTTAGGAGTTGAAAGAAATGTACACATATGTACATTAGTTCAGATATAGGTCACTTATACTTTTGATTAGTCATAAGTTTGTAAATATTTGCTTATAAATACTATGGAAAATGTCGGGGCAAGTATGAGAGAGCATGAGAATAGAGTAATCAGAAGTTGTATGAGTTTTTTAGCCATCCTAGAAGTGAGTTAAGTCTCTCTCATCACTAGATGTAAAACTCTCAAAAATGAAGAAAATGTTGCGCCGGATGTTTCTGAGTTTTCTCCTTCTGTGTTAGATCTTTTGTGAAATGCTTTTGTACAAGTCTAAGTCTATAGGTGATTGACCTCTTTACAAATTTTTAGCTTCCAATTGTGATCAGGCTGAGAGAATTATGTGTAGGAACATTTGTATGTGAAGAAGTGTTTACTGGTTCCTAAAACAGGTGCAAAATTTGAAGTCAATGTTTTGATCAGTTCTCTTTCCACAGTTTAAAATTTTGAGCAAGTAAGCTTTAAGTTGGAAGGTAAGCTACTTGTGGCTAAAAGCATTTGCTTAGATGGGTTCTATTCTTGGAGAACCATGTCTTAGAAGTTATAGGTGTCTAAATCGACTTCTCAGAAGTACAGTTTTAGACATAGGTGACTTGTCAAGTTGATTTCTCAAAATCTACTGAATATTTTGGAGTGATTCGACTTGGAGGAGGTGTGCAATCTTTAGGCAACACCTTTTGCAAAGTTTTATAAAAAAATTTACACATTTGATAAGTCAATGAGAAAGATATGTGCAGCAGACTTTCTGTAGAATCATCCTTTTCACAGATTTTCCAGAATCCTTGTAATTGAATGTTGATCCTCCAAATTGGTAAAGGTTTTGACTTGCTCTTGATATAGAGGTGCTCTAATTACAAGAGTAGGTTGTTCTTTTGGATATTAACACTCTCCATCAGTGGTATCAGAGCAGGAAGCATCAGAATTGAAGGAAGGAGGATCCCGACTGCTATAGGTGCAAAGAATTCAACATCTGAAGGTTCAAAAGGTGAAAGCTTGAGAGCAAATCTTGAGAAGGAGGTCATACGACACCAATGAATCCAGAAGGAGTATTATTCGAAGTAAAGGTACATCTGTTACTCATAAAGTTTAAAGAATTCAATACACAGGACAAGAAAGGATGGGAGATTCTCTTCAGATAGAGAAATTGGATAGAGAGAACTATCCAGCATGGTCAATGAGGATGGAAGCTCATCTAATGAGCAAAGATTTGATAGGTTATATTATAGGTGAAGAAGAAAAGCCTCAATTCAGATATCCTAGTGTTCCAACTAGGGAGGAATTGTCAGATTTGAAGAATTGGATGAAGAGAGATGCTCAAGCTAGGAGCATTATCTATATGGCAGTCAATGACTACTTGCTACCTCACATTAGAGGTCTTGAAAGTGCAAGTGATATATGGAATGCTTTGGAGGAGCATTTCCAAAATACCACAAAGTCAAGGAAGGCATCTTTGTGGGCAGAATTTACTACATTCAAGCAGAAGGCCTCTCAATCCATCTCAGATTATGTAACCAGAATGAAGGACATTGCAGATGCATTAGGAGCTGTTGATGAAGACATTGAGGAGGATAAATTGGAAAGGCAAATCCTTACAGGTTTGAGAGGTGATGACAAATGGAAGCCATTCATTTTGTCTACTTAATTATCACTTGATCATTTTACTCCTGACTTAAATATGTTGCTAGGACATATGTTAACCTTTGAGCAGGATGTCAAAGGTGAAGGTGATAAGAGTACAGGTCATGCAATGTACTCAAAGGATAAGAAGAAAATTAGCAAAGGAAAGCAACAAGCAAATGAAGATGAAGGCACAACTAGTCAAGCCAACTTCCTAAGAGGAAGAGGAGGTGGCAAAGGTAGAGGAAGAGGCACGAATAACAAAGATGGAGTCAAAGCTTGCTGGATTTGTGGTAAGAAAAATCATCTAGCTGATGATTGTTGGCATAATAATCAAAGTAATGGTGGATATAATCAGAATTTTAATTCAAGAGGAAGAGGTGGCAAGAACCAAAGAGGTAATTTCAGAGGTAGAGGTAGTAGGGGTTATTTTGGAATGGATTAAAACAAACAAACATGTGGTTGAAGATATAACTAGGCAAGTATATTGCACCACCTGCAAGAATTCAGGACATACTAGTGCCCAGTGTGCGTTAAATCAGACCTATTGCGCCATCTGTAACATTGTGGGACATACCACTGAGAATTGTGCATACAATGCTAGAAGACAAGGAGTAGCAACAGTTAATGCAATTATTCAGGAACAAGGGCAGTCATCCAATCAATATGTACCCCCACATTTGAGACACAATCAACAACAAGGGTATCGACAATATCGAGGACAGAGGAACAACAACTATAACACACCGCGCTGGCAGAATGGACCACCACCGGAAAATCAAAATTTACCACCACCTCGATGTCATTTCTGTGGACAATTGGGCCATATTAGAAGATTTTGTAGAGATGCAGCGGAATATGATCAAAGGAAAAAGGAACGTCAAAACCCAATGGCCAATGTGGTAACAATCACACCTGTAGAAACACAGGCAGCAGCAGTTCAGACGCGTTCCGGTAAACAATTGCAACCAGCAGCAGAATTATTTGAACCAGGGATACGTGAACAACACAGAATGTATCATAAGGCTAGCCAGTGGACTACCGTAGAACCACCTGTTTTTCCAGAACCTACTCCAGTGATCCAGTCCCCGGATACGACACAAGTTCGTGCTGACAATACAGAAGCAGGTACATCATCTGCAGAAGAATTACCATCTTCAGACCAAGCTTCATCTTCAACAGTTAAGGAAGATGCAAATCAATTGCAACCGACTTGGGATATATTGTCAAAAGCATCCATCACACTGCCTTTCGGGTAATTACTGGCATTAGTACCAGGAATACGCCAATAATTTCAACAACAGTCTACTACAAAATCTGCTTGCATTCCGGCTACCGCAACAGTACAACCAGAGCCAGATTCTACAGTAGATCACTCAGTTCCTCTGATTACGGTATGGTTTCATAAACATCAAATTCCACAAGTTTTAATTGATGGGGGGTCTGGCGTGAATATTGCCACTACGTCACTTTGTAAGAAGTTAGGATGGACTAAGATAGAACCAGTTCAATTCTTTGTGAGGATGGCTGATCAATCTAGAGTTCATCCAGTAGGACTGGTCCGAGATATACCCATAACTGTCCAAGACACAACATTCAAGATGACTTTTGTTGTTTTAGAATTGCCGGAATCCACCCTAGACTACAATCTACTTTTCGGTCGTCCTTGGTTGAAACAAGCCAAGGTAATTCAAGACTGGTCAGCTCAAGAACTTACGTTCAAAGATAAAAATCGCAAATGTGTTGTAAAGTTAGATGCTATACAACCCTGTGAATTACATACTCGACCATATTTTGCCGAACCAGTCCATATGCTAGATGGGTTGTCGGATGACGAAGAAGAAGAATTTCTGAAGAATAATGTTGATTTGATGACAATAGGGACTATTGATCTACAGTCTGTGGTAGATACCTGGAATGCTTCAGTATGTACAATAATACCCATAGCCGAAGAAATTAAGGAGGAAGATACCATTTCAATTCAAGGTAATGAACTCCAGCAACTTCTCGAACCATCAGCTGATACAGAAAAATATCAACAATTTTATGTTCCAGAAGACCAGTTAATTACTTATAATCTTGGAGATGAAGACCACCCTCGTCCTGTGAAGATAAAGCAAAACTTACCTAAAGCCTTTCAAGCAGATTTAATCAAGTTACTCCAAGAATTTACTGACGTCTTTGCATGGGATTACAAAGACATGAAGGGTTTGGATCCTCGTATCTATCAACACAGAGTTATGCTAAAACCAGAAGCGAAACCGATAAGGCAAACCAGCTACCGGATGAACCCACATTATGCATCACAGGTAAAGGCTGAACTTGATAGGTTATTAAAAGTGGGATTCATAGTACCAATAGAACATGCGGAATGGATTTCACCAATTGTAATTGTACCGAAGAAAAACAAGCAATTGAGGATTTGCGTAGACTATCGGAAATTAAATGCTGCAATAGTACCGGATCCTTTTCCAATTCCTTTTTTGGATACTATGCTTGACAAAGTAGCAGGTCATGAGATGTATTCATTTCTAGATGGATACAGTGGATATAATCAAGTAAGAATGGCTGAAGAAGACATACCAAAAACTGCATTTATTACAAATTGGGGTGTCTTTGCTTGTACCGTAATGTGGTTTGGATTGAGGAATGCGCCAAGCACATTTCAAAGATGTATGCAGGAGATATTTTCTCCTTATCTCACCTCATTTATGCAAGTATACCTTGACGATTTTTCAATTTTTGGTAAGATGATCGCACATCTAGTACATTTACGATGTTGCTTTCAGAGATGTAGAGAATATAGATTGTGTTTAAACCCAAACAAATCTGTGTTTGCGGTTTCATGTGGTAAGTTACTTGGTCACATTATATCAGCACAGGGTATTCAAGTTGATCCTGATAAAATTTCAGCAGTATTAGAAGCTCCGGTGCCTAATTCACCTAAGGAAGTAATGCGATTTATGGGACAAGTGAGGTGGCATGGAAGGCATTTACGGTGGCTTGCTCATGTGGCAATACCACTGAACAAATTAATTTCCAAGACTCCAAGGCAATTCGAATGGACTCAGGAATGTCAGATAGCATTTGATCGACTGAAACAGTTATTAACACAGGTTCCCATTTTACAGCCACCAGATTGGGATCACCCATTTCACGTATTTGTTGATGCATCTGATATAGCAATAGGAAGTGTACTAATGCAACAAACAGATAAATGGTTTAGACCAGTATACTATGCTAGCAGAAGATTAGCACCTGCAGAGAAGAACTACTCGGTAACTGAGAGGGAATGCTTAGGACTAGTGTATTCGGTAAAAAAATTCAGACATTATTTGTTGGGCCGAAAATTTACATTTCATGTCGATCATGCTGCACTTGTTTACTTGGTTCGACAGCAACATATAGGTGGCCGCCTAGCACGATGGGTTCTACTATTGCAAGAATTCGACTATGATGTCGTTCATCGGCCAGGTAGTTCACATGCTTTAGCAGACTTTTTGTCACGATTAGATTCAGGTGAACCTCCGGTTGGTATAAATGATACAACGCCAGCCATTTATACTTCAGAACCAACTACTGAAGAATTGTCAAACCAACCAGTACCAACTACGTATTATGATCAGTTATTGACCTTCCTTTCAAATGGATGTCTACCTTCTGAGGTCCCCACAGCTACAGGCCGAAAAATTGCAGGTTTTAGTCGAAGATTCCGGTTAATTGCTGGAGAACTTTATTATGCAGATCATACAGGAACCTTACTCCGGTGTGTTCCTACACATGAAGTAAATTCAGTCATCAATTTAGCTCACTCAAGTCCAACAGGAGGACATTTCGCAGCAGATCTTACTCACCGGAAAATTCTGCAAGGTGGACTTTGGTGGCCAACTATGTACAGAGATGTATTGGAATTTATCAAAACTTGTGATAACTGTCAAAGAACTGGACAACCACTACAACGCCATTACTTTCCACTTCATCCAGTACTTCCTTTAGAACCATTTCAGAAATGGGGTCTTGATTTTATTGGTCCAATCACACCTCCCGCAGTATTCAGCAATAACAGGTATATATTGACTTGCACAGATTACGCAACCAGGTGGGCAGAAGCATGGCCTTTACGCTCAGCTACAGCAGTTGAAGTAGCGAAATGTCTATTATCAGATGTCTTTCCAAGATTTGGATTGCCACTATAGCTTGTTTCAGATCAGGGCACTCATTTTATGAACAATTTGATGAAAGCTTAACACAGTCATTTCAAATCAGTCATAAATTCAGCTCACCATATTATCCTCGTGCAAATGGATTGGCAGAAAGTACCAACAAATCTTTGCTGAATATGCTTCAGAAATTGACTAGAGAAACACCGGAAAGATGGGATCAGTTGCTACCTGCAGTCTTATGGGCCTATCGCACTACATATAAGGTAACCACCGGCTTGACACCATTCAAGTTAGCCTATGGACTAGAAGCAATAGCTCCGATGGAAATTGTAATACCAAGTTTAAGAGTAGCAATGTCTCAGAAGCTTTTACCCGAAGAGTCATTGGTATTTCGGTTGGAAACACTTAGAGAATTAGATGAGCACCGATGGCTCAGTTTCTTAACTATGAAAGAAATCCAACTAAGACAGGCCAGAACACATGATCGTAATTTAAAGACTCCAGTATTTTCGGTAGGACAGCTTGTTCTTTTTTACAATGCGAAGTCCAATAGATCAGCAGGGAAATTCAAGTTACGTTGGTTCGGTCCATTCAAGATTTCAGAACAAGTTGGTCCGGCTACTTTTCGATTGACTACATTGACTGGACAACCACTTCCAAAAGCGATAAACGGTTCTAAGCTACGGCCGTATCAAGTAACGTCACCTCGGCAATAACAAGGGTACACAGCGTACCGCAAATTTTTTAATTTTCTTTTTGTCTTTTAATTCCCTTCTGTTTTAAGTCGGTGTAATCAATAAAGTAAGTGTAATCGCCGTACTTCAATATCTATTTATGTCCAGCCGCCCGCTCCTTTTTTCTCTCTTTGCATGCATGCACGCCAGATATAGACATTACTGCCCGTTTTGTGTAATTAGTACCGTTTAAAATATTCTCTGTACAAATTTCTTATATAACTCACTTAAACTCGCCGGATAGGTAATATAGTCTTTTGCGATCACGGCTATATTTTCTGAATACTTGTGATCTGCGTCTTGTATCTGTGCGTAATGGAATCCCTAGCAAACTATACAGCTTTTGCCGATGGTATCCCTGCTGAAGTAAGGAAATTACCTGCATGTACGAGGATTGGGTAATTTCGCCGAGCTACCCTGGCACTCAGTCGAAGCTCACCCCTTCTTCGCACAGATCATTTCTGCTATCGCTCGAGTATCTCCCACCGAAAAACAATGGGTTTTCCTTTCCTTACCTTCTAGAACTGTGATCACATTCCAAGCGTTTGCAGAAGTATACCATTTGACTCCACAAGGCCGCGAGAATCTCCCCATGATTTCGGTAACCCGAATGGCAGAATTGTTCCCTCGTTATTCATCTAATGAATATGCCATTCTCTGTCGACCAGAACCCGAAAGAACTGCATTACAATTCCTAGTTGCTATACTCAATTTTCAGAAACGTACCTATGGTATTTCTCGACCATCTTATTCTGCCATCGATATAGCTGCCCGAGAACCTGTTAACTTTGCATCGTTTTTCTTTCAACGTATTCATAAGGAGTGTGTCTCAATTATGAAGCAAGTTAACAAAGGTAAAACCCCGAGGTCTCGACTGCCACACATTCTGTCATTTCTGTTTCCAACTATAATGCAAGCACAACCACCACCAAGAGGACCAGTACTACAGATTGAAGAATCAGCGCAACCTTTAGATGAAGACGAAGAAGATGAAGAAGAGATTAATCAGTTATTCAGAAGTAAACGAATCAGAATCAGTTCTTCTGAAAGTAAGATTGCAGGTTCAATCGGACAAGACGAAGAAGTACAACAGGAGGTCGATCAGCAATCAGGTGGAGTAACACAAAAGGGAGCCGAACAACAGCAAGAAGTACAACACGACACAAAACAACAACACGGAAAACAAGACAAAGCAGTAGAGAATGAAGCTGATCAGCAAGACAAGGAAGCAGAAACAGAGGCCAAGCATCAAGATGAAGAGAAATTCCATGATACAAATACGTCGATGCACCAGGAATCATCAGCGTATTCATTAGCATCTGAACATCTACAAACACAGAAGCAAACTGAAATGGAAGCAATGTCAACTGATAAAGTCTATCAACAGCAGCAGCAAGAGAACCAACAAATACATGAACGTCAACCTACTAATGATGCACTGGATAAGCTCCTGAAGGCAGCAGAAACAACAGATGTCAGCTTCTCAGCAAATGAACAACAGGATGCAAATAAGGTAATTAGCTCTAACGCACCTCGTCCCATTTTACCACCGCAACATGAAGCACATCCCATCCAAGACCACCCCGACGATACATCATCATCTTCCCCTAACTACTCACCACCGAATTCTCACCAATTACGCACCGATACGTTTGCCCAACCACGACAACTTCCACAAACACAATCTGTTCAGGTATTTTCTGAATTAGCATCAATTGGACAGTTTCTTATTAACCTCTCCCAGCAATTACCTGCTCAGATAAGAGCTGATACAGACAATATCTACAAGGAGTTGCAGCATAAAATAGAAATGCTGGAAGCCGATATCACTCCGCTTCAAGAAGAATTATACATAGTAAAGGTAGAAAATCAGGCCCTACAAGAACAGGTGAAACAGCTGCAAGAACGACTCAGTGACCAAGAAGATATAACAAAACAGCGGGATGAAGCTCTGGAAACAATAAACAATCAAAAAGAAATGTTGACAGAAGCCACTGCAGAAATCAATAAGTTAACACAGAACTTCAAAGATGCAGAAGATGTCAGAGTAGCATTAGGCAACTTACTGGAAGAAACTAGATTGCAGCTAGCTCAAAAAGAATTCGAGTTGGATACTACAAAAAACAGTTTATCAACAGTTAACAACATACTGCATAAGTATCTCATTGAAGAGCCTCAGAAACAGAAAAGACTAGCAGATACGAGAAGGGCAAGAGATGCATTTCATAAAACGATCCAGTTCCTTAACCAACAGTTAGAAAGACTTGACAATCAAGTACGCAACCAAAATGATTACATCCAGCGAATGCAGCAACAAGTAACAGATATGAAGACGGCCAGAGATGCAGCATTGGCCAATGAATTTTATTTACAGGAAGCATTCTTACAAACAGAGACCAAAAATTTACTTTCGGGAGCTATTGCGCTCAGTTCGGTGCGGACAGATGCCCAATTATTAGAACCCGACACCCTGAAAAATGTATTAGAAACGCTTAAGAAAAAGATTGCCCGTATCTTTCGATCAGCTAGAAATATGTATTTAGAAGGCCTCGTAGCAGAACTATAGATTTCGGACCTACAAATCCGGTGTTGTACTGATATATTTTATTAAAAGTCATGATTTTTTGTGCATAATACTTTTCGCACATGTAAAAGACGTTCCAAGTCCAGCATCGATCTCCAAAATGATGATTTTTGATTCTAGAATTTCGGTAAGCAGCATGAAGTGTCATATCCGAATGAAATATCATCATTCTAGCAAATGGTAGCTCAAGTTCTAGCACTTATAAATGCGTATGCCTGGCAAAGTATTTTTCTGTATAGTATTCTGCGAGCTCTTGTGCTAATTAACAAAACTTCTAGCACATTACTTTCGGCAAGTCTTACAACCATGTCTGAATCGGATATACTGAGATGGCGACTCAGGAAGCGCACACTTACACAGAATCGTGTTATGACCACAACCGATACTACATTACAGGATGATGAAGATGACTCAAAAACTTCGGCAACATCACCAGGTCTGCATAACAACATATTATTTTCCACAAAATTCAAAATAGAGTTTGACATCTATTCAAGGGGAAATGAGAACTGGTTACGGAGAATCGGACTCCTACAGTTTGCTAAGTTACCCTGGGAACAGTGGACAGGTAACGACGATGCAGAAAATCAGTTACACATTATGCGACAAACAAAAGGTTTTCTTGAAAATCAGGTACAATTTTCACCACAATTAATTTCGTCAGTATTTCAATTACCATTGTATGAAGAAGCAAATTTCCCCAAATGTTCTTATAACGACCTGAGAAAAGAATTTGGTGAGGGCGAAGGTCGTAGACGCTATTTTATGATGAAGAATGCCACATATACTCGCCGTGGACAATTTAAATGGTACTTAGAAAGGCTCTGCTTTATAGTCAGATTTGATCTTATGTCTAGAGAAAATTTTTCGCCTCTAGTACAAGCAGAGAAAGGTGGCAAAGTGAGTTGGGCTCACTGGTTGTACAATCATTTACACAAACAGTTTTTTGTTGGGGACAAACGCAGGTCCCAAAAATACACTCGTTTACCAGTGTATTTAGCTGCTATATTTAGTTTCGCCAAGTCGGTAAAAGATAAACAGTTACACTGGTCCCCCTCTTCTTACCCCGAACACCACACAGAGCCTCAGAAAGAAGCCCAACCCTCCACCCCGTCCGCATCTTTACTTCACACAGGTAACATCACACAGAATCAAACAGTAGGGACGCCATTTCGGCTATCCATTAGAAAACGAATGACAGACAACGTGCCAACTGCCAGTCCAGAGCAAGCACCGGATGACCCCCAACCCGATTTTATTACAAGAATGCAGAATCAACTCCAAGAGGTTTCCCAATATTTACGACAACAGGAACAAGCAATTCAGCACCGAAACGAGTTGTTATTAGCAACGATGACTAAGTCCAACTCAGTAATGACACAGATGCAAAAAGAATTGGACGACAAAGATGCGTTAATACAGGTATTACAACAAAACAACCACCGTATTACGGCCGAATTGATCACCGAAAAAAATTATGTCCAAGATCTTAATCAGTGGCAGCAAGCTATCCAAACACAAATTCAAACCGAAATGTCCACTTTTTCTACCCTGAATGCTCACCTGCAAGCCGAAAATCAACTTTTGCAGTCGAGAATACAAGTATTGCAGGAGTTCGAAAAGCAGATATTAAAAGATGAGGGTGTAGAACTAAATGCCACAATGATGACAAATGTGGACATAGATTTATTAAAACAACAGTTGGATAGCCATATTCAAAATCGCTGGAAACTTTTTCGCAGGAGATGGCTAGCTATACTTGTTCCGCCACTAGAACAAGTGCGATCAGAAAGGATGGGGGAGTCAAATCCTGGCATGGACTGACAGACGCTGTAAAAGGATATTTCAGCCAGGTGGTGATAGGATACTGTATGAGTACATGGCTTCTGCAGAAGACATGGATATTTTCAACAAGTATGACACAAATATATCCAAGTTGGTAAAAACACGCACAAACTTTCAAGAAGAAGAGGATTCAACAGCACAGAGGGTACTTTGATTCCATAGATGAAGCGCTTAAAGCACATGATCTAGAGGGTGGGTCCAGCATATAAGAAAGCGGGACTTCATAAAGAGGCAACTAGACCAGCTATACGAGTTTGAGGAAGTTCTGGAGAAAAAGACGACCTATCACATACAGTGACACATTCGAGATTGAAAGATATTTGCTGAAACACCAGCAGGATATGGGCATTATGAACGTTTAGCCAGAGTCTTTCTGATGCATGTAAAGAAAGAGAACAGTGGGATAGCCCAGGCAAAAGGACATTACCAATAGTACTACACTTGCGGGTTCGAGTCCACCGTGCGTGCCAGTGTTACTCAATGGAATAGTCAATGTCTCCCCTAGAAGGTGGAAATTAATTAAGCGGCGCTGAACCAGGACGAATGAACCCGGACAGGTGCCGAAAAAAGTGGATTCGCGGTAGCAGACTTCTATTTAAAAGCACATAAAGGGAAGCAGTAGTTTTTTCCAGAAGGAGTCTCTGTTCTGTTGAGTACTGTAGTGAGTAAGGTTGATTACATCGCGAACTGAAGTATTTGGAAATTGCGATCATCGCATTTAGTCTGTTGTCGGTTATAGTGAATCCATTTGGGAGATTGCGAGCATCGTGTTTTAAAACTATGTATGAGACCTTGATGAGTACAGTAAGTTCTGTTCCATTCTATTCATATTTCATTATTATGCTATTCTTTTGATTGAATCGATTCCCATTCGGTAGTCTTGTGTTGTGAATCTATTTGATGATCAGTTATATACGATTCTGTATCTCTCGGCTGTGAGATTGTGTGTTTGTTGTACTGTGTGAGACTGTGTAAGAACAAAGTTAGTATCTTTTCGGTTGAGTGACCAGGTTCTATACAATAATCTGCGATCACTGAATATTCGATAAGGATCTGTGTGTAGACAGAAGTCTTAGTAAGTTATTAATTGCGAAAGAAATCTGTGACTTGAGTCAGTATACGAAAAGTTTGACGTAATCACGATTCGAGTTGTCTGTGTATTTTGTTCGGTGTGTTTACCTGTCACATGGAACCGTCTTATTGAGAAGTATTTAATTAGTGAGGAGAACGTATTCTAGTAGTTGTAAGTTACGGTCGAATCACTGCGTTATTACCATAGCATATTCAGTCCGAACATTCTAACAAACACTGTGCCGAAGAGTAGTGAGTATTCAAACTCACTCACTGTGTTAAGACGTGAGGAAATACTTACGATTGTGTAAGGAATTGGGAAAATAGTACAGGGCCTCTGTCTAACAGACCCCTACCACTCCCAAGAACCCGAGGACCCGATAATACTTGTCCAAAAGTTGGATTGAAGTATTATTTTCCAACATGTTCAAACAGGTGACAATACAAAAGCACAATGTGAAGTCAATTGGATCAGTGAAGGCTAAGGATGGTAGCACCTTATTGAGTAAGGTCTTGTATGTTCCTACAATTCCTAAGAATCTGATAAATGTAGGACAAATTGTTGAAAAAGGTTATGAAGTGAGATTCACTAATGAAGGAGTATTTGTGGAAGACCCTAGCAATGGGTATAAACAAATTGTTTCAGGGAAGAAAGAAGGAAGATTGTTCACATTGAAGATTCAAGGTAATGTTGGTCATGCCTTGTTCACTTATGGAGGACATAAGATCTCTGAGTTAGATCTTTGGCACAAGAGGCTTGGACATTTCAATGAAAGAGGTATCAAAGATATGATTAACAATGGTTCAGTGCTTGGATTGCCTAATGTTGCAGGTCAACATATGACATATAGATGTGAGGCATGTCAATTAGGTAAGGTTCATAAGCAATCTTACTCCAAGCATGGTTTTATGTATTCAGAGAAGCTTGAGTTGGTACACACAGATGTGTGGGGACCATCAAAGGATTTCAATATCAATGGTTCAAGATACTATGTGATTTATGTTGATGATGCTACTAGATGGATCACTATCTATGTGATCAAAGATAAATTAGAAGTGTTTAATACATTTAAACACTATCATGCATATGTAGAGAGAATTACAGGTCATAAGTTGAAGAGATTAAGGTCAGATGGAGGGGGAGAGTATTTCTCTAATGAGTTCAGTGATTACTTGTGGAATGCAGGTATAAAAAGGGAAATCACTTGCAGGTACTCCCCTCAACAAAATGGTGTAGCAGAGAGGAGGAATAGAACTCTTGTTGAGTTTGCAAGATCCATGATGAAGGAGAAAAATTGCCCAAATTATTTGTGGGCTGAGGCTGTAAATACAACTACTTATTTGGTCAATAGGTTGCCATGTAAAGCCTTGCAGGGTATGACACCATATGAGGCATGGTGGGGTAAGAGACCTACATTAGACCATTGCAAAGTATTTGGATGTTTGGCATGTGCCATCACAATTAAGACACAAATTAGAACCTAAAGCTGAAAAGTATGTGTTCATTGATTATGATGACAAGCAGATGGGTTATAGATTGTGGAGTCCATCCACAAAGCAATTCATTGTATATAAGGATGTTACATTTGATTAGCAAGGTACTTGGTATGCAGGTACTATCAATATTAATACAGATGATGAAGAAATTGTGAGTCAAAAGAAAGGTAAATCAAAGGTTCAGATATTTGATGAACAAGAGAATAATGAAGTGCAGGTTGAAGTTGAAGAAATGCCAAGATTTGATCCTGAGTGTGAAGAACCAGAAACCTCAAGGAGTGGAGAACTCAGAAGGTCATCAAGACACAAGTGGCCACCTACAAGGTATAGCTATGATACTTCTTTTTTGGCTACCAAAGATTATGCTTACATGATAAAGGCAGATGAAGACCCTTCTACATATGAAGAGGCAAAAGGTAAGGAAAATTGGGAGAAAGCTATGCAGGAAGAATATGATGCATTATTGGAGAATCAGAAATGGGATCTGGTTCCTAAACCAAATAGCCAGAAGATCATTGGATGCAAGTGGGTTTACAAAACAAAGAGATTTGCATATGGAAGTGTGTCTAGGTACAAAGCTAGACTTGCTGTCAAAGGGTTTGCTCAAACATATGGTATTGATTATGATGAGACCTATAGTCCTGTGGCAAGGATTCAGAGATGGGAGGTATCCAGATCATGTGTGTAAGCTCAAGAGAGCTTTGTATGGGTTGAAGCAGGCCCCAAGGGCATGGAATATAGACTTGTGAAGTTCTTGAAAGAACTTGGATTTCAAGTATCTAAGGCAGATAGTAGCTTGCTTGTTAAAGCAAGTGATGATGGGTTCATTTACATGTGCATATATGTTGATGATATAATTCTTACAGGTACAGATGAGAAAGGCATTCAAAGTCTAAAGAAGCAAATGGAGAAAGAATTTAAAATCAGTGATTTGGGAGATTTGTCATATTTCTTGGGCATGGAGGTATCATACACTCAACATGGAGTGTATGTGACTCAAGAAAGGTATTTGAAGAACTTGTTAATTAAGTTTAAAATGAATGATTGCAAGGTAGCACCTACTCCAATGGAGGTGAATCACAAATTGAGCAGATATGGTGGAGAAGAATTCAAGGATATGAATTTATATCAGAGTTTGGTTGGTAGTCTTATCTATGCTACATTAACTAGGCCTGATTTATCATATGCAGTGGGGGTTTTGTCTCAATTCATGCATTGTCCTGGAAAAGAACATTGGATTGTAGGTCAAAGAGTGTTGAGGTACATTAAGGGTACACTCAAAGAGGGTTTGTATTATGGTTTTAAATCAGATACAAATATCAAAATATATAGTGATGCAGATTGGGCAGGTAATCCTGATGATAGAAGGTCAACCTATGGATACATGTGTTATGTGGGAGATAAGTTAATCTCTTGGTGTTCAAAGAAGCAACATACAATTGCTTCATCATCTACAGAAGCTGAGTACAAAGGCATGGTTGAAGCTGCAAAGGAAGTGATATGGCTTAAGACTCTGATGAAGAGTTTTGATATCATTCAGAGTACTCCTACTATTCATGGAGATAACATGACTTCATTGTATCTAGCTGCTAACCCTATTTTTCATGCCAGGACCAAACACATTGAGATTCAGTATCACTTTCAAAGAGAGAAGGTGATGGACAAAGAGATTGAAGTCATACATACTTCAACTAAAGATCAGATAGCTGATATGCTTACCAAAAGCTTGGATGGACCAAAGCTACAGAGATTCAAAGACATGGCAGGTATAAAGAAAATAGAGAAAACCTCAATTGATGATTGAGGGGGAGCTGTTGGTGCAGAGCAATCAACAATTGAAGTTTTGGAAGTCAAAGATTGAAGACAAGATCAAGTTTTGAAGCATAGAAGAAGTTTACGTTCAGGAGTTGAAAGAAATGTGCACATATGTACATTAGTTCAGATATAGGTCACTTATACTTTTGATTAGTCATAAGTTTGCAAATATTTGCTTATAAATACTATGGAAAATGTCGGGGCAAGTATGAGAGAGCATGAGAATAAGTTATCAGAAGTTGTAAGAGTTTTTTAGCCATCCTAGAAGTGAGTTAAGTCTCTCTCATCACTAGATGTAAAATTCTCATAAATGAAGAAAATGTTGCGCCCGATGTTTCTGAGTTTTCTCCTTCTGTGTTAGATCTTTTGTGAAATGCTTTTGTACAAGTCTAAGTCTATAGGTGATTGACCTCTGTACAAATTTTTAGCTTCCAATCGTGATCAGGCTGAGAGAATTATGTGTAGGAACATTTGTATGTGAAGAAGTTATAGGTGTCTAAATCGACTTCTCAGAAGTACAGTTTTAGACATAGGTGACTTGTCAAGTAGATTTCTCAAAATCTACTGAATCTTTTGGAGTGATTCGACTTGGAGGAGGTGCGCAATCTTTAGGCAACACCTTGTGCAAAGTTTTATAAAAAACTTTACACATTTGATAAGTCAATGAGAAAGATATGTGCAGCAGACTTTCTGTAGAATCATCCTTTTCACAGATTTTCCAGAATCCTTATAATTGAATGTTGATCCTCCAAATTGGTAAAGGTTTTGACTTACTCTTGATATAGAGGTGCTCTAATTACAAGAGTAGGTTGTTCTTTTGGAGATTAACACTCTCCATCCTGTAAAGGTTAGGATTAGCTAGTTGGGATAGGTGATCGAGTTAAACATCACATGTTGATGTTCTATGTAGAAACTATTCAATCTTTGAATATGCTTTTTGAATTTTGAGCCTAAGTTAAATCATTCATTTGAGTTTGTTTCAAGCAAGTGATCATGGCATATTAGAATGGATAAAGTGTTGATATATTTAGGTAGTGATGTGTGTGAACACACTAGGACCGCTGGGGCACTTTTTTTCCTCTTTAGGAGGTTTTTTTCCCCCGACTTGTATATACGCCTATTGCCCTAATGGGCTACTTATCTTTGTACATTCTCTAGTAATACATTCAGTATTGTGTGTTTGTGCTCCAAGCTTCTTCTTCTTCCTTGTGTTGTTCACGTGCTTCCGCAGACGTCTAACTCCAACAATTGGTATCAGAGCAGGTCGTCGCTTCATCTAGGGTGCCGTCGACACTCCTCCGTTTGCAGTCTCAGATTCGCATGAAATTTGGTGAGCTCGTTTCGGCCTCCTAATGCACTACCGCAGCGCTTGTGCAGGCTATTTTGTCTTTTTGTGCCAAAGGTATATACCAGTTTCTGTTTGCCAGTTTAAGCGTCTCGAAGTCTGCTACAAGTCTAGCAAAAATCATATGGGCAGTTTTGTTCAACTTTTTGAGATACAGTCAATTTTCTGCATCAAGGTATTTTAGTCACTGGCCATGGCTGAAAGCAGTGATGTATTCCGTATGTTGGCTGTTGAGGATAAGTTGGATGGTACCAACTACCCATTATGGGCTTATATGATGCGACATGTATTGGTTGCAAAAGGATTGTGGAACATTGTATAGGGTGTTGAAAGACGTCATGTTACACCTCTGACTACAGGTACTACAAATACAGGTGCTGGAGCTGATGAAGATGGTGTCAAAGATGATATTCCGCAGATTCCTGTTTGTGCTATTGTTTCTACTGCACCTACTGCAGAGCAGATTCGATGGGATGGTAGAGATGCCTAGGCACATGCATTGATAGCTTTGTCTGTCAAACGTGCCATTATTCCTCACATTCGCTCTTGCAGGATAGCTAAGGATGCTTGGGATACACTTACCACATTGTACCAAGCTAGGAATGAGGCTCGTGTTGCTTACCTCCGAAAATAGTTGGAGAGTGAGCACATGAATGAAGGTGATTCTATGGACAGTTTCCTAACGAAGATCAAAGACTTGAAGGAACAGTTGATTTTTACTGATGATGTTATACCAGATAGCTCACTTGTGTAGACCATTCTGAATGGTCTTCCTGATTCATATCAGAGTTTTGCTTCTACTCTTCGGTTGATGATGAAAGGCAATCCAAATGCCTTATCATTTGAGGAGTTAGTCTCTGTTCTGTTGCAGGAAGATCAGTCCAAGCAAAACAGGTCCATTATGCTAGTTGCAGATCAAGCTTTCCTGGCTAGTCAGAAGGGCAAAGGAAAATGGAGCTCTTCAACTAGTAAGCAGAAATCTGCTAATTCTGCATATTCGAAGAAGGAAGATAAAGATGAGAAGAAATCAGAAAAGCAGAAATTGTTTTGTAAGTACTGTAAAGGGAATGATCACATCATAAAGAACTGTCCAAAACTGGCTGCTAAAGAGGCAAAGAAGAAAGAGGCTGGAATGGTTGTTGCAGAGGCCTCTACACCAAAAACAAAGTCAGCAAATCTTGTGCAGGAAGAAGAATGGGCATTTACTACTGTCTGCAGTTTTGACCCATCTTCTCATGAGCAGTGCATGTCTGCAGTAGACTCAGATGTTTGGTATTTTGACAGTGGGGTGACCAAACATATTACCTCGCAGCGCAGTTTCTTCTCTTCACTCGAGCCTGCCCCTACAGGGAATACTGTTACATGCGCCAACAACTCCTCTTATCCTGTTATGGGAGTTGGTAAGATCATTTTGACTACTGCTGATGGTAGTTCTTTCACTTTGTCAAATGCTTTATTTGTCCCAGGGATAAAAAAGAACCTGTTATCAGTTTCTGCATTAGCCAAGATTGGCTTGGTTGTGAAATTTGTTGATGACAGGTGTACAGTTCATGATCTGTCAAATGGCGATGTGATTATTGCTTCTGGCATTTTATGTCGTGGGCTGTATAAGCTCATAGACTATGAAAGATCTGAAAATGATTTGGCATGTGTAGTAAATGATTCTCAGGCTATGTTAGATGCAAAGCTTTGGCATGCACGCTTTGGTCATCTGAATTTTGCTAGTTTGCTACGCCTGCAGAAATCTAAAATGGTGTCCTCTTTGCCCAAACTTGAGGCACCTAGAAAACATGTTTGTGAAGGCTGTATTTTGGGCAAAATGCAGCGTTCCTTTCCAAAAGATAGTTCCATTCGGGCTACACAGAAATTGCAGCTTGTACATAGTGATGTTTGTGGTCCTATGCAGACACCCTCTTTTGGAAATTACCTTTACTTCGTGACTTTCATTGATGATTTTACCAGGCAGGCATGGGTATATCCACTCAAAGCAAAGTCCGAAGTGTTCATGTGCTTCAAACAATTTTTGGTTTTGGTTGAAAATCTGTCAGCATGTAAAATGGGCACCCTCCGTTCTGATTGAGGGGGGGAATATATGTCTTCTGATTTTAATGCATTTCTGGCCGACCGTGGGATAAAACACCAGTGTACAGTGCTGTATACACCTCAACAAAATGGAGTTGTTGAATGCAAGAACAGGTCTCTCATGGAGATGGAGAGGTGTATGGTCAAGAGTCAAGCTTTACCTCATAGTTTCTGGCTTGAGGCTCTCATGTGTGCAACATATGTACTGAACAGGTGTCCCACTAAAGCGCTGCAGTCTATCACTCCATATGAGGCTTGGCATGATCGCAAGCCATCTGTTGCTCATCTGCGTGTCTTTGGTTGTTTGGCATATGCACTAGTGCCTGAACAACATCGCAGAAAATTGGATGATAAGGTAGTAAAATGTATTTTTGTTGGGTACAGTTCTAAAAGTAAAGGCTATCATCTGTATCATCCACAGACTAAACGCATTCTGGTTAGCCATGATGTTGTCTTTGTGGAAGATGCTATTCAGCCATTGCTTTCATGTACTAAGGAGACATCTGTTAGCTCCAAAGACATGTATGATACTTTAATGCCTCTTTTTACAGGTGGACAGTCTAGTGCTGGTCCTAATGAGGCAACTTCTCAGCCTTTGCAGGTTTCATATGATGATGCAGATCATTCCATTTCTGATGTAGATTTACATGATGCACTTGTTGATGAGAGAGCTGATATTGAGCAGGCAAAAACTATGCCAAAATGACTGGTGCAGACTTTGCGTGATAGCAAATTAGATGCACCTTTGTCATATCATACTCGTTCAGGCTCTCATAGTGCCTCCTTTGCATCAGATTGCTACGTTATGGCTGCGTCTAGTCTCTGTGATGAGAATGAGCCTGTTTCTTTTGATGAAGCACAAAGTTCAGAAAATTGGATGGCTGCTATGCAATCTGAATATGATGCTATAATGAAGAATGGTACATGGTCTTTATGTGACTTGCCTCCTGGCAAGAAGGCCATTGGCACTAAGTGGGTATACAAGCTGAAGCGTAAACCTGATGGTACAATTGATACGTATAAGGCTAGGCTTGTTGCAAAGGGTTATGCACAGGAAAGAGGCATTGATTTTGATGAGACCTTTGCACCTACATGCCGTATGACTACTGTTTGGAGTATTTGTGCACTTGCAGCCCATCATGGTTGGAATGTACATCAGTTGGACATTAAAACATCATTTCTGAATGGTGACTTGCATGAAGAAGTGTATGTTTTTTAGCCTCATGGCTTTGTGTAGAAAGGGCATGAAAACCAGGTGTGCAGGTTAAAGAAGGCATTATATGGTTTAAAGCAAGCACCACGTGCTTGGTATGAGAAGATACATGCCTATCGGGTTGCACATGGTTTTGAGAACAGTCCAACTAAAAGCACCTTATATGTTAAGCGTGCTAATGATGTGCTTCTGATCATTGTTGTCTATGTTGACGACATGCTGCTCACTCGTCCTATTGAGAAGCATATTGCTGATTTCAAGGCTGATTTGCATGCCTCATTTGAGATGTCTGATTTGGGGCATTTGCATCACTATTTGGGCATTCAGTTTATGCAAGTTGATGGTGGAATGGCTTTGTGTCAAACGAAATATATTTACACATTATTGTAGCGTTTTGGCCTTGAAGACTGTAAGCCTATTGCCACTCCTATGGAGACAGGTTTACGATTGAGTCTTCATGGTGCTGGAGATGCATTTGATGCTGTTCTCTATCAGCAGGCTGTTGGATGCTTGATTTACTTATGCATTACTCGGCCAGATATTCAGTTTGTTGTCTCACAGATGAGCAGGTTTATGCATTGCCCAGGAGTCACGCATTGGAAGGCGGTTAAGCGCATCTTTCACTACTTGAGTGGTACTCGGCTACTTGGGTTGTTTTATCCCAAGGGGGGATCACTAGCGCCAGATTTGCATGCTTTTTCTGACTCAGATTGGGCTGGTTGCTATGACACTCGTGTGTCCACCAGTGGTTTTTGATTCATGCTTGGTACCTCATGTATATCTTGGTTGAGCAAGAAGCAGCCTACTGTGGCCACTTCCAGTTGTGAGGCTGAGTATCGGGAAGCTTTCACAGCGACTGAGTGTGTGTGGCTCAGACGGCTTATGGCTGATTTGGGTGTTGGCCAGTCTTCTGCCACCACCATCTTCACTGACAGTCAGAGCGCATTGGCAGTTGCGAGGAACCCTGTGTTCCATGCTCGCACTAAGCACATTGAGGTGCATTATCACTATGTCAGGGAGAGGTTCTCTGCTGGGGAGATCAGCTTGGCATATGTGCCCATGCAGGAGAACATTGAAGACCTTTTCATGAAGGCTTTACCTAGGGAGAAGTTTGAAGCTTTCCGCAAAGCTTTGGGCTTACTTCCTTTTGTGGAGTGATTTCCACATAGCTTGGCACTTCCTTATACATGAGTGCCAGCTCCTTGTTCACCGCATCACTCCCAGGGGGGATTTGTTGATATATTTAGGTAGTGATGTGTGTGAACACACTAGGACTGTCGGGGCACTTTTTTCCCTCTTTAGGAGGTTTTTTTCCCCCGGCTTGTATATACGCCTATTGCCCTAATGGGCTACTTATCTTTGTACATTCTCTAGGAATACATTCAGTATTGTGTGTTTGTGCTCCAAGCTTCTTCTTCTTCCTTGTGCTGTTCGCGTGCTTTTGCAGACGTCTAACTCCAACATAAAGTCGTGTTTTAACTCTTTAAAAGAGTTTATTAAACTCTTGAAGAGAAAAGAGTTAGGAATTGTTCATAAATTTGAAAATTCCCTAGAAGTTAAATCTCTGAGGAAAGCTTCTTTAGTTTGAGAATATTTATTTAGGCTTTGCTTTGGTCTAGCTAAGATGATGTTGTCCCAAGGTGTAAGGAACACTTTTTCCTACATTCTACCTAGGACTTTAAAGCATATTTGGTGGACACAATGTTCCTCAAACTAGGTAAAAGTTTAGTGACTCTTGGTTAGAAGTGGACCATGGTAGAAACATCTGAGTTAGATGTCTGGCAAACTTGAAACATTGTTCATTTTCCAAACCAAATTCAACTAAATTGGAAGGAAGTTTTGCCTTTAAATAGTCACAAAACCCACCTATTTTGCTAGGTCCATGCACTCTTGTTGCCTAGACATGGACCAACAAATTTAGTTAAGGATATCTTGTATCCACCCACTTCACATGTTGGTGCCCAGTCACCACAATGAATTGGGTAGGGATGCTTTTTGGTCCATCTTTGACATTTGATGATGGTGTTGCAAATCATTTGGATAGGGATCACACTGTATTTTGACACAAGTAGGTTCCATTCAAAGTAGATTTCCCTCTTTTCATTTTGAATAAGAGATGAATCCCACCATAGAGATGGAAACGTGCTCCATATTGTTTGGATGATGGGCTCAGGGTATGTCTACAACTGTTTATAGCTCTATTTTTTAGAATGAAAATTTTTCCCCATAGGACAAATAAAGTTATAGAGTAAATGCTAAATGAGTGACTGATTGGTTCAAATGGCTGTGAAATTAGACATCATTCGATCAATCTAGTTTTGTCCCAAATTCCTAAACTTGGGGTTAAGTATAAGTTCATCTTGTCTTTAAAACAAGTGATGTGGTGTGGCCTAATGGTTAAATCGTTTGAATATCTAGTAAGAGGTCTTGGACACAAGTTATGCAAGGAGTAGGGAGAGTAAAGTATATTTTAGTCAAACCTTAGAGCAAGCTTCTAGAAGGTTCTATCTTGAGTGAAGTAGGACACTTGAAGCACATGTTATGGGTGACACTTGGTGGCATAGTATTCATCTATCTAAGTTGGTTGGACCCTTGGAGAGAGCTATTTAAGGAGGCATTAGTTTGTGAAGAGATTCATCTCTCTTGCAGGTGGTGGTCATAATCTTTTTATTCTTTACAACTAAAGTTGTGGATGAACTTCATTTATAACTTAGAAGGTCCTAGACCTCACATAGATTTGGAAAGCAAGGGATATGTAAGATGAGACAAGAGTATCATGCACATTTATCACCTTCTCCCTCTGACAAAGTGTGGGACATCTTTTGCATCATCCTCAAGACTTTTAACGTGGGCACCTAATTGCATTCTACTAGTGAGGATCGTTTGGTACGTTGGTGAGACTTTTAAATAACAATCCACCTCCATGCCATGCACTTTCATATCCAATAATAGTTTGTGCATCCCTGTGTGGATATATGTAGCTCAGTGATGAGTAGCACCTCCTTTAATGTCAATCCGGGAAGACATGAGGATGGTATGAAGACCTCGAGCAAGAGAAGGCACAAGTGTGTGAGTGAGAAGCACACCAACATGCACACACATACACACACACGCGCACACACGGCAAGAACAAAGAGAGTAAGACAATGGAACTCTTCTATTACAAACAAGTTCTCATACAAGCTCAAAACTACAAGAAGCTAGCCCAAAAATGAGCTCTCTAGCTCTATTTATAGTTTTTGACTAGCTTTGGCCCTGTCCAGACCTAGTGTCCGGCCTAGTTAAAAATTAGGTTCCAGGGCTTATTTGAGGGCTCAAACGAGATCTAAAAAATATGAAAATTGGCAGGCAACTACTTCTAAGGCTCCTCAAGCTCGAGGACTCCTCGGCTTGTACAAAATGAAGCTACAAAAAGGTGAAACAATATTTACAAGGGTTTCTAGTGATGAGAATCACTTTTAAAATGATGTAAGGTTTGGAAAAATTTAATGGGTTGCCTTAGTGCTAGATCTGCATGTATGCCTTACTTGCTTCTCCCCATATGATGCCAACACTCTCCCCCCCCTAGCGTCTGTCGTCTCTGACAGACCTCTGCTCCACGGTTTGATCAATGTACTGTTGTAATACGTCGGTTGCCAATTCTTGTTCTTTAATCCGTAGTCCCTGGACCAAATCTCTTTGCAAGGCATCCCAATTTACTGCTCCAGGCATGTCAGGTTGTGGCGTGGTGTAGAGCTCTGAGTGCATTGTTTGTTCCCATGCGAATAGTTGTAGTAGGTGGGTTGGGCGTGGCGCGAACACTTCTGAGTGTGCTTCCCAGAACCCCGTGGTGAACATGTCATCAAACGTTTGCTTGTAGCAAGCAGGGAGATACCTGATTCTTGCGTGCCATGCATAAGCGACTCGTACGCTCGGGGTTGTGCTCATATCATAAAGTAGGTCATAGTTACCGTTGATGAAGCCCAGAATTGGCGGCTGGATATTACGTACATTTCGAAAAGTCTTTAGCACCACTTGCATCATGTCCAAAATTTTGAGCATCATCTGTGCAACGACATCTGGCATGGGGTGGAGGCGTGGCATCCAATGTCTGATGGTAGCTATCATATATGCTACTGTAGGTGTGCCTGTTGGTGGTGTGATCGAGGGGTAATTCAGCCATTGTTTGCAATTTGCATTGTTCTGAACCTTTATAGCAAATGCTTTCCATGATCGTCTCCTTTGTACTGGTCCGAAGCAAGGGTTATACTTCAAATGCACGTGGTCCCATGTTCTAAGCATTTCCGGAAAGGTTTCGAGTAACTTTTGCCTCCAGATGGGTTGGAATATGGCCCCTTTTTTGGCTGCCTCTGGAATATCCTCTGGTTCGAATTGTGTTGCGACTGTGGGGTACCTATTAGTGACTCTTTTGATTTCTGCGTTGTAGTTGGCCAATAATACAAAATAGGGTTTATATTGTAATTCAGAACTAGTTATCAGTCTTCTAGGGGCCAGGTGTCTGAAATACTTTGATTGAAGTATGGTTTCTTCAATGGTCCTCATTGCCAGCATCTGAGTGGAGATACGTTCCTCCTGAGTTGTCCCCATTTCTTCTACCTGTTTCATCCATGCCAAAGGGGGCTCTTCATAAGTGTCCTGTCCTTCCTCCGTGATTCTGCCTCCTGGAAGGGGTTGAGGCTCATAGTTGTCTTCAAATGTTTCCTCCACTGGAATGATTACTGCTTCTTCTTCAAGTGGTTGATCAGGTGGAGAAGGGGGTCATTCATACTATAACAACTTGATCTTTAATTTTGCTACTTGTTGTCGTAGCTCAAGTACCTCATTGGCCGTGGAAGAGTCTGGCTCCGGTGAAGTAGCAGCATTGACCATCTCTTTAGGTTCTGGTGGGTGTGGTGTAGGCACTTGGGCTCTTTGTAGTTCCTTTACTTAGTCGGCAAGCTGATCATGTGCATCTAAGAGATTGGCATAGGTTTCCAATATTTGTTGTATGCTTTCTGAACGGATGGCCCGGAAGCTAGCAGGGTCGATGGGTGCCCCTGGAGTATTTTCTATGGCTGCTTCTAAGTTCTCCTGGTTTTGTTGTTGTAGTTGTCTGTTCTCTTCTTGAGCAGCTGCTAAGTGGCGTCGGAGTAGAGCCATGTTTCGTTGTAGTCTAGCATTACGGGCTAGCTGATCTCTATGTTGTTCTTCCGCTGCCCTAGTCGCCTCTGTATGTTTGGCTTCGAGCTCCACCTGAGATTGTTGGAGGGTGGTCACCTCATGTTGTAGTGTTGTATTACTTAGCTCCAAGGCATTGACACGTGCCTGGAGTTGAGCCGAGAGATTGCACAACTCTGTGTTATTTTCTTCCAGTAAGCTATACTCTTGCTTAAGTTGAGTGGCCGCTTCGAACATGGTGTCTAGTGCATGACTAAATGATGTGGATGCAGTGGTAGAGGTGGAAAATGCAAAGGGTTGGGAAATGGGGAAGGGAAAAGTGGATGATGTGCCTATAAGTGAAGTGAAATGTGAGGATGTGGGAACAATTGTGGTGGTGGGTGCTCCTGTGGATGGTGAAATGTCCATGGGATCGGACATGATTGTGTGTGTTGTGTGAATCGTGAATACGGGAATGGTGGGCGGTGTGTTAGTGGTGGGTGTGAATGTGGGTGAGGTGTGCTGGGAAAGGTAATTTCTCTTATAATCATCAATTTTTCGCATCATATTTACAAGGTTTGCCAACAATGGAAGTAGGGTGGCTTGTGTTGGTTCTGAGGGGGTGAAGAGGGGCTCAATGGTCTGAGGTTGGGAAAGAGGAAATTATCAGTGACTGGAATTGGGTGTGTTAAGGTTTGGCTAGTGGCAAGTGGCTGTCCGAGGGATGGGAGATATGAAGGGTGACCTATTATAGTTTGATCGGTGGCAGGGTGACCTATATGGGGTTCAGAAAATGGGCTAGAACTAATGGAAGGAGGTAAAGGGGCGGATGGGGAAATGGTAGTGTGTGGTATAGTTTCACTAAGGGTTAATACTGATTGTTCAGGAATACCGGTGGTGAGGGTTTCGGAGGGCTGGATGGGAGGTGATAGTAGAGATGGTACCCGTGTATTTACATCTGGTTCCTCACTGTTGGTTGGGCTGGCCATGTGGACATCTTCTTGAGTGGCGGTAGGGAGGGCGGTAGAGACTTCCATTTGAATCATCTTCCCCCTTCGTGGTCGTGTATCGATCCTTCATTGATCGTATTGAGGAGGGCTGCGATTTAACATGATCCGCATAGCTTCTATAATCCCATATGTCTCCGCACAAAATGGGGATCCGCGTTCTCTGCTTGAAGCATTTGATTCACCATCGCTCTATTTGCCTCCTCTGATAGCTTATGTCTCTTTTGTACCTGCTTGATCATTTTGTAGAGCCGTTTGAGTTGTGCGGTGTAAGCTAGGGCTTCCTCCTCACTCTCCTCCGCTTCATTCCTCTGCATCTCCACTTGTTCATGTGTGCCTCCCGCCTGAGTGTGTTGTGCCTCATCTTCCCAATGTACCCTTCTTGCCTCACTCTGTGGCCGTTCTCTTTGGGATGATGATCCGGGACCGTCATCGTCAGAGAATAATTCACTCTCAGACAAGTGTGCTGTTTGTAAGAAGCTTTCAAAGTCAAAGGATGGATCTGCTGCCAATGTAGCCATGGATGCAAACTTAGCATCTGTGGGTAGTGGGGGGTCTGATGGAGTGGGTTGTACCAAGTCTCCTGATTGTAGTCCTTGGAGATGGATCGTGAAAGGGGCTACTTGTTCTTCTTCTCTACAGGAGGCCTCTGTGGCAATTTCGCGAGGAATCAGAACCTGTGAAAGTGATCCACGCATTCTTTTAGTGGGTTGAACCCCTGATTTTCGCCCCTGGAAGAATTCCAATTATGAGTACTTGAGGGCTCGTGCAATTGGCACATCATAAGCAAGGCATTTGTAGATGATTCTTGTGATGGCGCAGCAGCCATTCAAAGTAGGCTTCCTCACTCCTCGCTTGCCTGCTTCATATAACTGATCAAGGATCCATACTGGCATTTTCATAGGTAAGCTCCCGGTCTCTGCTAGGTATAACCCATACCAGATCTTCTTATGAGGCTGGGTGAACCGGTCTTGAGCTGGAAAAGCGAAGTGTTGAAGTCACATCCGTAATGGTATGGCGATGTTGGGGGTGAGGGCGCACATTTCTTTCAACTTCTTGATTTTATTGTTCTTCATGGACT
Source organism: Ceratopteris richardii (assembly GCA_020310875.1). Taxonomy (NCBI): domain Eukaryota; kingdom Viridiplantae; phylum Streptophyta; class Polypodiopsida; order Polypodiales; family Pteridaceae; genus Ceratopteris; species Ceratopteris richardii. The sequence goes on along the minus strand of CM035430.1, from coordinate 10,832,438 downwards.
CCGGTATCAAGGGATCCCGGTCAGAGGGTACATGAGTGCCATACATATGAAGGGCTTCCCTGATTAAAGTAATATTCAACTCAAACTGGATATGCAAGGTACTCAGAATGCATCTACTTCAGAGTGGATGGATTTACAAAATGGGTCTGGGGGTTTGATACAGGGTTTAATTCTCTAGAATTTGTTTGAGGATTCGTGGCTCCTTGAGCTGATGACGGTTAAAGGTTCATGGACTAGATTGTGCTGGATTTGGGACCTTTTGGGTACCCATTTCCAGACATTCCTAGGTTTGACCGAGTGCGTGTTAGAGTGGGATGTAAGTAGAGTTCCTGAGTTGTTTGCCAAGAGGACTTGTGAGTGTTGAATTGTGCTAGTGACTAGAGTTGGAGCTATTTGGGCTTGTAAGCAGGCCTTGGGCACCCATATCTGCCTAGCATTGGGGCTAGCCTTCATTGACCGCTTAGGGACCCAAATAGACAAGGTATGCCTAGAGTGTTGACTAGGGATCTCCTTCGTTTTAGTCCTTGACAGTGTGGCTTGCTTGATGCTCTTTTGAGACCCTGTCTTTGGGGCCGTTATTTTTTCCCCCTTGCGTATCCATATCTGTTTCATGCCACAAGGCACTTCATACTGCCGAAGTTGGTGCTCATGCTTCTTGTTCATCGGTCTCCTCAGTGTCGGGTGTTGTTGGGCCTTCCCCTTGAGATTCTTCTCTGGAACAGATGGGAGTTCCTCCTTGACTTCTGTACCTTTGGCAAGAGTGACAATCCTCTGCACCATAGAACTTTGGACAAGAATAACATTATCTTCATGTGGGTTCTTGGAGGGACCATGAGTTGGTGCCTGTTCTAATGGTTTGAGTGTTTGCTTTTCTAATTCAATCGTAAGGCGGCTTTGGCCTACCCAAGCCTGAAGAAGTCCACTTCTTAGGCTGAGGTTGACTGCGTGATCATAGATCCAGTCTTGGCCCAAGACGAGAGGTTCGGTAAGATCCTCGTCTTCACATACTAGTACTTTTGCTGGCATGAGGACCTCTTGAATGTAGAGGGGAAGTTCCACCTCTCCCATGCAAGGGGTTTCAACACCTCCTAATCCTATCAGATATGCTTCTAGGGGTTTTACCTCCAATTGCAACTGTTGGCAATACGAAAGCCGAACTGCACTAGTGGCGGCTCCTGAATCAATTAAAGCTCTCACGCCCCTTGTACTGTTTCCTTGTCCTACTTCTAGGGTCACAAAAGGTCGTCGATCAACTATTTTACGGGCCAGTTCACTTGAAGCCTCGCACATGGCCATGTGATAACCTAGAGCTTCATGAGCGTCAATCATGGGTTGATCTCTACCTTGCCTTCTCAATTTCATTCGTCGAATGCATTCTAAAGCTTCAGCCTGTGCTTCTTCTCGAATTCTCTTTTCCTCATCATTACGTTTTTTTGCAGTAGTGAGTCGATTAAGCATTTCTTCGGTTAGTGGTTCTTGATATAGCTTGACTCTGCATCCGCTTATGTAACTTGGTAGTATGTCACCTTCTAGAGTGGCTAGTTGTACTGCTCCACTTGTGGAGATCCTATTGATTATCATAGGTCCATAGCCTCTTTTCTCCAATTTTCGTGCATGTTGCTTCAATGTGTAGACTAGGACTAGGTCTCCTGCCTTCAAGCCTTTATCCTTCACATGTGTATCAAAATACGCCTTTTGTCTCTTCTTGGCTGCATAGATTCCTGCTGCAGCTCTCAATTGTGTCTCACCTAAACGTTCAAGATCAAAGATTCTAGAGGATAGTTCATGGCCGGTCCAGTCATGCTCTTGTGCTACTTTCAAGGTAGGTATCAAAAAATCCAATGGTAGCACTGCATTATGGCCAAATACCATCTGAAAGGGCGTGGCTTGGAGTACCGTTTTATAGGCAACTCGATATTCCCAAACAGCGTGGTGTAGCTATTTGTCCCAATCAGAGCGTTTGTTATTCACCAATTTAGTCAGCACATTGCATAAGATCTTATTTGTGCTCTCGGCCTGACCATTATATTGTGGGTGATAAGGGGCAGAATTCTTATGTACTACCAAGAATTCTTGGAGAAGGTTTTCTATGACTTCATTCAAGAAGTGTGTGCCTCTATCACTTACTAATTCTATTGGCAATCCGTATCTAGTGAACACATTTTCAAACAAGAACTTTGTTGTTGTTTGAGCATCATTCTTCGTAGTGGCTTTCACTTCTACCCACTTGGTCAGATAGTATGTGGCCACGATGATGTACTCAACATGTGAACCCTTAGCTGGGGGATTAATAGGACCAACAAAGTCTATTCCCCACTTAGAGAATGCACGTCCACCCATCATAGGTTTCAATGGCATCTCATCCTTGCGTATGGGATACTGAGTTCGTTGACAAACCTCACACCTCTTCACATAGGTATGTGCGTCCATGTGAAGAGTTGGCCACCAAAGACCTACAAACAAAATTGCTTTGAACACCCGATCTGGACCAAAGTGTCCTCCTGCTACACCTTGGTGAGCAGTCTCTAATATCTTCAGATATTCGCTCTCGTGGACACACAATCTAAGATACCCATCTTTTCCTCGTCTGTATAGATTATCTCCAATGAGAGCATAGTCTAGCGCCTCTTGTTCTAAGCTCCTTTGTCTAACTAGAGTCATTTCTGGAGGGAATGTTTTCGTCCTCAGAAAGGCCACTAATGGCTCGCTCCAATCTGGCACTAGAGACACGCAATAAAGGGTGGCATGTTCCACTGGTGGCTTAGTGCGGCAAATTGGGCATTCCTTGCACATCGTATGAACATCTGCTTCCATAGTTGGCCAGTATACTCCAAGTCTCCTCAATGTTTGTAGGGTTCGTTGTTTTGAGTAGTGCTGCTCTAATGCACCTACATGTGCTAATTGCAACCACTTCGCGTACTCGTCCTCTTCCACACAACAGGCTAATACCCCGTGATCTGTATGTTTGTACACACTTCCTGCCATGATATGATACTTCTGGGCTTTTACTATCTCCCTATCTTGTGTGTTTATTATTGGGTGGTTAGGCCCATATGTCAATAATGGCACTAATGGCTTCATCAGGTAAGTCATCTGACACTCCTTGTGGGGCCTCTCCAGATGTGAGCCTAGAGAGATGGTCTGCCCTCAAATGAGTCTTGCCTTTCCTCACTACTACCTCAAAGTCATATTCCATTAGTAAGAGAAACCATCTTACTAATCTGCCTGTATTACATGGCTTGTTTACCAGGTACAGTAGAGCTTGGTGATCAGTAAAAAATTTGAGCTTATTTGCAAGCAAATAGTGTCTAAACTTTTTAACCGCGTACACCATGCCTAATCCTTCTCGTTCGGTGGTTGTATAGTTCCGTTCAGCAGCATTCAACTGCCTACTAGCATAGGCAATAGGAAGATCCATATTACCTTCACTCGTAGGTTGTGCAAGTACACATCCAATAGCATAATTGGAGGCATCCACATGAACATGGAATGGCTTGTTCCAATCTGGTGTGGTCAAGATTGGTGCTGAACATAACCTTCGTTTAAGCTCATTGAAGGAATTCTCACATTCATCAGTCCACTCAAAGTTAGTCAGAAGTCCGTACATGGGCTTTGCAATGACAACATACATGTGAATGAACCGGCGGTAGTAACCACAATGCCCCATGAAAGCCTGTACTTCCTTGACGTTCTTTGGCCTAGGTAGTTCTGCGATGGCTCTCACTTTCTCTTCGTCAGTGGATATGCCGTTCTTAGACACTATGTGTCCTAGAATTTTGCCTTGCCTGACCATGAAAACACACTTTTCTGGGTTCAGGCAGACTTGATATTCTCTGCATTTATCAAAGATTTGTCTGAGTTCAGGTATATGGGTCTATCTAATGTTGGAATGAGCGCAAAGATCATCAATATAGACTTCCAAATTCTTCCTCAAGAACTCTTTAAACACGTGACACATTAATCTTTGAAAGGTAGCAGATGCATTGGTAAGCCCGAATGGCATTACCCGAAAGGCAAATATGCCCCACTCTGTGGCAAAAGCCGTCTTATGCTGATCTTCTGGTGCAATGGCTACTTGATTGTAGCCAGAGAACCCATCTAGGAAGTTGTACACTTCCTTGCCTGCTACCCTTTCTAATAAATGCTCGGTGATAGGAAGCGGATAACTATCCCTGATAGTGGCTACGTTAACCTTCTTCAAGTTAATGCATACATGTAATTTTCCATTCTTTTTGGGCACCACTACAATGGGGGATACCCATTCAGTATGCTCAATTTCATAGATAAATCCAGCTTCAACCAAGCGATCTATCTCTTCCTTGATCTTGGCCGCATAGTTGTCATTGTATGTGTATGGCTTTTGCTTAGAGGGCTTAGCCTCTGAAGTCATGGGTATCGTATGTGAGCATATGTCAGGGTCTACACCTTTCAGGTCCTTGTAGCTCCAAGCAAATACATCTCTGTACTCTCTTAGCAAAGCTACCAACTCTTGCTCTTCTTCTTCCATTAGGTCATGCCCTATGTAGGTGCATCTTTCTTCTCCCTCTTCTATGGCGACAACTATTTTCTTGGTAGTTTCCTTGCTATCATAGGCCTCTCCTGCTTGTGCCTCACGTTTAGGCATTCTTATCATGACTCTCCTATCGTCTATCTCATATTTTTTAAAGTTTTCAGGGACCTCAAACAAGGATTCTTCTGCCTCCGGAGTGACTTCCTTCTTCTTTCTTTTCTTTCCTCCACTCTTAGTGGCTACTTGTGTGGCTAACCTCACCTCATTCGTGATTTCTCCGTGTCTCTGGGGGTAAGCTTCAACTTCATAGAAGTATTCTTCATCTGATGCAAAAGGTGGGTCCATAATGATTGACTCTAAGTCGGAGTCACTTGCATCCTCAAATGTATTAGGGCTAGGTTCGCATTCTTCTAAAATTGCATCTCCCATGATTGGCTCTATTGAGAAGACTGAAATGTCATAGCCATCCTCATCATAGTGGGGTGTCCACTGCTCTTCATTGATGGATACATTCATTGTTGCTAAAATTTCTGCCCAACCGTGAGGTTCAAACTCTTCATCAGGAAATACTACAGGTGCATAGGCTGGGTCTTGAATTGATCTATGTGTCTCTTTCACACCTATCTCTCTGGCTTTTTCTCTTTTCTCTTCTTCTACTACCACTTTGCACATCCATAAGTGGGTGTCTTCATGCATCCATGAGGATCCTGATCCTATGGAATGCACTGACTCCGTGTCATCCTTGGCTCTATGGATGGGATTCCATTGAATGGGCGATACGTCTCTATGAGAGTAATCCTTGAGATTGACTTTGGTTGTAACACCTAAGTGTTGCAAGTATAAGGAATTGGTTCCCCAGTCATGTACTACTTGCAATTGCCGCATAAATGGCCTTCCCAAAATCATCTCGTAGGCTTGGTTTTTGCTAAAGTCGCATATAGCAAAAGTATGTTCGAACTCAACACCACATGTAGTGAGAGTTATGCCTTCTAGCAATCCCAAGGGCCTCTCAATATGGCCATCGGCCATCTGCAATTTCATTCTCGTTGGTCGGAGTGATGGCTTGCCCCAATGCTTCCACAGGGAAGTGGTAGCAATAGCAACTCCTGCACCTGAGTCTAGAATTGCCTTAGTTGTGTACCCCTGATGGGTAATGGGAAGATAGGTGTTTCCTTCTTCACCTTCACTCATATCTCCTATCTTGTCTAGAGGAATTTCTGGCACCGTTCTATGAGAACCTACCTGGGAACGAGGTTTTGCTATCTCTGGTACTTGTTTGGCTACATGTTTCCATAACTCTGGCCTAGCTTTGAGTAGCTCTTCTAAAGTGAGGTTGCACTGCACTTTAGTGTTTTTCACTACCTCCGTATTCCTAGGTATGACTGAGTCTTCGTTTCTTACCATGACTGTGGGTGCTCTCATACAAGTCGACTTGGCTTCCCATGGGCCTGTGAAATGGGGTAACTCCTGTAGGGAGTTAGACTCGAATTCTAACCTCTCTTGAGACTGGGTGCTCTCCTGCTCTCCATAAATAGAGGGAATATCTTGTGGAATTGATCATGTGCGTCATCCACAAGTTCAATGGGAGGAGGAACTTCACTTTCTTTAGCCCATTTGTCTTCTTGAATCTCTCGTAGGAATTCTGGTGTGTACCTATTCATAGAAGAGGAGATGTCTGGTTCAGTGGAATTGGGCACAAAAGCTTCCTGTGGGGGAAGGTTATTCTTTTGCTTGCCTCATCTCTTCCTTGATTTTTTTCTTCCTTGGCAGATCTTGCAATTATGCTCTCTTACTTCTCTAGGAGTCCATACAAGTGCAATTGTGTCTTAGCTGAGCCAGAGTAGTTGAAGAGACGACTGGCTTCAAACATGGTCTGAGCCAATGCGACCATTTTCACGCAAAGCTTGGTTCTTTCTATCTCTAGGTCAGCTCTGGGGTAGCACTTGTTATGCTCCGTCACATTTGGCCCTTCTTGGATTCTGGCCTGATATGCCTTAAGCATCATGTCTATGTCTTCAGGAAAGGGGTCAGCTAATACTAATCCTACTCTAGGGTTTGGTGGGATGGTCTGAGGTAGGGGGACAGATGGTGGGTTAGATGGTGATGGAAATGAGGGTGGTGGTGGTATGTGAGAGTTTGTTTGAGAGGTGAGTTCAACAATTTTGGCTTTTGTTTCTCTTATGCTTTCTTCTAAGTCGCTCATCTTTTTAGACCATTGTCTTTTCATTCTTTCTCGACTATCCCTTCAGGCTCTCGACCGTTTCTTGGCTATGCTCTCGGTTTCACTAACCTCTGCACTCTTCTCTTGACCTATTACTGGGTTCTGTTGCAAAGCCTGGGCCCTAGTGACCACTTGCACTGGTGTAGTGGAAGTGACACTTCCTGTTGAGTCTACAACTAACCCAATAACGTTAATTGGAGTTATTTTTGGCATATTATTGGGGTTCTTTGGGCAATCTCGTAAGAGATGCTCCTTCCCGCAGTCTTGACAAAAGCCTTGTATTATTACTGACTGGGGTTGTGTAGGTGTAGGCATGGGGCAATCACGAATGAGGTGATATCCCTGACATCTGTAGCATGGCCCTCTAGGGAATGGAGGTCTTACCTGCCTAGGTTGGGGTCTAGAGTTAGGGTTTGTGTACATTACATTTGTGTACTCTGGCTCCCAACTAGGTTCACTTGGTTCTTCACTGTAGTAGGACTCGCCATGTTCAAGAGATTGCATGTAGTAAGCCTGGGGACTATCAATATGTGTAGAATCAAAGCTATGGTCACTGGGATCACTTTCTGAAAGCAATGGTGTTACTGGCACTATAGCCCTATTCAAATTCTCTTGTGCAGCTGCATACTTTACAGGAATCACATTAGCGGGGGTTGGAGGTTGTTGAGCTAACACAGGTTGAGGTCTTTGCTGATTTTGGTAGGGTTGCTGATAGGGTTGTTGTGGTCTGCCATATTGTTGTGGAGGGTACTGGTTCTGATACCTTACTTGTTGTGGATAGGGCTGAGGGTAGGTTTGTCTAACCGCTTGCTTATTGTATGGATAGTCTTGTGCTGTGTGATTTGTGTATCTCCGTTCTAGGGTGCAGTATTGGCTGCTAGGGTTCACTTGGGGTTGAGCCATGATGGGACATGCGTTCGCCATATGGTCACCACTGCAAGTATAGCACCTCTTTACTGGGGCAAATCTAGGAATTTGTTTACTAGAGACACCTAGTTTTTGAGCTACTTTCTCCGCAAGTTCCTCAATTGATGTGGATTGTGAGGAAGAGAGACTAGAGGCACTATCTGAATCTTTGTAGATTTTGGAAAGCTCTAACTCCTCCCCTAGGTTATCCTCAATGTCAATGCACATGCGTACACACTCTTCTATGGTCCTAGGGTCCTTCAAGTACACATAGGATTGCAACTTTGTACTTAGCAATCCATCCAAGAATAAAGCCACTTGTTTGGCTTGTGTTGGTAACTCAGGAACAGGGCATCTCTCAAGATATTGCCTAAATCTTCTTCCTGCAAGTCTCACGGTCTCTTGAGGGGTCTGCTTGAAGCTATGTATCAATGAGGAAGTATTATGCCTTATGCCACTTTTAGAGAATTCGATGATGAAAGCCTCTAAAAGTTGGTCTATGCTCCTGAACTGTCTCTCATTCAATGGTTGAAACCACGTAAGGGTTGTGTTCCTCAGGGTTAGACCAAAGGCATTATATTGCGTGAATAGGTCCTCAACTTGTTCAACCCTCAAGACTTGCCTAAACTCGGCCACATGATCATATGGGTCTCTTGTGCCATCGAAGTAATTCTTCATGGACTTAACTAACTGAGTCGGTCTCAAAATCCTGGCGTGTTCCCTAGGCCTTGGCAGAGGGAAATCATTAGCATTCCTCTGGTTCCTTGGGGCTCTAAGTCCCTCAGGTTCCACTCTATTTGTTTCCGTTCTCGTTCTGTCTCTTCCCACCGGGTTGGCAAAGCTTACCTCCGGTCTATCTCTATGTCTGTCTCTTTGAGTTCCATGAGCGTGGAGGGTTCAAGCTCCTTGGTGACCAAAGGACACATTCGATCTTGGTTGGGGGAAAATAAATTCACCTTTCCAAGTGTAAGCATGCCTATCATTTTCTGTAACCACAAAGACCCTCTCTAAAGCATGATCCAAGTAGGTCACTCTGCCTGGACTATCAGGATCTTTGAACTCATATATCATGATTGTTCCTACCTCATTCGGCTGATCAGACCTCCAAAAGGCTTCATTAGTCTCTCGGTTCAGGAGTAGATCTATGCTCTTATTGTCTTGGGGAATCCACTCTGGTGTGATAATCCTAGTGAGAACAGATTTGCCTCAGGGGTTCTAGGTTCTACACCCATGTTTCCTTGCTCTAGGTCACCTAAGTCCGTTTCTGGGACCACATTCCCAAATTCATCTGTCCTATCTGGATGACTGGTGACTACATATATTGTCCCTTCCTTGTCTAGGTAAGCTCCATTTTCAAACTTGACAGCTGGGTGCTCTAGCCCAATGGATTGGTCAGGGTTTTTGATCTGGACCACAGATCTTCCTAGGCCGTCCTCATAGATGCTAGCACCTAATCGGTTGGTCCTAAGGTATACGAGTTGCGTCTTGTAAGCGCCTTCTACCCTATGTAAATATGGCACTCCGGAGCTTCCTGTAGGTCTCTCCATACCGTGGGACATCTCAGACTCGCTAGTCTCAGAGCTAGGGTAGTACGAATGATGGCTCAACTGCTGGGCCCAAGACCTAGCAGTATGATTGACACTAGCCTCTAAAGATCTAAGACTTTGTCTATCTCTCCCTAGGTGTCGTCCTGATCTAAGGTTCATAAGCCCAATTGAATAATCCCATTTTTTTTTCCCAAGTACACTTTGCGTTGCTGAGTTCTTTTGTATCAGTCACTTGTTCTTTTTTAATTGCTCTTAGGGTGTCACTTCTTGTCCAATTAATCTTCGTCGCAAGGAACACTTAAGTTTTTATCGTACTTTGAGTGCGGTCGCTCGATTTAATTTCTTTTCCCTTAGGTTGTTTCGCAATTGTAATCTCCTAGCACTTGCACTTGAGTGATTAGAGTTCTTGGACTTGGTTGTTCTTAACGTGTTCCTAATTAATCAAAACCTCTATCCGTACTTAGCCTATGCTAGGGATTGACAGAGGGTGTTGAGAATTTCCAATCTTAAGTTTCTTCCCTTGGTTGCCCTTGTATGCCCAGGAAGCGTGTTCCCAAGCTCGCACTTACTCTTGCTTCGAGTACCCTTCGATGCTCTCAAAGAACCTGAAAAAGTCCACAATTAGCTCAAGAATTGAATTCAGTTGACAGACAGATCACTTTCATGCATGTAATTCACTAGCCAAATTGCCTTTTGCCTTTATGAAAAAAAATCCCAAGGGAAACTTAGTTTTCCTACCCCGAGATATGGTCACTTCAAATTACCCTATCTAATGATCCTAACATTAATTCTACCGTAACCGATGGAAGTTTTGGTTGTACTCCCCACGAGCTTTCCAACAAAACAAAAATCACCGCAATTGGATTTCGTATGAGGAGGTTATGTCCATTCAGGGTTTTGGGGCTAAAACAGGATTTAAAACAAGTTAACCGGTAGACAGGATTTCTCAAAATGCTCTAGGTAAAGGCCTCACAATGCTCTACTAACCCTTAAAAGTTCCGCACAATTTGCCAAAAATTATACCACTATTTTTTTCCCTAAAAAATTGGCCAAATTTGCCCCTCAATCGCGTTCGCAAGCTCTGTCAGTCGCGATTGATAGGTCAATCGCGATCGACGTGTCGATCGCGATTGACAGGTCCGTCGTGGCTGTTAGTCGCGATTGATGGGTCAATCGCGATTGACACGTGGCCCGAAAAATTCAATCAGTCGTGGTCAAAGGATCGTGGACTCTGTCGGTCGCGATTGATGAGTCGATCGCGATTGACAGGTCCGTCGCGAGGGTCTATCCGTCGTGGTCAAGCAATCGTTGACTGGGTCGGTCGCGATTGACAGGTCCATTGGGGATGTCAGTCGTCGATCGCGATTGACACGTGGCCTGAAAATTCAATCAGTCGTGGTCAAAGGATCGTGGACTCTGTCGATCGCGATTGATGAGTCGATCGCGATTGACAGGTCCGTCGCGAGGGTCTGTCCGTCGTGGTCAAGCAATCGTTGACTAGGTCGGTCGCGATTGACAGGTCCGTCGGGGATGTCAGTCGCGATTGACTGGTCGATCGCGATTGATGGCTCAATCGCAATTGACACGTGTCACGCGTAGGGTCTATCAGTCATGGTCAGTCGGTCGTTGACTCTGTCGGTCGTGATTGACGTGTTGGTAGCGATTGACAGAGCCGTCGGCATGTGTCCGTCGTGGTTTGTCGATCGCGATTGACAGAAATCTGAGGAATTTTAAAATTTTAAACACACATTTGTGAAGCTCTAGGCCTGTAGATTATGGTTATGTACTTTGTTTAGCAAAAAGACCATTTTTTCTGTCGGTCGCGATTGACAGAGGTCAACGCCTTGGGACCTGCACAGTCAAATTTTTTACCTGCTGGAGCTGGTGTAGCTGCTGAGGATGCTGATTCCTGCAGAAAATCTCAAAAAAAACACAAAAAATCACAAGCACACAAACGCTCTCTCGCTCTCTCTCACAAGTGAAATGAGGGAAATGGTATGGGTGGGGTGATATGACCAAAAACCGAAATTTTTCGCGATGATGGAGATGGATGTGGGAGATGGTGAGGATGATGATGGTGATGAGAAAACAAGAGAAAATAGGAAAAAGGTGAAGAAAATACCTATAACTCCAACGCGTCAACTCTACGTCTTACCATCACACGCTCGTCCTCAAAGCTCGATCCCCGGCAACGACGCCAAATTTGGTGTAGCTCAGTGATGAGTAGCACCTCCTTTAATGTCAATCGGGGAAGACATGAGGATGGTATGAAGACCTCGAGCAAGAGAAGGCACAAGTGTGTGAGTGAGAAGCACACCAACATGCACACACATACACACACACGCGCACACACGGCAAGAACAAAGAGAGTAAGACAATGGAACTCTTCTATTACAAACAAGTTCTCATACAAGCTCAAAACTACAAGAAGCTAGCCCAAAATTGAGCTCTCTAGCTCTATTTATAGTTTTTGACTAGCTTTGGCCCTGTCCAAACCTAGTGTCCGGCCTAGTTAAAAATTAGGTTCCAGGGCTTATTTGAGGGCTCAAACGAGATCTAAAAAATATGAAAATTGGCAGGCAACTACTTCTAAGGCTCCTCAAGTTTGAGGACTCCTCGGCTTGTACAAAATGAAGCTACAAAAAGGTGAAACAATATTTACAAGGGTTTCTAGTGGTGAGAATCACTTTTAAAATGACGTAAGGTTTGGAAAAATTTACTGGGTTGCCTTAGTGCTAGATCTGCATGTATGCCGTACTTGCTTCTCCCCATATGATGCCAACAATATAGCTCATAAAATATCCGTATAGGGAGGTGAAGTACAACTTCCTAGACCAAGGACGAATTTGTATATTGTAATCGGTTCTTACACAAGTATTTTGCACAAAACCTAGTTTTATGATAATCCAAGAGAGTTGGCACACACTAGTTCGTTTAAAGTGTGTATGGCATTAACGTCCACCTCATGGACCTAATTTATTATCAAATCTTGCATCTCTCTCTCCATATATATATATATATATATATATATATATATATATATATATATATATATATATATATATATATATATATATATATATATATATATATATATATATATATATATATATGGACACACATAATGAATATTATCATTCACCTAAAAGTCCTCAATTCTTTTTTTTCAAAGAAGAAACATGAAAATTAAATTAATGGAGGGTCACACTGTCATGGACGAAGGAAACCATCCTGAACCTAAGATTCCATGTGAACCCTGTATCTCATGATTGGTTCAGAATTAGGAGAAACCAATGCTTCCATTGCGTCCGGAATGTGCCAAAACCCCAAGATCGACTGTCTATTCGCTGAATTCTGACATTGGGAGGTCTTGTTACAAATCGATGACATCATGATGACATCATCAGCTCGCAACCGCCTTGGGAACCGCCCTTGAAAACCTATATAAGGAGGGGTTGGCCACATTCATAATCAGTCTTGCCAATGCCAGTCTTGGGAGCTCAAGGAGTCGTGACCTCCAAGTAAGTACATTCAAGTTCCAGTTCAAGTTCTAGTCTTGTTTCTAGCTCTAGTCTTGTCTAGTCTTGTATTGTGGACATCCTTTCTTGTCCTATTGTAATCTCGTAGTACGAGATCCTTTCTAGTTATTTCTTGTATCCAGTTCATATCCCTGAGGGGATTTCTTGTAATCGAGATATCTTGTTTCCTACCTACGATCCCGGGTTGTGGGATCTCCTGTATCATCTCTAGTCGAGTTTTCCATACCTATTGGTCTCGGGTTGTGGGACATCTTGTATCGATCGTATATTCTTGTAGCATTTTCCCTTCGTGGGTATTCTTGTAATCAGAACTGTGTTTCCGAAATCTTGTCTTGTGTAGTCAGAGAGCACAATCTAGTGCTCCCCTGACATTTTGGCAAGACTATCTTCTATCCAAGACCAGACATCATGGAGAACGCTTATGAACAGATCGTAGCATCACTTCAGAGTCTCCAACAACAAGTCGAAGACCTAAGTCGTCGACAGACACAAGTCGAGATGGGACATCCAGTGCATGTAGGTACACTCCTTCAAGAATTACAAGAACGAATCGGGAGTCTTCAAGCGAATCAAGGGAGTATTCAAGTGAACCAACGGCCTAGTACATCATTTGTGAAGGAACCCAAGATTTGCATGCCAGAAAAGTTCAATGGTGATCGTACAAAGTTTCGAGGATTCTTGCAACAAGTCAAATTGTACATTCGCATGCAGCCTGATAGATACCCTGATGATGCATCCAAGGTCGGTTTTATTGGAACCTTGCTCTATGGTCAAGCTTTATCATGGTTCGCCCCAATCTTGGAGAAGGATATGGCCGTACTTCATAATTATGAGGCATTTCTTGGAGAGCTTGTCGCCACATTTGGAGATGCAGACACGAGTCGAGTGGCAGAAACAAAACTTCGAAAGCTACGTCAAGGTAACCGCCCTGCCTCTACCTATGCATCAGAATTTAGGCAGTTGATATGTGACCTCACTTGGCATGAAGATTATTTCATTAGCCAATTTAGATGGGGCTTAAGGGATGACGTGAAGGACCTTCTACTCACGATGCCAGAGGTGAAGACATTGAATGAATACATCAACCAAGCCATTCAATGTGATAACCGTCTTTTTGAAAGGAAACAAGAAAAACAAGTAGAAGGAAGACCTCGCCAATGGAAACCTTTCCAGCCTACTCCTAGAGATGACACTATGCCCGAACCTATGCAGATAGATGTAACTAGGTTCCAGCCTCTAACACCACAAGAGAAACAAAGAAGGAGGGATAACAAATTATGTCTATATTGTGGAAACCCTGGCCACATTGCAGTTAATTGTCCCAACAAGAGAACAAACTCCAAAGTCGCAGCCACCCTTGTAGAGCAGGGAAACGAGGAAGTCCAGTTGTAAAAGAGACCATACAGCCGGACCATGATATACGAAAGGGTCTCATAATTCCATCCACACCCGTAGAAACATGTCTTGCCCCTGTCAAGTTAATCCTGTCTAAGAAGACCCTTTCCCTCATAGCTCTAGTAGATTCAGGAGCGTCCTCATGTTTCATTGATGAAGGACTCGTTAAGAAACATGGAATTCCAGTACTTCGAAAGAACAGACCAGTAGTAGCCGAAGTAGTAGATGGACGGCCTCTAGCATCGGGGAATATAACCATGGAAACCATACCACTAAGAGTACACCTTGGTGACCATGATTCACACATATGTTTCAATGTAATATCGAGTCCAGCAAATATGGTTATCATCGGAATGCCGTGGTTAAAGAAACATAATCCAGAAATTAATTGGGAAAAGAATAAAATCACCCGTCGAGATATCCAGAAGAACCCAACATATGTTGGAGCTAAAGCCTTCATACATGCAGTAAGGAAGGAACCTACATATATGATCTATGCCATACCAGCTCAAGAATCCAAGAAAGATGATCCAGTACAGCTACCCAATCAGTACAACGGCTTTGAAGATGTTTTTGAAAAGAAGAATGCAGATATCCTTCCAGAGCATAGACCTTATGATTGTCCCATAGATCTTCAAGAGGGAACACAACCACCCTTTGGACCAATCTACAGACTATCTCCAGAGGAACTTACAGAACTACGCAAGAACATTGATGAGAATCTAGCAAAGGGGTTTATCAAACACTCGAAGTCTCCAGCAGGAGCTCCTATTCTATTTGTAAAGAAGAAGGATGGGACTCTCCGGATGTGTGTAGATTATCGTGGATTGAACAAAGTCACTATAAAAAACAGATACCCTCTACCACTCATATCAGAGCTCTTGGAACGCCTTGGAAAAGCAAAATTCTTCACGAAAATTGATCTTCGAGGAGCTTACAACCTTGTCAGGATCAGAGAAGGAGACGAATGGAAGACAGCATTTCGAACAAGGTATGGGCATTTTGAATATGTAGTTATGCCCTTCGGTCTTACAAATGCTCCAGCTGTCTTCCAACATATGATGAATGATATTTTTCGAGAATATTTAGATGATTTTGTTGTAATATACCTTGATGATATCTTGATATTTTCAAAAAATCTAGAGGATCATGAAGATCATGTAAAGATAGTCCTAGAGAAACTAAGAGAAAAAGGATTGTATGCGAAATTGGAGAAGTGTTCTTTTCATAAGACAGAAGTGGAATTTTTAGGGTACATAGTATCAGATAAAGGAATTTTTATGGACCCTAAGAAGATTGAGACAATCCTTGATTGGCAACCACCTTCATGTGTTCGAGATGTACAATGTTTTTTGGGGTTTGCCAATTTCTATAGGATATTCATCAGAGATTACTCCAAGATAGTGACACCTCTTACCAAGCTTACAGGGAACTCCAAATTCTCATGGACCGAAGAAGCAGAGAAGGCCTTTCAGACCTTGAAATCAGCATTCACTACTGCTCCAATCCTAGTTCATCCTGATTCTAGTAAGCCCTTCTTCCTTGAGACAGATGCATCGGACTTTGCTCTAGGGGCCATTCTTTCCCAATATGGAGTTGATGGACAACTACATCCAGTTGCATATCATTCAAGGAAGTTTTCCCCTCCAGAAATTAATTATGAAATTCATGATAAAGAACTCCTTGCCATAGTAGACGCGTTTGATACTTGGCGTCACCATCTAGAAGGAGCAGCTCATAAAGTCATTGTATATTCAGATCACAAGAACCTAGAGTATTTTATGACCACCCGGATCCTCAATAGAAGGCAATCCCGATGGAGTAACTTTTTATCCAGATTCGACTTTGTCATCACATACCGTCCAGGACGTCATCAATGTCAGTCAGATGCCCTATCCAGAAGATCTTACCTTGCACCAAAGAAGGGTGAAGAGGCCTTTGATCAACAAGAGAGTGTATTACTCAAGCCCGAGCATCTCCAGTTAGCAGCTATCTCTTCAAGCCATCATGAAGATTCAGCCTTGAATCAGTTGATCCGTGAGAATCTACCACAGGATGAATTGTTTTGTAACGTTAAGCAGAAAGCTCAAGAAGGAAAATTCCAAGAAGTAAACGAATTTCAGGAAAAGGATGGTTTACTACTCTATAAGAACCTATTGTATGTCCCTCCAGGAAAGCCCAGGATCCAAGTACTTCAACAACGCCATGACAACCTTGCAGCAGGACATTTTGGAGTAAATAAAACAATAGAACTCATATCAAGGGACTTTTGGTGGCCTCAGATGTGGAAGGAAGTCAAAGAATACATTCGAACCTGTGATACTTGCAATAGATCTAAGGTACCCCGACATAAACCTCATGGCCTCTTGCAACCTCTACCTATTCCAGAAAGGCCATGGGCTTCATTGTCGATGGATTTCATCACAGATCTACCAAAGTCAGATAAGTATGATGCCATTCTTGTTATTGTGGATAGATTTACAAAGATGGCACACTTCATTCCAACTACCAAGGCAATCACAGGTGCAGCCACTGCCAGACTTTTTCTTAGGTACATATTTAGGCTTCATGGATTGCCTGATGACATTGTCAGTGATCGAGGTCCACAGTTCATATCCAGCTTTTGGAACAGTCTTTGCAAGCTCCTTGGTGTTCAAGTTAAACTATCTACAGCAAATCATCCACAGACTGATGGACAAACAGAACGAGTGAATCAAGTCCTGGAGCAATATCTCCGTTGCACTAGCAACTATCACCAAAATGATTGGTTTGAGTTGTTACCCTTTGCAGAGTTTGCCTATAACAATAGTGTTCATGCATCTACTAAGCAAACTCCCTTCTTTGCAAACTATGGACAACATCCAAGGATGGATATACAACTCTCAAATCATGTCAAGAACCCAGCTGCCAGAGACAAGGCCCAGTACCTGATGGACATTCACAAAGAACTGAAGGAAGAGATCCATAAAGCTCAACAACAATATAAGTACTATGCAGATCAACATCGTGTCCAGAATCCATCGTATCAAATTGGGGATAAAGTATGGTTACTCCGAAACAATTTACAAACTTCAAGGCCTTGTGCAAAGTTAGATCATCAAAAGTTTGGACCATTTACCATCTTGGCCAAGATTAATCCAGTCACCTTCAAACTCCAGTTACCGAGTACCATGAGAATACATCCAGTTTTCCATGTATCCATGTTGGAACCATATCAGATTTCACCATTGAGGGGGGAGAGACCTAGTCCTTCACCACCAATGGAGATTGATGATCATGAAGAATTTGAAGTCGAGCATGTCCTAGATTCCAGAATATCCCGGGGAAGATTGGAATACCTTATTCATTGGAAAGGGTATGACATCAGTGATCGTACTTGGGAACCTGCAGAAAACCTTCAGAGAGCACCAATCAAGGTTCGAGAATTCCATAAGAAAAATCCAACGAAGCCGAGACCAGATAACATGACCGCTCCTCGTGGAACTCGTCGCTTGAGGGGGAGGTGATGTCATGGACGAAGGAAACCATCCTGAACCTAAGATTCCATGTGAACCCTGTATCTCATGATTGGTTCAGAATTAGGAGAAACCAATGCTTCCATTGCGTCCGGAATGTGCCAAAACCCCAAGATCGACTGTCTATTCGCTGAATTCTGACATTGGGAGGTCTTGTTACAAATCGATGACATCATGATGACATCATCAGCTCGCAACCGCCTTGGGAACCGCCCTTGAAAACCTATATAAGGAGGGGTTGGCCACATTCATAATCAGTCTTGCCAATGCCAGTCTTGGGAGCTCAAGGAGTCGTGACCTCCAAGTAAGTACATTCAAGTTCCAGTTCAAGTTCTAGTCTTGTTTCTAGCTCTAGTCTTGTCTAGTCTTGTATTGTGGACATCCTTTCTTGTCCTATTGTAATCTCGTAGTACGAGATCCTTTCTAGTTATTTCTTGTATCCAGTTCATATCCCTGAGGGGATTTCTTGTAATCGAGATATCTTGTTTCCTACCTACGATCCCGGGTTGTGGGATCTCCTGTATCATCTCTAGTCGAGTTTTCCATACCTATTGGTCCCGGGTTGTGGGACATCTTGTATCGATCGTATATTCTTGTAGCATTTTCCCTTCGTGGGTATTCTTGTAATCAGAACTGTGTTTCCGAAATCTTGTCTTGTGTAGTCAGAGAGCACAATCTAGTGCTCCCCTGACACACACAATCTGTGTATAGGGCAAGAGCCACACAGCAGTTACAGAGCTTGAGCCATATCTAGTCTCTGGCTAGAGTACAGTGGGGAGATAACAGATCTCCAACTAGAGAAATTACAAGCAAAATGAAGCCTATGAACATTTTCACCGGGATTGGGGGCTTTGGATATACATTGGTCACACTTTACTGAAACTTTACTCAACACTTTAGGAAGCCATTTGATTGAGTCTAGGAAAACCCTTAGCCTGAAGGTACTGATCCATAGGCTGCCAAAACTTCTTAGCATGGAGACAATCAAAGAATAGGTGGAAAACATCTTCCACTTGAAAGTCCTCAATTCTTGGTTGTGCCTTTCTAGCTTTGCGTTGATTTTTTTTTTAATAAAGGAAGTTCGGCCTTAGCCTACTCTCCCGGACTTGAATTAATTAAAAGAAAAGTACAACAGAAGGGGACTAGTGCCCATGGGATCCCCCGAATCCCACAGAGCAAGGGTAGCTTTTATAGAGTTTAAATGGCATTACAAAGAGGGTTTGTCAGTCTCTCATCACCCTCATGCGGGGCCCACATGGGTTTAAGCTTGTTGTTGGGAGTACTTGATGATGCCTAGAAAGGGGGGGATTTCTTACAATTAGCGATCCTTTTGCCAAGGAGGAACAATGATCTCTCAATCGACCACACTATGGGGGAGTCACCAAAGTTGCAAGCACACCTTTCCCGCCAGACCCTCCATAGGGCCTCCCCTTTGATGGTGTTCCAGAGAGTCGTGGAGCAACTGAACGCTTCTCCCAACAGAGCATGCATCCAATAGAAATGTTTTTGAAGTCTAGTTTCCTTTCCGACAATCTGCCAGAGCCTTCATGGTGGACCGTACAAAGCTTACATGAAGTTATCGAGGAGGTTGATAAACCTCGCATCCCCATCATGCGGAGCCCACTTGGTTTTTAGCTTATTGTTGACATACTGTAACTCTTTGTGATGTCTGAAGGGGGGGGGGTTTCTTACAGTTAGCAATTCTTTTGCCGAGAAGGAATAGGGACTTCTCGATCGACCACTCCTTGGGGGTATTGCCAAAGTTGTGAGCGCATCGTTCCCGCCAAATCTTCCAAAGGATCTCTCCCCTGATCGCATTCCACAATGCGACAGAGCAACCGATCACTTCACCAATGAGGGCTTGCTTTCAATTGATTTGTTCTTGGAGTCCCAGATAACGACCAAGGACCCTCCATAACCGAAGGGATTTAGGGCAAGCAAAGAATAGGTGACTAATATCCTCTCTGCTACGGCAACATCGCTTGCACCAAGGCCAGAATACATAAGGAATGTCATTGGGAGTTTTGCGTTGTTATACCTAAATAATTCTTCTTTCTTAAAACATTCTAGAAATTTCTTCTTACTCATACTTTTAGAGGATATGCCGTGTGATATTGATTTGGAACGCTTGTCGCATGTCCGAGCCACCCAATGTCTCCCGCCGCTTCTCAAACGACAAGAAGGCAAATTGGGAAAATAAGGCGAGGCCGTAGAAGTTAGGCGGCGACAGTCATTCTTTGCAGGAAAAGCGACAAGAAGTGGTTAACGATGAAGTTCTGTGGAGTCTGGGTTTCGCGCAACAGTTTTTCTACCACGCGTGCTGCCAGCCTGCCCTCTGCATTCCATCGATTCCCGTGATTCCAGTCTACAGTGTGTCGACTCTCGAGCTCGAGGTTAAACATGAAGGTGAAAATCCGGGAGTCCGGGACCGCTCCGGCCGAGAAGAATGTACGTCATGCAGCTTTGGGGTCCCTGGTTCTTGCCTCAAGGGTTACCTCCTCACGTACATGTAAGCACGTGAATCGTGTAGGAAAATCAGATGGATGTCTTGAGCTTGTGCATGAAGCATTTCTTGTACCCACATACAAAGCCGCACGGAGATAGGTGCATCTGTCGGTTGTAGTCCTTGATGGCATCCACGAGCCCTATTTCTTGTTGGTCTACTGTGTACATTCTTGTAAGCGATCCCTTCTGTCGCCTCCGAGGCCGTGTGCGGTGAAGGTAACAAACACGCGGACACAATACAGAACCGCGCACACAGAGCCAACAGGTTTTAAGCCCATTCCCACCTCAATATGGAGAATATAACCGAATCAATCTGTTTGCACGTCTTGTTTCCATGGTCAGCTTAACGGAGGATTTGATTTCCAAGCACTCTACGCAAAAATCTATTTCGAGCCCAAAATCTTTCTAATTGTGTATCCTTCTCGATTCGGCAGCTAGTGATCGGCGCCCTCTGAAGATGACTTTATTGTTGTAATCTTTTCTGTTGGAGGAGATTTTCTCTTCAACTGCTGGCTTTTCTCTCGACATTACCTTTGGATTAGCCTGTTCTGCGAGGAGATATTTGATTGCTGTGGCGCTGCCTGTTCCATTGCTGTTCAAAGCGGCTCGAGCCTTACACAAATAACGGGCAAAACACAATTTCTGCAAATCTCCTGGGATTGAGGCTCTTAAGTGAATTCTATCAGGAATGAGCTGTTGTTTCTACCGAATACTTACTTTCTTCCTCTTTCTGCACTTTCCTGGTAGCCTGGTTGCTGTCTATGCACCTTCCACCTTGGCACGTAGGCTACTTTTAAATGACAGCTCCTATTCAAGTCCTCCGACGACAGACGCGTCGTCTTTCCCGAATCACAAGCCCATTTCTGATGATTCTGCATCTGCAGATTTCTGTGATCATGACTGCAATGCACACAGTCTCCCCCACAGTAGGACACTGACCATATCTGTGGTTTCAATATTCATTGCATGTGTGGTCATGGCATTTGTTTCAGTTTTCGCGCGCAGGTTCTGTGCGCCTGATGCAAACCTCCATGTTGATTACTATGGTATTGAGAGGAACAATGAGACATGTAAACTGAATGAAGCGTTGATGAGAAGTTTACCAATGGTAAACTATGGAAAAGCAGATGAAAGTGAGCTTAAAATGATGATGAACGCCGAATGTGCTGTCTGCCTGTGTGAATTCGAGGAGGGAGAGGTGCTAAGGCTTTTACCAGCATGCAGTCATCTCTTTCACAAAGATTGCGTCGACATGTGGCTCTTCTCTCACACGACATGCCCCCTTTGCCGTCTTTCCCTTCTTAGACAGAAGAGGGACACAGATGACGTATCACAAGAGCATCCTGCTGGTGCTTCTGACCAGCGCAGACAAGATTCCACCTCGGTTGCAGCTGCCGAAGTATGATGGTTCGTTTTTATCGCTTTTTATTCAGCCAAGTATGTTGGAAATCAAGCAGATTGAGTCCAGACTCGAAATGGCAGCTCTATACGTTGATCGTTTTCAAAAGTTTTTATTGTACCTGCTCCATTCTGAACTTTTCTTCACTATTGGGGTCGAAAAGCTTATCCGTGTTTCATACCGTATACTGTAAAAATTGATAGGATCAGAATATGCATAGACGAAGTGTAGGCATAGAGCTGTATTATGTTTTGCTCAAGTCATTCGTAGCTCACAGACTTATGTGAGAAATAAGCAATTCAGCGCCTTTTTTATGGCTGTCTTGAGCTTTTCGTTTTACTGTTTATTGAACTGGTTCTTCGCGACCCTCCTACAATATATTTCTCTTCTTGTTGAGCTGAAATACTTTTCATTGTTTTCATGTCATAAAGATGAAGGATTCCTCGTTGTTTAGGAGAGCTGCAGTAATTTTTCGTTCTCTTCCCATTTGGAAGATAAAGGGATTTCGTACTTGATTTTTTCGGTAATATTACACATTGGAGGTGCCAACTACCTGAGCGTGGATGGTAATGTGTGTATGGTGCACTGGTGCCTCTGGTTCGTTGTAATTTGTACCTTATAGTGAGATATCTGTCTCTGACATTTTGCAAATCTCTGCTGAGGTCATAGAGATCGTAGTCTATGAAGGTGTGTCTTGGCCATGTGTTCTTGGTGTTTCTGGTGGAGGTATGGCTTCCTTTGCATGATCCTAGGATTCTATTGAAGAATAAAGCGACTGTACAAGTTGATGTTCGCTTTGACTCTACCAGATTGTGACACCTCCATGTGTGTTTTCCGTTGCCTCGGCTAATTGTCCCACATTTCATGGTGAGGGGCTGTCATAATGATTATCATCTGCACGCAGATATTATACTATTACGAGATCATGAAAAGGTGCTAAACTATCCATTTGTATCTGTAAATTTAATGGAAGGAAACCCTCCACGACAACAACAGAGGGCCTGTATCAGGAAGAGATTGATGTAAACTATTGATTTGAGAGCTGAATTCTTGAAGGATCGATTTTTACAGTGGAAGTAGGTATACTAAGCTGTAGTGTAAACTACTTAGAGAACAATGCACATCTGTTGTAGCTATTCTTTCATCATTCTCATCTGCTGTTACTTTTGAGTCTTCTAAACGTGAGAGATATCTTCCCTATCTCTCCAAAAGACTCCGGACATGAATTTAAGAAGCTTGGTCTTTTCTTCAAGTGTCATTTTAGAAGGTTGCCATTTTAATCTATGATGCGATCACGAAGGTCAGCATCATGAACTCTGGATTGGAATGGATAATATTCAATCTATGATACAGAATTGGAAACCAATGTAGGACGGTAACTGTCAACTAAAGGAGCCAAAAGTAAAAGAAGGGAGCATAGGAAAGGAAGGAGTCATAAGACAGTTGCAGTCACCAAAAATTACAAAAGAAGGGACGAATTGAGAGGTACAAAGGCAATAGCTACTCATGTTTCTGATTGTCAAGGAGTACAGCACTCCTCTTCTATATCCGTGCAACGCGAAGTGAGTCTAGATATCCTTAGGTAATTTTGCAAAATGCTACTGCGAGTCTATGTCGATGGGATCCTTGTAATTCTTGTCGGATCGGATAATTTCAGTGGACGTTTGTAGTGAATTTGGTTACCCCACGTGATTCAGGTACTCTTTCAACCTCAAAGAAAGAATCCTGCACGCTTCGATTGTGTGGCTAAACTGTTTTCGAGATATAGAAGGACTAACTGGTTGAGGTGGAAAACGTACCCTACTTCTAATGCCGGTCAATATAAGCACATGACCTTGAAAGGAAGCAAGTTTTGAAACCTAAGACAACGAGTTTAATATAGATAGTTATTGGTTATCTTCCTGAAGGAGTGATCATAACAGCTATGATTTCCACGTAATTTTCCAAGTGTGTGTCAGCTTTACAGGGTAACATTCCTGAAGTATGAAGCTTTGCATAGAGGGAAATGTAACCACGCGTAACTTCCACAGATATCCACACCATTACAGCTCATGTACATTGTTATGCGTGTGATGTGTCGTCTCAGCAGAAGCCATTCATACCCATTTAAATGCTAGCAAACAAAATTTTAAATGTTAGCAAGCAAATTTGTCAGCATCCCTTCTTCATAACTCTCTCCAACCTTCTTGTATCATCTCCTTTTTATAATATAAATCTTCTTTGTCCAATAAAAAATCAACATGTGATGGATGCACAATACCATGTGGATTGCAATGGTGATGATTATATTCTCCCAGAAAATTTTGCTTCTAAAAGGACTCTGATGTGAAGCGCTTCATCTTAATATTTAAAAGTGCAGTAATTTTCTGAGCCTAAGTCCTTTGTGATTAACTCTGCCAAAAGATTGGGGAACTGATGGCTCCTATCCCCAACGGAACAAATTGAAATGCAGAAGTTTCTCAGCAGGAAAACTTAGGATACGTAGCATGAACAATGATCCAATGATGCGGTGAGATGTCATAACTGCTGCATGAACAATGATGCAATGATGCGGTGAGACGTTATAACTGCTGCAATTAAAGCACACTTAGTTACTTTGGAGGAATGTTGCGCTGCTTATGAGAATGCATAGAAAGTTGAGGCAGGGTGCGGGCCATTAGAGTGCATAAAAATTAAGAATATGTTCTTGCCATTAATTTAATAACAATGTGCTTATCGTTAAAAACCGTGCCCTTTTCTTGGTTGAACAGGGAGCTTGAAAATGTTCCATTTCATGGGAGGGTCGAACATTGCCAGCAGGCTTAGGGTCAGCAGGTTTATGGTGTATCACATCCAAAACTTCCACTGAAAACCAGTGATCACACCAGGAAGTATCATTGAATTATCAAAGTAATCCACATGTGGATCAAGAACATCTGAAATCTTAGAACCATCTTATGCTGTAGTTGTTTGCAGCGGATGCGCTTTATAAGTATTCAGGTGTGCATCAGAAACATCTTACCTGAGATACCACCCATCTGGACCGTCATTGAAGTATCGTAGAAGATCTAATTTGTTAAATAAGCCGTCTTAGTAATAGTTTACAGTCATGGGTTGCATCTTAAATACGCGTCTGTGCGTCAGGAACACTTTATTTAAGACTTCCATGTTATGTTGTCGTACTTTAGAAGTGATATATCTTGGTGAAGCCAAGTTTAGCTTAGAAAATTATGGTCTGTGCAAGAATCTGCATTTTCATTTTGTCTCGAAGCTCTCCATTTGCATAGATAGCTCTATCTGTTCGGAACTCATCACTATGCTGTGTAGAAAGAGTGGAGACATGATTATTTTCAATCTTGTGCATTCTCGAGAGCCAGCCAAATACATCTGCAAATTGTATGGGGCATCGATGAATCCTTCTCGTTGTACATTAGGAAGTTCCGTTGCAAAGCAGCTGACAGGAGAGCTATAAAGGCAGCTGAGCTGAGGTCTATAATCGTATTTCTCTATTGCTGCCAGGAATTTGGTGGTCTCATGCTCGCATTCAGGTAAGAATATCTTCTTCGTGCCTTCTTTATGAAATTAGCTGAAATCGCATCTTCTTGATCTGCACGACTGAAACTTCTTGTAAAATTGTAGAGGCTTTCTAAATTCTAAGCCAACCAAGCATTTTGATTATTTAGAAGCGCGCCTGAAATTACAGACTTCATTTATTTTATCTGTACATTTACTCAAAAGTTCCATCTGATATTGCATCTTCTCCTGCCACATTTTTGTCTTCTTTTTCTTCTTCATGTTTTTCCCGTCAAGTGTCGTGCATAGGTTCTAATGTCTATAGGTCAGCACTGAGCAGTGAGCACCCCTTCTCATCGTCTTTTAACGCAGCACAGTCAATAAAGCGGGCTTTATCTGAGAAGTTGGAAAGACGGCACACAGGCAGGAGTGCCCCCCCGTGTCACAGCCTGTTTTTCTATCCAGCCCTTTTCAGTGCTTGGGGGGTATGCCCTGTGGCGCCAAATTGTGCGCAACTATGAGGGGTACTAGTACTCCTCATACCAAGCTCTCATTGCCTTCTTCAACACGAGTTGCTAATCGAATATAAACGTGTTCTGGCAATCTTCTTGGTGTCCCTTGTGTTGACTCATGCATTTTGTGGGTTGGAACGTCTCACCCCAGACCCCCACTACAAGCATCCAAGCAAAGGCTAGAAAGGTATGATTGCGCTGTCATTATCCTGCTCATGGCGAAAACAGAAACCAGTTATCTATTGCAATCAGTGTATCGGCGGACTGCTTTTGACACGCAATGACGGGCCAGGTATGGTTCATCGATTTGTTCACAACACGACCCTTGCATCATTCACGTCCCCAAAACGTTTCATGTTCCTCAGTTATTATATTCGAAAGTAGTTGTCAACGAGCTGGAAACCAAGTTCACATGCAAAAACTTCTTTGAAGAGGCGTCTTTCTCTTTCTCAGAAGTTGAGGTGGAGAATTTCATCTTTCATCGAAAACCAAATTACAGAAGGTTTCCACTTTCATCAACCTTCGAAAGGCTTTATTCTAGGCCACATGTACAATATACATAGCTACATACACCACACATATAGACGGACATAGTTTTCTTCATACTCAAACATAAAGGAAAGTAAAGTGGAACATACTTAAGTATATGTAAGCACAACACATTTTTCCTACAGGTTTTAATGCATACAAGAGATGAACCAAGAGTCACTTGCTTCAAAACTATGGATAAAGGTCCTCTCAGACAACCTCCCAATGAAGACAAACATATTTTAAAAATATCGTCCTTTCCAAAATTCAATGAGTATAGTAATAGGGAGGCATTTCCCTTCAAACTCTCATCTAAAACGTTAAGAACAATTAAGTATTTTTGTTGGCATATCCTATGTATACCCATGATAGTCATCCACATATCTTGTTCATGTGGGCAAATCAGAGGCGACAACACTTGGAATCGGGACCATCAAGATTGCTTAGGAGTAGAAGGTCAATTATTGAGTTGTTCTTGTTGATATATTTCAATAGTGATGTGTGTGAACACACTTAGGAGCACCGGGTCACTTTTTTTCCTTGGCTTGTATATACGCCTATAACCCTGACAATTTACTTATCTTTTGTACATTCACTTGGTAATACATTCAGTATTGTGTGTTGTGCTCCAAGCTGCTACTTCTTCTTTGTGCTATTCGCATGCTTCTGCAGACCTCAAAATCCAACAATTGGTATCAGAGCAGGTCGCCACTTCATCTAGGCCATTGTCGACACCCCTCGAGTCAGAGTCTTAGAATTGCACAAAATTGGTGAGCATACTCGAGAGGGGTTTTGGCCTCCAAACATACTATTACAATGCTTATGCATGCGTGGATGTATCCATTGAAAGCAAAGCTTGAAGTATTTATGTGCTTCAAAAATTTTCTAGTTCTAGTTGAAAACTTGGCATTATTGCCTAAACAATGCAAAAATTTGGATGGTAAAGCAGTGAAATGTATTTTTGTTGCGAACAATTCTAAAAGCAAAGGTTATCGTCTGTATCATCCACAGACTAAATGCATTTTGGTTAGCCATGATGTTGCTTTTGTGAAAGATGCAATTCAACCATTACTTTCATGTACTAAGGAGACATTAGTAAGATCCAAAGATGTGTATGAAACTTTTCTTCCTCTTTTTACAGGGGGAAAATCATGTTGGTCCAAACGAGGAAATTTCACAACCTTTATAGGTTCCACATGATGATCCAAATCATTCCATTTCTAATGCATATTTACATGATGCACTTGTTGATGAGAGCGTTGATATAGAGGAGGCAAAAATTATGCCTAAATGGATGGTGCAAAATTTGTAAGATAGCAAATTAGATGGAGCTCTATCATATCGTACTCGTTTATGCTCTCATAGTGCTTCTTTTGCATCAAATTGCTATGCAATGGTTGCCTCTAATATTTGTGATGAGAACAAGCCTGTTTCTTTTGATGAAACAAAAAATTTAGAAAATTGGATGGTTGCTATGCAGTCATAGTATGATGATATTATGAAGAATGGTGCTTAAACTTTATGGGATTCTCTTGGCAAAAAGGCCATTGGCACTAAATGCATATACAAGCTGAAGCATAAGCCTGATGGAACAGTTGACACATATAAAGCTAGGCTTGTTGCAAAAGATTATGCTCAAGAAAGAGGCACTGATTTTGATGAGAACTTTGCACCCACACGTCGAATGACTACCCTTCATAGCATTTGTGCACTTGCAACCCATTATGGTTGGAATATACATAAGTTGGAAATTAAAATTGCAATTATGAATGGTTACTTACATGACGAACTGTATGTTTTTCAACCCCCTATTTTTATTCAAAAAGGTCATGAAAACAAAGTGTGTAGGTTGAAAAAGGGATTATATGGATTGAAGCAAGCACCAGGTGCTTCATATGAAAAGATACATGCTTACTTGATTGCACATGGTTTTGAGAACAGTCTTGTTACACTTATGTGTTCCTCGAGTAGCTTTGATGTGAACCTTTTCCCTATACATGGGCACTTTTTACTCTAGTGCTGGCTAGAGTTTTTTTCCCCATGTTACCACATACATGATTCACTCATATGTGGTGGTACTTTGTACTTAGGGATATAATTATTTAGCTCTTACTTTAGTTCAGTTCATCGTCAATAGAGAGAGCTATTCTAGCCATCGTCTTCTCCGTGTGTCTTGCTGTGTTTGTGCTCCTTTGTGTGTGCTTCTCGTGTGTCTCTCGCACTTGTACACACACCCAACAGTGGTATCAGAGTAGGTTCAGCTCCTTCTCAAGTTTCGATTTTTCGCGTCGCAGTGCACGCACACTTTTAACAGTGCAAATCGACTTTGGAGCATAGAACAATGAATTTCAGCAGCCAAGAAACATTTCCATCAGTTGCACTGAGGTTTTACCCCCATTTCAAACCCATTCGTGTAGTCAGAATCTCCATCAGAGTGACGGTTTGTGAGCTAAAATTTCAGCATTCATTTCAGTTTTCGTCGAAGTGAAGATTTTGTCACATTCTTGTTCTTTTGTGAAATGGGGGGCAACAATGACTTGTTTGGCATGCTTCAAGTTGAAGATCAGCTTGATGGGACCAACTATCCGATGTGGTCTTACATGATGAAGCATGTTCTTGTTGCCAAACAACTTTGGAACATAGTGGCAGATGTAGATCGAAGACGTGCAGGTTCTTCTATTTCCCAGTCTACTGTCACAGATGGAGCTTCTTCTTCGAGTACATTGGTTTCTCCTTCTCCACCTACACAGGAGCAGCTTAGATGGGATGGAAAAGATGCTCAAGCTCATGTTTTGATTGCGCTTTCTAGGAAGCGTCATATAGTTCCCCACATTCGGTCATGTTCTACATCACGACAGGCATGGGACACTCTTGCTTCTTTGTATGCCGTGCGTAATGAAGCACGTGTTGCATACTTGAGGAAGCAAATTGAGGATATATGTATGGCTGAAAATGAGTCGGTGGATGTGTATGTGACATGCATCAAGGACGTGAAAGAGCAATTGGCAAACATAGATGAGATCATTCCGGATGCATCACTCGAATAGCTCCTAATGAATATAGCCTTTCCTGTTGAATGGTTGTCTATGTGCCTTGCCAAATTGACAAGCTCCACACTTGTAGATCATATGTTGCTTTGTGATGTTGGGCAATCCAAGTACACTTTGATCCTTGCATATTTGTTTCAAAGTTTTTTCACCAATATGAGCAAGCCTTTATGCCATACCTCTAATTCAGAGAGTGTTTGAGATCCATAACTAAACAATGCTATGTTCTTGGTGTCTTCCACTTCAAAAGTGAAGAGTCTTCTTGTTTTATATCCTTTAGCTATCTTTCTAAATCCTTGCTTGGGGTCTTCCACATATGGTCCATGTCTTGTGAATCTAACCTGCAATCCTTTCTCCACAATTTGTCCAACACTTATCAAATTCTTGGTTATTGTAGGTACATACAATACCTTGCTCATAATTCATATTGCCATCTGATGTCTTGACATTACCTATCTTTTCCACTGAATGCCTTGTGTCATCACCTGTCTGCACTTCATGTTTGTTCTTGGGATCTTCTAAGTCAGAGAGCAATTCTACATTTCTTGATACATGATTGGAGCATCTTGAATCAATATAAAAGACATGATCATCATCCTTACCCTGCTTTAGTGATAGGTTCATGAGAAGAAGTGAGTCTTCTTGACTTTGATCCTCAGTATAATTGTTGTAGTCCTTCCTTCCTCTATATCCACTTTGATAGTTATTATTGTTGTTATGATAGTGGCTATTGTATCCTCCATTGTATTTGCCTCTATTTGATCCATAGCCACCTCTATTTAATCCTCTTCCTCTGGAATTTCTTGGGTTCCTGTAACACTCTTCAGTACTGTGATTAGAATAACCACATATATTACAAGGTTTAGATGTTTGGGGTCTCCCCCTGCCTTGCTTTCCTCTCTACCTACCTCTACCTCTAGGTTTTCCTCTACCTATGAAGTTGCCTTGGAAAGAGCTACCTTCATCTTCATTCTTCTTGGACTTTGACTTATCCTTAGCTTTAGCTTTATCATGGTATAAGGCAGAAGATTGATTACCTCTTGAGGATTCACTGTTTTTTTTATCTTTGCTTTATGTGTGAAGAGTTGGCCCATCAGAGTGTTGAGGTCAAGTACCTGCATGTCCATGTATAGATAGATCCATGGCAGTTGTGAAGGACTCCCACTTATCATCAACTTTAATGCCATTGATGATTTTCCTTATAATTTGCTCTTCTCCAATCACCTCTCCAATGCTTCCTAATTGATCAGAGATATCCTTCATCTTGGTGTCATAGTCAGTCACACTTTGCTTGGGGCTTTTCTTCAAGGTAGTAAACTCCATCCATAGCGGATTCTTCCTTGCTCTAGTATTTGAAGAGAAGAAGGCATCAAGTGCATTCCAGGTCTCCCTTGAGGTCTTACATCCTTTTACATGAGGTAAGAGAAAATCAGAGATTGAGTTTAGAATATAGGACCTGGCTAATGCATCCTTTGAACACCAAGTTGTAAGCCTCTCTTGCTCTTCATATGATGGTTGCCCTTTGCTTCTCATTGCTGGCATGACTTCATCATGATTCATCATATATGTATCCAAAGAGATTTCTTCCTTGACGGTAGGCCTCCATCCCCAGAGTCCATGCTCGGTAGTTGTTCCTATCCAATTTGTCAATGGTAGAGGGAAAACCATCTCCCATGTTGATTCAACTATGCTCTGATACCACTATGAGAAGAGATGGTGGACACACTCCAAGGATGAGACTCGTGTTGCAAAAACTTGCTCTACACCTGCCAAAGTAACTTTAGAGATGCTAAGTAGACACCTTGAACTTGCTAATGATGCATTAGTATCTTCTTAGTACTTTGGAAGATCAATCTCAAATTGATTCATCAAGACATATGACTTGATACAAAATAGATGATAAAAAACTTGCTATTTTGAGATGGAAAGCACTCTAGAATTTCACTTAGAGCTCATAGCCTGCTAAGAATTGATAAGAGATACTTTGCACAATTTCAATTAGATATATGATGAATCTAAAGCAACAAATTTGATGAATTTTAATAGAATATATTGAGAGAAATCAATTTAGGAACATTGGGGTGTCATCCCGACTTTTCAAGAATACTCTGCCTACATACATAGGGCACTTCAAATAGATTTAGCTTATAGAATAATGAACCAAATATGATGAAAATTGAGATGAATCAAACAGACTTGTCACTTTACCTGTAACAATTTGAATCTCATCAAAAGAGTAAGTACACATAGAGGAATCAATGTCCAAAGTTGACTGAAAATGAGATATGAACCTGAGACAGTAGTTGAAATAAACTCCAAGGATGATTTGAAAATCAATCAGTATTGAGCATATAATACATGAGGTGTGTGAGAATGAAGGTTGAGGATAATGAGCACTATGTGTGCTTCACCAATAGTACAAAACTTGACCAGAACCTCCACTAAATGTAGCACAAAAAGTCTTCTCTAAACCACATCTCTCTTCATGTGTATATATAGAGAAATTTGAATTCAAACTTTGGGGGGACTCCACCTAAAAGTTCCTTCAACATAGGGGAATCTCATCTAATTGATTTCTCCAACTTTAGATGTGTGATTTGCACCTAACAAAGTTGCAAGATTTTCTTTGGCTTTTACTTTTAACGTAATTACTTTTCAAGTAATCACTTTTAGAAGAGGTTGATCTTATGGATTCTCTCATTGAGAGTATACATATTAAAGTGATAAATGATCAATCTCTAGGCTTGGATAAAAATGCACCAATAGTGTGAACACAATAGAAGATGGCACTCGTAGTTCGTGAGTTCTCTTCCTTTTTGGTGTAATAAGCAAGCCTCATAGCTTGCCTTAACTCATGGATTACTCTCATAGTTTAGCTCACATAGATATGGTCATGTGAACACATGTTTGTAAAACTTACAAGAGTAAAAGTCATGTACTTATCTTGGTCATTTATAAAGGCTAAAAGTAGAAGAGGAATTTCGTAGATTGAAGAAGCCAAATTCCACGACTTTTCTAGTTGGTAATCAAGTTTAAATCATCCCTAAATTCTAGGATCACTTTTAAGTGGATGAATCACCGTATTGAAATTGAAATTCATATATAAGTACACCTACTTCTTAGTCACAGGATATGAAGTCTATTCTAGAGATATTGAGCTGAATCTTTGAGCATACATTGTGCTCACTTCATGTAAGAGTAGTCCTCCATAGTTCTCTTGTATCATATGTACAATATTAATACACATTATGATTCATACATCTTGATTTCTCATTCTTTATATGTCCAGAGTGCCTTGAGGTACATAATGAATTTGATTGATCTATTTCTCTAAGTGTGAGTACCCATTTTCAAAACCTTCACTTTGATCAACTAGGTAGGAGTACTATGTATTGATACATGAAGTTTCATTGTCATTGGATCAATAGACCTCGAGTCATGAATGTTTGAAGCTCACTGTGTCTACACTTCATCTTGTTCTTGAAAAGCCAGGGTGACCCCCTAGACTTGCTAAACCCATTTCTCTCTGTATGGTCCAACTAAATTCTTGAAATAAATTTGCTTAGTTAGCTATGCACTTCAGTTAGATGTGTGGAAAAGATCTCTGGTCAATTCATACCAAGTTAAAAGCTCAGAGCATTTTTCTATGACCTTCACTTCCAAAAATAGAAGGCTTCTTCAAATCTTGAGAAGTGTCATCTGTTTTGATGCAATCATTTGAAAATTATGCTCCAAAGGACTCTATGACTTGTTATGCATATTTGGAAAGCTAAGGAAGTTTTTTAGTTATCCGTGAAGTTATATTGGATGGTGTAGAGTAGGTTTTTGCAAACACTCACTAATCTTTGCATATATCCGTTCACCTCTTCATAGTGGTATCAGAGCAAGGAAGCATCAAGCATCATGGGTGATGGATTTCCCTTATCTATTGACAAATCAGATCAAGGTAGTAACTCAGCATGGTCACTTAGAATGGAAGCATATCTACAAGGAAGGAATGTCTATGGTTACATATTTGGAGATGAGATGATGCTAATACTCAGAAGCAAGGGTCAACCAACACAAGAGGAGCACGAGAGGTTAAATGCATGGTGCTCAAAGGATGTTTTGGCAAGGTCATACATTCTCAACTCTGTCTCAGGTTTTTTAATTCCTCACATTAGGAATTGCAATACATCACAAGAGACATGGAATGCTCTTGAAGCATTCTTGCCATCAAGAACCAATGCAAGGAAGGATCAGTTATGAATGGAGTTTATAACTCAAGAAGATGTCCAAGCAAAGTGTGAGTGATTTTGTCATCAAGATGACGCACACTACAGACCAGCTTGGAAGCATTAAAGAAGTCATTGATGAAGAACAAATAGTAAGGAAAGTCCTCAATGGTATCAAGGCTAATGACAAATGGGAAGCCTTCACCACAAATATGGATCTATACAAGGGCGTGCAAGTTCTTGACTCCAACACACTCATGGAACAATTGTTC
The DNA here is from genome assembly GCA_020310875.1 of Ceratopteris richardii. Lineage (NCBI taxonomy): Eukaryota > Viridiplantae > Streptophyta > Polypodiopsida > Polypodiales > Pteridaceae > Ceratopteris > Ceratopteris richardii. The sequence goes on along the minus strand of CM035430.1, from coordinate 10,798,836 downwards.
ACACAATGAGGCAAAGCTTATGAAGAATGGAGACAACCAAAAATGTAATCAATCATCTACTCTCTATGCAAATAAGAATAAAATCAAGGACAAAATAGGCAAAGGCACCAACTTCATAAGTAGAGGAAGATTAAAGAGGAAGAGGTAGAGGAGGTAAACACGGCAGGGGGAGAGCTCAAGGCTCATCACCATGTGACATATGTGGTCTAATTAATCATATTACAAAGAATTTTTTCAAGAATCCAAGGAACCAGAGAGGAAGAGATTACAACAGAGGAGGACAGGGAAAACCGAGGAAGAGGATACAACAAAGGAGGATACGAAAACCGAAGAGGAAGATTTAACAGCTCTTATGAATACAACAACTACTCATAAAACATCTACCAAAGTGTATATAAAGGAAAGAGAGACTACAATAATTATATAGATGATCAAGCATAAAAAGAATCACTTCTTATCATGAACATGACTATGAAGGAAGGTAAGACATACCAGCATGTGTATTATATAGACTAAGGATAATCAAATCATGTGGCAAGCAATGTAACTCTAATCTAAGATTTGGAGGACCCAAGGAACAGGCATGAAGTCCAAACAGGAGATGACACAAGGCATTCACTTAAGAAGATATGTTGTTAAGAATCTAGATGGTAATAAGAACTCACTAAACAGAGTACTCTGTGTGCCTACTATTACCAACTACCTCATCAGTATAGGTCAAATTGTTGCAAAGGGATTGCAGGTTAGATTTACCAAGCATGGAGCTTCTCTTGAAGACTCACATCAAGGATTCAAGAAGATAACAAGAGGATAAAAATCAACTATATTTTTCACCTTTGAATTCTAGAACACCAAGAAAATTGCATTGTTTAATTACGACACTCAAACTCCATTACAATTAGAGATTTGGCACAAAGGTTTAGCTCACATAGGAGAAAGAGCTCTCAAACAAATCAGTAAGGACTAGAGTGTACAAGATCTACCAATTATACCAAAACAACATATGATTTATAAATGTAGCTTGTCAATTTTGTGAGTCACATAGGAAACCCTCCACCAAGAAAGGCTACATACATGAAGACCTATTGGATTTGGTCCACACAAATGTTTGGGGGCCTAACAAGGAGCCTTCAATCTCTAGATCAAGGTACTTTGTGTCATGCATAGATGATTGTAGCATATCGACTATCTTGTATTTCATGAGACATAAATGTTCTCAGGTTTCAAAATGTATTTAGCTCTTGTGGAGAACCAAGTAGGTAAAACCCTAAAGAGATTAAGGTTAGATGGAGGGGGAGAATACTTCTCCGAAGACTTTGATTCTTATCTCCAAGAGAGAGGGATCAAAAGAGAAATTACTACTAGATACAATTTTGAGCAAAAACAAGTGGTAGATAGAAGAAATAGGAAAATTCTGGAGGTTGCAAGATCAATGCTCAATGAAAAGAAACTTCCTAACTATTTGTGAACAAATGTATTATCAATAGCTACATATTTGGTGAATATACTTCCATCCAAGGCTCTTGATGGAATGAATCCATATGAGGCATCGAATGGAAGAAGACCTAGTCTTGATCATTGCAAGATCTTTGAATGCATAGCATATGGACACATACCTTCACATATTATAGGCAAATTGGCCCCAAAGGCAGAGAAATACTTCATTTCCCCAAAGGAAGATGTTGTATTTGATGAAAAGAAGTCATCGTTTGAAGATGATTGCAGGAGGATCAAACTACCTTATGAACTAGAGGAGGACTTTCCAACTCTATCAAAGACGAAAGAGCATACACTTAAAGCATCAACTGATGCATAAGATGATCAGAAGAATCCAAGAAGAGAACTAAACTCTTGGAGCTCTAAGGGCAAAGTCAAAGTGCAGGAATTGAGGGATGTGGCATAATCCTCTCAACAAACAATTAGAAGGTCAACTAGAGAAAAGAGGAAGTAAAAAAGGTATGGCTATGATACTTCATTATTTACTAGACTCTATATATCTAGCACAAGACTCAAATTTCGAAGAACCCTAATCATATGAGGAAGCAAAGAAGAAGCCTCAATGGATGAATTCCATTGAGGAAGAGATATATGCTTTAAAGGAAAATCAAACTTGGGAATTGGTGCCCAAGACTCCATCTATGAAGATCATAGGCTCAAAATGGATGCGAAAGGTAAAGCAAGATATAAAGCAAGTCTTGTGGCCAAAGGTTATGCACAAACACAAGGTATTGATTATGAAGAAAAATTTTCACCAGTTGCAAAGATGCCAACCATCATAGTGCTTATGAGTGTTGCAACTTCCAAAGATTGGAAGATTTATCAAATGGATGTAAAAAATGCTTTTCCAAATGGATGGTTATCTAAGGATTTATACATGGCTCAACCTCTTGGTTTTGAAGAGTTCATCATGTCCTCAATATGTGTGCACATTATTGGCATAAAAGACTTGGACACTTTAATGAAAGAGGTATCAAAGATATGGTTAACAACGGTTTAGTACTTGGATTGCCTAATGTTGCAGGTCAACATATCACATACAGATGTGAGGCATGTCAATTAGGTAAGGCTCACAAGCAATCTTATTCTAAGCATGGTTTTATGTATTAGAAAGACTTGAATTGGTACATACAGATGTGTGGGGTCCTTCAAAGGACTTCAGTATAAATGGTTCAACATATTATGTCATATATGTTGATGATGCTACTAGGTGGATTACAATCTATGTGATCAAAGACAAGTTAGAAGTGATTAATACATTTAAACACTACCATGCATATGCAGAAAGGATTACAAGACAAAAATTGAAGAGGTTAAGGTCAGATGGAGGGGGAGAGTATTTCTCAAATGAATTCAATGATTATTTGTGGAATGCAAGAATAAAGAGAGAGGTTACTTGTAGGTACTCTCCTCAACAAAATGGGGTAGCAGAGAGAAGAAACAGAACTCTTGTTGAGTTTGCAAGATCAATGATGAAGGAGAAAAATTATCCTAATTATTTGTGGGCTGAGGCTGTAAACACAACCACATATTTGGTCAATAGGTTACCATGTAAAGCCTTGCAGGGTATGACACCATATGAAGCTTGGTGGGGTAAGAGACCTACAATGGATCATTGTAAAATATTTGAATGTTTGGCATATGCATATGTGCCATCTCAATTGAGGCATAAATTGGAACCTAAAGCAGAGAAGTATGTATTCATTGGCTATGATGACAAGCAGATGGGTTATAGGTTGTGGAGTCCATCCACAAAGCAATTCCTTGTGTCTAAGGATGTTACATTTGATGAGCAAGGTACTTGGTATGCAGGTACACTTAATGTTCATGCAGGTGATGAAGATATTTTAAATCAGAAGAAAGGTAAAAAAAGGGTTCAAATATATGATGAAGAAGAGAGTAATGAAGGAAAAGTTGAAGTAGAAGAAAGGCTAATGTTTGATCCAGAATATGATGAACCAGAAACTTCAAGAAGTGGAGAACTCAGAAGGTCATCTAGGCATAAATGGAAACCTACAAGGTATAGCTATGATACTTCATTCTTGACTACTAAAGATTATGCTTATATGTTAAAAGCAGATGAAGATCCATCCACATATGATGAAGCCAAAGGAAAGAAGAATTGGGAAAAACCTACGCAGGAAGAATATGATGCATTAATGGAAAATGAGACATGGGATTTGGTTCCTAAAGCAAATAGTTAGAAGATCATTGGATGTAGATGGGTCTATAAAACAAAAAGGTTTGCAGATGGAAGTGTATCTAGGTACAAATCCAGGCTTGTTGTAAAGGGATATGTACAGACATATAGTGTGGACTATGATGAAACTTATAGTCCTGTTGCAAAGATGACAACCATAAGGACTCTCATAACAATTGCTGCTTGCAAAGGTTGGAAATCATCTCAATTAGATGTGAAGAATGCATTTTTGAATGGTTATATTTCAGATGAAGTCTACATGGAACAACCAGATGGTTTCAAAGATCAAGTGTATCCAAATCATGTGTGTAAGCTAAAGAGAGCTTTGTATGGTTTGAAGCAGGCCCCAAGGGCAGGGAATTATAGGCTTGTGAAGTTCTTGAAGGAACTTGGATTTCAAGCATCAAAGGAAGATAGTAGCTTGCTTGTCAAAGCAAGTGAGGATGGATTTATTTATGTTTGTATTTATGTTGATGACATAATACTTACAAGAACAAATGACAAAGGTATACACATGATTAAGAAGCAGATGGAGAAAGAATTCAAAATCAGTGATTTGGGAAATTTGTCATTCTTTTTGGGAATGAAGATTTCATATACTCAACATGGAGTATACATAACTCAAGAAAGGTATCTGAAAAATTTGCTAACCAAATTTAAAATGGAAGATTGCAGGATAGCACCAACTCCAATGGAGGTGAAGCATAGATTGAGTAGATATGGAGGAGAAGAATTCAAAGATATGAAGCTTTATCAGAGTTTGGTGGGTAGCTTGATTTATGCTACATTAACAAGGCCTGATTTATCATATGCAGTTGGAGTTCTATCTCAATTCATGCATTGTCCTAGAAAGGAACATTGGATTGCAGGACAAAGAGTACTTAGGTACATCAAGGGAACACTTAAAGAAGGTTTGCACTATGGATTTACTTCAGATACAAGAGTCAAAATATACAGTGATGCAGATTGGGCAGGTAATTCGGATGATAGAAGATCAACACATGGATACTTGTGTTATGTGGGAGATAAGCTAATTTCATGGTGCTCTAAGAAGCAACATACAATTGCTTTATCATCTACAGAAGCAGAATACAAAGGCATGGTAGAAGCTGCAAAGGAAGTAATATGGTTAAAGACTCTTATGAAGAGTTTTGATATTGTTCAGAGTACTCCTATCATTTGTGGAGACAATATGAGTTCTTTATATTTGGTAGCAAATCTTGTATTCCATGCTAGAACTAAACATATTGAGATTCAATATCATTTTTTAAGAGAGAAGGTTGTTGATAAAGAAATAGAAGTTATACATACTCCACAAAAGATCAACTTGTAGATATGATGACAAAGAGCTTGGATGGACCAAGGTTGCAGAGGTTTAAAGATATGACAGGAATAAAGAAGATGCAGGTAATCACAATTGATGATTGAGGGGGAATAGTTGGAGCAAGACAATCAACAATTGGTGATTATATGAAGTTTAGAAATGAAGATATGAAGAAAAGATTGAAGTCTAACTTCATGAAGTGAAGTGAAGGTTTAGGAAGAAAAGTTCTATAAACATATACAATTGATAATATTTCATTGCATAAATATGATGAATAAATTCCTTTTGATGATCAATCATGAATAATATTATGTCCTTCTAGTAGAAGAATATATGGCTGCTTTTGAGGAAGAGGAACTTCATGTAGTTGATAACAAAATTATGTGCGATGCTAAGGATGACCCAGAACTATGCCTACATTCTTTTAAGATCATTCCAATCTACAAGATGAAGAAGGATATCTTGTACAAAAGGTTCCTAAATAAAGTATAATGTTATTTGAGTATTATTTGGTTAAGCTTTTTGAAACACTACAAAATGCATAAGTAATACTTCTACTATTCCCTTGTATTCTAAGCTTGATAAATTTGATCATTTCTTCTTTTCTCTCCTTGTAACTCAAAAGAGGATGTCACGAACAAAATGATGGGGGCATAGTCTTTTAACTTATTTGAGTGACAACAATCCTCCTTCTAAATCTTCCAGTTCTAATTCTTAGTGAAGCATAAATAACAATAATGATTGAGTAAATTTTGTATTTTGTTCATATAAGACTCTTTATGATTTAGCATGATCTAGTTGATTTATTTAAATCTAGCATTCTCACCTTTTTTATACTTCTAAATCTATTTTAAGAAAACATCATTAATTTAGATCAAATAATATAAGAACACTTGAATTAATAGTCATATGATAGTGTCAAAACACTCCACATCAAAAGATTTGAAATTAAACTCAATCCATATCTTCATAGCTATATCAATCCATATCATAATATCTGAATTAAAATTCAATTGACATCATCCACATCATAACATCTTGACATCAAACCCTAGAATGATAAAACCCTAACCATATGTGTGTATGTGAGTGTATTTGTGTATGTATATGTGTGTCTGTTATGTGTGTGTATGTATCCATGTGAGTGTGTACCTAAAACCCTAAAACCTAAAACCCTAAAACCTAACCCTAACCATATTTCTTTATGTCTATGTGTGTGTATATGTGTTCATGTGTGTGTATGTGTGTGTATGAATAATTGTGTGTGCATGTGTATATATGTGTGTGTATGTATGTCTATATATCTATGAGTGTGTGTGTACTTAAAACCCTAAAACCCTAACCCTATGTGTGTATTGTTGCACATATTAACTTTTTAAATCCATTTCATCATTGCTATATCAATCCATATCATATTATTGAAGTTGTTATAATCAATATCATCCATATCAAAATATTCAAAGTTAAATCCATATCATATCACTACATATTTGAACTTTTGAAATCCATATCATCACAACACATTGAAATCCACATGTATGCTACATGTATCATCAAAAAACTTCAACTAAACTAAAAATTTTATAACATTAACACAATATTTGAAACCATTAATAAATATTTTTTATTACATCAATGCACTTGAAAGTGATCATGACCCATCAGTCTCGAATAATTTCAAATCATATCTAGAGAGATTTTTAATACTCTAGCTCATTTACATCTACTGCGTTGGATAGATTTCTATCTAAAGTAATTTTAAGTACATACGTGAACTATTAACTCCAACTATGATGATGGGGGATCATCTAAATCTGAAAATTCAATTAATTTTAAATTGATAAATGCAATATTATATGCTTCTTGTGCTTTACTATATGGTGGTGTACATGTTGAAATACACTTAGGTGAAACTTACTAATATTTTTTAGCCCTAGATATTCCATTTTAGTGGAGTTGGATTTCCTTTTTTGTGTTTGCTATTTCTACTAAATGGGACATTTAATGACTCTATTTTCAAATTTTCTACCCCACATATTGAGTGTAGCACCATTCCACAACTTAAATGTAGAGCATGTGCATAGCTTCATTCTTTGCTATTTGAATATCTCCAACATTTATTTTGAATAATTTTGTTGAAAATATTTCATTGTAAAACGTTTGATAATGTATTCTGAATTTATGGATGATTCCATACTCTCCTTCTCCTATATGTGATACATCTTGAAAGTGGACAGATGAATAAGGAAGCAAGCATAGATTTATTGAGATCTGATCTTCCATATTCACATTCATTTCTACCATTGAAGACTCTATCATTGATGGTCTATCTACTTCTTTGATTGTATCTGGATTCAGTCTTTTTTCTCTTGAGTGTTTGATAATGCAAATCTACAAATTTTATCTTCTCTATGAACCCTTGCACCAAAATGGTACTTTGATGCCAAAACTTTTGCTGCTTTCACTATTTTTCCAAGTATTCAAGTGATCTCCTTCCTCATTTGCTCATCTAGTACTTGTGCTCCATGTGATACTTTTCCAAATTGGTTTTCTATGACTATGTATTTTTTTCTACAAAGCTACTTAATGAAATCTTTGTACTTCAAATATTTCATTGATAGTCTGATTTCATCCTATCTCATTCCATAGAAGAAATATCAAATGAACTCTTATAAGTAATTTCTCTTCTATTTATTGATTTTTTTTGCCATATGTGAAAATATAAAACTTAAAGTATCATATAACTTTAAAACATTTGAATAAAATGAAACTTTTAAACAATAAAAAATTAAATATTCAAATGATCAAACTATCATATATATATATATATATATATATATAATTAAATAAATAAATAAATAGGTATGTATATGATAGATAAGATCGGTCGATAGATAGATAGATAGATAGTGTTGTGGAAGGACTCCATAGCCTCCACAAACTGAACTAAGAAGTCTAAGAGAACTAACTAGCAAGGCAACACACTAGGAAGAGAGAGATGTGTTTCCACCCAACCAACCCCTCCAATATATAGCTCCAAGGCCAAGGGGGTAAGTCCCTCTCAAGAGGACATGTGTACCTTCCATCACATGGGTCCTAAGGTATTCACATGGTTTCCAAGCTTAGGAAATCACATGGCTTCTAAAAGAAGACTCTCCAAGCTTTCATGTACAAACCAAGTGGCTAGGAGAAGCTTCCAATCAAGCCTAAGGTACTCAACCTTAGAGAATCAACCCTAAGGTTCAAGACCCATCTAAAAGGGGTAAATAAACCATAAATCCAAAGGGTTTTACACCTAGAAACCCAAGGGTTCTACCCCTTAGACCCATGTAATTATACAACATTCTCCCCTCCTTAAAAACATTTCCATCCTCGGAAATGAGTGGAGATATATACCTTGGGGTATTCCCCCGTGCTCCATGATCAATGTCAAGCATCATGGCTTTCATCTCTCTAAGTCTGCCTCTTAATTCAAAAGGGGAATTCTACCTCGACTGAATCTAAAAAGAGGAGAATCCATGTGTGGTCGAATTCCCTACCCTAATCATTCAAAGTTCCATCTAGTTTGCATACGAAAAAGAACTAAATCGAATGCAAAGTATGGAAAGAATGAAAAGGCTGGAAGAGAACATCCCTTCCTATGTCCTTTGTTTAAGCCATGTGTCATCTGGGTCTCCAAAGCTCAAACATGTGGATTAGGTGGAGTCAAAGTGACTTTAGCTAAATTGCTACCTTGGTCCATCTCTTTGCACCATTAGTCCATGAACCTAGCAAAATAGATGAATGTGTCTTAAGGTTTCTTTATCAGATTCATCTCTCAAGTTAGAATCCAACTTGTTCTGAAAGGAAGATGAATCTTTCATAATCCCTGCCCAAATCACTCTCTTTTAGTGAAATTGGTGGATTTTCTTGTTTGCAATTCACCTCCACTAAATCCAAATAGAGGGGAATTTCATTATATAATCCCTACTTAACCAATAGAATGGTAAAGGTGGATTATCTAGTTTTACAAGGATATAACATCCTCTTTATCTTCAGAGAGAATTTGAATAGCTTAAAAAGTGGATGCAATGTTCTTTCAAAACTTTACATAGTTTTGAGAATTCACTTTAAAGGACTAGAATCCATAGGGATTAATCTAACTATTGTAGAATCCAATTGATTGAAACCTATTTTACTTGTTCTTCCAAAAAGATTAAGATCTTTATAACTACATCCCAAGATGGGAACTCATAGTGTAAAAGATCATATTATCTTTAAGGTCATAAGTAAAAATAGATTATTCCAATCATTTCTTCACTACTTAATCCTTACGGATCTATAGTTGGATCTCAAACCTTAAAGGTCTTCTTGATCCTTCCAGAGTTCTCTCCCTTATATTCTAGATCTATTAAAGATGTCCTATGTTGACATCATAATTAGATCTTTCGTATTCTTCATTTAACTTGAATTATCAAGTATCAAAAAGATGATCTTTCTAAGCTTTCTTTCAAGCTTGATCTAAAATCATTTTTATGATCCTTGAATTTCAAGTCATTCTTTGGGATGACGCTTTTAGAGCTTCATTCTTTGGAGTTTACCTTCAAACTCAAAAAAAGTTCATCCTCTCCTTATTTCTAACTCTTTATGAGAGATAGATCCTTTCATATTTTGTTGGAAGAATTCTTCTTCCCTTTGAGAGGATAATTGAAGAAGATACTCATACCTAGACATTATCTTCTTGATGTATTCCTTTGGATCATGAGTCCCTTTTTCTTCTGGCCATCAAGAAAAAGTACTCAATGGGAATCAGTCCCCACTGTCCCATACCAGTGGGTTCTTCATCCAATCCACATAACTATGTCTCTATACCTTCTCACCTTTTCTGTCCTTTTAAATGCCCTTCATACTATGGTACCAAATTTATGAGAGCAAGGACTAAGGTGCTTAGATACACCACTACTAATCATACTCAAAATATTTGATTAACCATTTAATGTGGTGTGACTTATCTTATCAAACTTTAAGTTTGACTTGATCTTTACCCTACTTGGGTCTTTTGGCTTTTCTTCTCTTCTTTTGCCAAAATAAGAGATACGACTAAGTCTTTCTCCAATAGATCCCTTCATGTTTAATGCTTTACCCATGGGTTTTACTTGGGGATCTAGCTATTATGCTTCATACAAGAAGCTATATTCCTTAGGTCTGTATTACTGGAATTCATAACGTATGTTATGTTATCCCCATGAAGCATCAAAATACCTTTAGGTTTATCCTTTATAGCTCATCCTACTTCTTTTCCTAACCCATTTAGGATTTATACAATCCTTGTGGTGTATGCAAGTCTTCTCTTGCATTGGGTTCTTTGAGAATTCCCAATCTTTGAGAACTTCATTTAGTTGGAAGATGTAATGAAAGATATATGATGTACTAGAATACGAGGAAGTACTTCAACTTTATCTATTTCTTACCTATCTTTTACCTTGCAATATCCTTTTTGGTCTTTTCAAGGCATAAGATACAAGTTCTTGGGGACTCTCTCCTCTCCTTAAAAGTTTTCGTCCTCGAAAACTACCTGAGAGTAAATTGAAAATTGTGCTCTTTCAAAAGTATTTGAAAGAGTTTATTTTCAATCTTTTACTGTTCGCCCTAGCTAAAAGAACTATTCAGAGCTTTTTTGCTTTCTCTTTTCCAGGCATACATAACAAATGTCCCAAGGTTCAAGTTTTGAATTACCTCTAAATTCGATGTCCCATACCACCAAATCAACTTCAGTGGTAATGTAAGTCTAGATGTCCCATACCACCCGACTTACACTTCCATTTAAGTAAAGGTAACTTTAGCTTGAATTTTGGGATCAAAACTTCTTCTAATCAAGTAAGATCTATTACTTCTTGGACTTGTAAGTGGTATTTCCACTGCAGAACCTATGCATTGCCTATGCTACAATGGACTTTCAAGTTACCAAGTCTTGATTGCAACTTGATAAGACTATTCTCAAAAAGTTGGCTTTTCAATTATTCCTTGATTCAGATATACTCTACAAGATCCTTTTCATGTCACTTGATGATAGAGCTAGTTTATATCTCAACTAGATATCATCTCTTATGACATAATGAGTAATCTGAGAAAGAATAATTGACTTGCCAATCAAATGCCTATGTTGAAGTAGATGGTAATCTATTTACTATAAAGTCCTTTATTTCTAGGACTTTTAGAAAATGGTACTTAGGGTTTATTACAACCCTTGAGTTTTACCTTCTCCTCATGCCTTGTATTTTCTTGGAAGAATAATGTAAAGCTCCAAATAGTTCTTTAGTTCTTTCAAACAAATAACTTTTTTGAACAAAAGCACTAATACTTTCATCTTCCAAAACTAAGATTCTGTTATACCATATTTTCTCTTCCTTAGAGCTTTGAGAAGATAGTGCTCTAAGTTACCACCATTGTATAGTGGTTTTAAAAGAGAAAATTTTTGTATTACGACCTTAAGTCTATGGCTTTGCTGATCAGGCATGCCATGGGCTTTTATGGAATTTAAAATTCCAAAAGAGGGATTTCAAGCTTAAGGCATTTTCAAGAAGTTAGGATTATTTGGCTTTTAATTTCTAAGCCAAACATAAAGGAATTAAATGGTTTATAGTGGCCAATTGGCCTCATCACCATTCTTTCTAGAAACCAATAAAATCGAATCCTATTTAAACTTAACTTCAAGAACTTAATCTCCCTCTCAATTCAAAAACCCATGTAACTTGTTCCATGTACATAGTGCTTGCAAGATGTTTGCACCTTTATTGGAAAAGGTATTGCATGCATAAGGTTCAGAAGTTGAACCCCTCCTTATGCAAAAGTTCCAATTTGGAACTTTGTTCATTCGAAGGATGGTGCAAAGTTTCCATGCAACTTTGGATATGCAAGTTGCAATAATGCATTTGATGCATTCTTCCTAATCATGACCGTTTTTATGCACCTCTGATCTTTCAAAGCAATGAACTTGATGCATAGTGCAACTTACTTCCATGATTGATTCTCTATGTGACCACAGAAACTGGGCCACCTCAATCTATGCATCCACTTCCAAGTCATGTCTATTATGTGACATGCACTATATGTTCTTTAATTTGCAAGGAAAAGAAAGAGGTGTACTTACGTGGAAATTAAGCTTCGTCCATCCCTTGACTTTATTTTAGTGGTCTCAAAGTGATGAAGTAGGCTTGGGCCATCGTGTGAAGTAGGCTTGGGCCATCGCATCTCATTCAATATTAAAGTTGTCCTTGGGCATTTTGATACTTACTTGTGTGGCCAAAAGTGTGCATCTTAAAATCATGGAATCATTCTATCCATGCATACAATTTAAATCCAAAAACATGCTTGCTTTTCTTCTAGAAAACAAGTTCATGCTCTCATCTTTGATCTATAATGTTCCAAGGCTTAAGTAATGCATGTCTTCAAAACGAAAGGAAGAATCAATATCTTTTTAATGCATGAGCTTATCCTTTGTGCAAGAATAATCTAGTCCCATAATGTATAATCAATTAATCCAATCATGATAAAATAATTACCACGAGGCTTATTCACTTTAATGCAAAAAATCAAGCAAGAAATGGAGTACTTCTTTAGACTCCATGATGAAGAGACTATAAGTATTTGGTCCTAACACACCTCTATGCATTTAAAAGATATAATTCTCTTTACTTAAGAAGAAAAGAGAAAGAAGAGGCTTAAGAATACTCTATCACATAACTCTTTTCTTCAATTAAAATGAAATCGTGAATCTATAACCCATAGGTTTCAATAGGTTAAACATGGAGCCTCACAAATGAGTAAGTATTGGGTATCTTCACGTCCTAGATCTTCATATGAGAACTTCAATAATTGAAGTATGAATGTATGCATAGATACTTAAGGCAAACAAAACAAAACAAGAAAATACTTAGCTTTGATTGGCGCCTTGTCCTTCCTTTGCTCTCTAGAGTGTTGTTCTTGATGGGCATGAAAATCGCACTAGGATGGGTGACATCCCAAGAAGTCCTAGTGCTGATCCGGTCCAAACACACTTAACTACGGAGTTCTGATGGGATCCCGAATATTAGTGTTGGTATGACCGCAGCACACATTTAAGTCCGCCCGTCAAGTGCACGAGCTTCCGCCCGCCACCTAGAGGAGGTTTGAGATAGACGTCAAAGGAATGCCTCGCGCGCGGTTTACCCCACATTTGAAAGACAATTTAAAATTGATGGCTTCATATAGAGCTTCAAATGAAGCCTATTTTAAATTGAAATGTGGGACTCCAGCAGAGCTGCGAACATGCCTTCGCGTACATCCAGGCGGCTAAACACGCCTGTCATCTGCCCTCGACCCATCCGCTTGTCTATCTACCTTGATTTGACATCGCTTCCCCTTCCCTTACAAGGGGGGGGGGGGTCACTCGTAGTACTTTTTGCTTCTCTTTTTTTGACATCGCTTCCCCTTCCCTTACAAGGGGGGGGGGGTCACTCGTAGTACTTTTTGCTTCTCTAAAAAGAGAAGATGCAGACCCATCGATGGCCGGCGGCATTCAATTGCCCACGCGAAATTCAAAAGAATAAAAAGAGAAGATGCAGACCCATCGATGGCCGGCGGCATTCAATTGCCCACGCGAAATTCAAAAGAATTTCAAATAGATGAGGCTAAAGAAAGAAATAAAGCCTAGCTCTGATACCACTATTGTGGAAGGACTCCATAGCCTCCACAAACTGAACTAAAAAGTCTAAGAGAACTAACTAGCAAGGCCACACACTAGGATGAGAGAGATGTGTTTCCACCCAACCAACCCCTCCAATATATAGCTCCAAGGCCAAAGGGGTAAAGTCCCTCTCAAGAGGACATGTGTACCTTCCATCACATGGGTCCTAAGGTATTCACATGGTTTCCAAGCTTAGGAAATCACATGGCTTCTAAAAGAAGACTCTCCAAGGTACAAAGCAAGTGGCTAGGAGAAGCTTCCAATCAAGCCTAAGGTACTCAACCTTAGAGAATCAGCCCTAAGGCTCAAGACCCATCTAAAAGGGGTAAATAAACCATAAATCCAAAGGGTTTCTGTCACTCTAGCACAATGGTGAGTACCAACGTGAGGAGATACACCTCATAAATGTCAATCCGTGGAGATGTGAGGACCGGTATGAAGACCGTGAGCAAGTGATGGCACAAGTGCGTGAGTGAAAGCACACAAGCATGCACACACATACACACACACGCGCACAAAGTAAGAGCAAAGAGCGGAACAATGGAAGATCTTCGATTACACAAGAGCTCTCTTACAAAGCTGAAAACTACAACAAGCTAACCTCAAAAATGAGCTCTCCAGCCCTTTTTATAGTTTTTGAGTGGTTTTGGCCCTGTCCAGACCTAGTGTCCGGCTTAGTTAAAAAATAGGTTCCAGGGCTTATTTGGGGGCTCAAACGAAGTCTAAAAATTATGAAAATTGGTAGGATGGTAGTTTTAATACTCCTCAAGCTCGAGGACTCCTTGGCTTGAACAAAATGGAGTTACAAAAATGGAAAATGGTATTTACAATGGTTTTTAGTGATAAAAATTACTATTTTTGTAGGGATTTCTTCTGAAAATTTGACAGGTGCTTCTTGGAGCTCCCTACTTGCTCCTTCTTCTTGTGTGTCCAGTTCCTTGATGCACTTCCATGCTTTGTCCTTGATCTTGAGCTTCAACACTCCCCCCCCTCTTGAGTCTCTCGTCCCTGACAGACCCTTGTTGTAGTGGTCGTTCCATGTAGTACATTGAGAGGTAGCGTCCTTTACGTTGTGGAGGTGATCGCAATCCGGATGGGTCGGGTCCGGTCGTGGCACACACAGGGTGTATGAAGCTAATGAATGTTGGATGGTTTAAGGACATGAAAGTGAAATTAATGTTGAGTATGGAGAAGAGAGAGATGTTGAAATGATTATGGGAATGGGAAAGTAGGAGTGCAAGTTAGATTTATGAACATGAATGATAAGAATGAAAGAGAACCATACACACGAATCAAATTTGGAAGGAAGAATGGTCTATTGAAGGAGCTTCTTAAACACTTCCTAATTCTAGGAAGAATGGTCTATTGAAGGAGCTTCTTAAACACTTCCTAATTCTAATTCATATGCATAGTCTTCTTTGGATGATATGTATGCATGACGTGAATAGATGGAATCCTTACACATAAACCAGTTTCGAAAGGAAGAATGGTCCAATATTGGAGCTTCTTATACACTTTCAGAAACTAATCAATATGTATGGGTATGTATGGATTATATGCATGCAAGTGAATTATGATGATAGAGTTTACTCACAAGCTCAAAGAAACATCCTCACTGGTTCAACGCAATACTGCGGAGCCTTCTCACACATAGAAGAAATAGAAGACATGTAAAAATACTTAAGAGACTGAGAGAGGAGACAAGAGACAAGTGACAAGTGACATGAATTAAAAGGATTGGAATTAAGATACATGTATAAGATCGTCGTGGTACGTCAAGCTAGGCAGTCTACTGATCAAAGGTGGTTCCGACCCTCAAACCATGACAGTTCAACCGAATGTCACACGTAAGAAGGAGTTCCACTCCAGTGACCCTATGTATATCTAGGCTCGTAACGTCTAACTAAAGAAGTCTAAGACTCATTAAAATCAGCTCTAACTCACTCACACGCTCCACCGAGGGTGAGTCAAGATAGAGATGCTGGTTTCAAGAGCCTATCCTAGATTGGAGTTCTAACTTAAATTTGAAACTAGGTACTATACTCATACTAGCTCACCTTGGATCCTCACTCGCTCAACCGAGGGTGATCGTCTCAAGGAAACCGTAAGCTAGCATGAGCCCTATGGATGCCTAACAATGATGCTCTAGGAGTTTGGAGAGGGGTTTATATAGTTTTTTGAATGAATTTGGGCCCTTGGATCTAGAGAAATCAACTCTCAACTCTAGGATCACTACTTTTGATTACAACCATTTGATTAATCAAATCAATGGCTTGGAATTGTTCTTTCTATCAAATCTAGTGTAAAGGAGTGAAATTTAGGCGCCGTCATTCTCCACCATTGGATCTGGGGATGATCTGGACCGTCGGATCAGTGCTGACATCAATTCGGATAAGATAAGCCACTATTTTTGAAGAAAAGCTGCATTATTGATCTTTGATTGTCAAAAAAATCTTCTTTTATGGAAAAACTCGTGGATCCTCCTTGCTTTAAGCATAAGTGCATCTCCACCCTTGAATATGAGCTCATCTTGATCGTACAACATGGCTCAATCAGCTTTCGCCATGTGGTGGTCCTTCAACCCTTCAATTTGCTTAAACTAGAAAACTACGGTGATCCTGAAAACTGGACTTTGTACTCTTTGACCCTCCAAATAGGCTTTGATGAAGATGAAACTTTGTAGGACTATGTTTCCAAAGATCTCCTTCAGGAATATGCAGAAAAAACTCCCATATGAATCTCCCTTGTACAAGTTTGACTACATTTGGAAGCTTGCAAGGTGGCATTAAGGTGTCTAGGAAGCTCTGATAGCCTTGAAAATTTGTACAAATATGTAGCCACATATGATCTTTATACATGCCAAACCATATGGCTAACATAAATTTCTATACAAGAATTTGTAGGGTCAAACTAGAAAAATTACATTTTTACAAAATGAACATCGCATATCAATGTGCTACAAAATCCATTTTCTGCTGAAATTTGGGCTATAGACTGCCCTTGACAATCTTTACAAGTATATGAATTTTCATCTAATTTGGTGACAATGAAATTTTTGCCCTAATTTCCCAACTTTGACCAGCTTTGACCAGCTTTGACCGCTACCATGGACTTTCTTGATTTCTTGGAAACTTTGTATGTGAGCTTCCTTTGACATCCTTGATGCATCCTGGACTTCTCAGGGAATTCCGGCTACCTTCACCAAATATGTTTTTTGTAGGCCTTCACAAGTGAGAGAGGAGAGAAAATCTCGACGACAACGTCCAACAGGGGCGATCCATCTTCCCAATGTAGCCTGGTCGTTTGTCTGGTTCTTCACTTTGCCACTGCTAGCTCTTGTAGTTTGGAGTCCCTTTGTACGTACTTCTGCCTTGTATTCCATCTTCATGGTGCATTTGTGAGCTGTCCAAAATGGCTAGTTGCTCAAAGGAGGTGGTCAATGGTGATTATGAGCAACTCTCGATGGTGGATGGATTCCTTTCTCGTGTAGTGGTCACCGTGATGTCCTCTGATTCTTCCAAAGATGGCTTTCATAGTTTTCATGTCAAGTACTTGCAACCCATAATGGATGATGGGTAAGTGCATTAGTGCATGGGTTGAACAAAATATGTGCCTTGTGCATGGCCTTGTAATGTGGCCCTACGTATGCGTACTTGGGAAATGCATGGCAAGAAGTATGGTGCAAGAGATTGGGTCTTGAGCTAAGTGCTCAAGGGTATACTGACGAAGAGGTTTCCTAATCTATCATGGTTATAGTGTTGTTGAAGCATACACGACTTACCATGGTGAAAGGTCCGTTGATCTTCATCTCTTCGTGTTGTAGTTCCATCATGGTGTTTGACCATCGACTTGTCCTTTTTGTTGATGGGTGTCCTTGCTGAAAGTTCGCTGATGTGCATTTTCAAGCACATAGTCCTCTTCTTCGCTTTTTTTTTTTTGGTTGTTGCACACGATGGCATCAAACAAGAAGAAAGAGGTTAGTATCAATAACATATTTTACATGTGAAAATTGTGTTTCATGTGCCTGAGATTTCTCAATGGTGTCTATGCACGGCCGTATAATGTGGCCCTATGTTGATTCATACTTTGGAAGTGCATGACCTCAATGGTGCAAAAGACAAGGTTATGCCAAAGGCACATGGTTGCTGCACGTCGAGGCTTTTGATGTTACTCGCATAGTTGATGCATTCTTTGTTTGGAGGTGTCGATCGGATCTGGAAATGATGTAATCCTCCTACTGGGAACCCATTTCCGAATAGTATTTGGCCCTGTAGAGATCACCTCAGGCCACTTCTTCTTTGGATGCTGTCCAAACTTTGGTATCCAGTGTGGTTGGCTCTTTGGTTTTGTGGATGCGGCGGGTGCTTTTGGCTTCCAAACCCATATCCGTGATGATTGCCTGCTTACTTTTGCAGAAGGGTTGATTTTATCTGCATTTGGTCTTTGTGCTCTATTCTTACCTTTTTCTTTCCTTGGCTTCTTTGTTGATACCTTTTGTATGGTGGGGAGCATAGGTTGTTGCGTAGGTAAGAGCTTCTTAGGTACCCACATCTGTAATCGTCCTTGTTGAGCTCCAGCTAATTTTTTAGGCACCCAAATTTGTACCTTATTGTGGTCGGCCTTCATCGATTGCTTTGGTACCCAAAGTTGTTGGATTCTTCGTGCTTGAGCATGTCGTAGGTTCTTGGTTCTTGTCTTCCAATGGTTGACTTGCCTGGGTGGGAATTGTGTTGGCAAGGCTGGTGGTTGCTCGCCTTTTCGTACCCAGATCTTCTTCATGTCCGAAACTACTTTCCTCTCGAAGTATCTTCGTCTATTGGATATAGCAGTTGTCATGTAGCGTTGTGCTTGCCTCTTTGGTTGAGTTGTGGTGACAACATTAGTCTTTGCACAAGAGGAGGAGTTCGCTTGTCTTTGATCCTGTTCTTCCATGATTGAGTGCTTTTGAAACATAGAGCCCTTGACACATACAACATCTTTTTTGCTAAGATTAGTCCTTGAAGAACTATGAGGAGTTGCTTCATCTGGATTTGTGAGCATGCAATTTTCTAACTCTAATGTAATGCATTGTTCATGTACCCAAACGTGAAGAATTTGACTTCGTAAGTTCAAGTTGACTGCCTGGTCATAAATCCAATCTTGACCCAAGACAAGTGGCTCTGTAAGGTCCTCATCATGACACACTAACATTTTGACTTTCATTGGAACATCTTGAAGGTAAATGGGAAGTTCCACCTCGCCCAAACAAGGGGTTTCCACACCTCCCAATCCTATGAGATAGGCTTCTATGGGCTTGATGTCCAATTGTAGGTCTTGGCAGTATGAAAGTCTAACTGCACTAGTTGCTGCACCTGAGTCAACCAATGCTCTCACAGTCTTTACACTCTTTCCTTGTCCTACCTCTATAGTCACAAAGGGCCGTCGATCAATTATTCGAGAAGTAGTTATGCCCGATTTTTGGCACATGTCCATGTGATATTTTGGAGCTTTTGTGTTGACATCTAGGCCTAATCGCTGTAACTTATTTCTTCTGATGCGCTCTCTAGCCTCTGCTTGTGCTTCTTCTCTAACCCTTAACTCCTCTTCTTTTCGCTTCTTAGCAGTGTTGAGTCTCATAAGCATTTCCTCTGTAAGAGGTTCTTGATATAACTTGACTCGACAACCACTTATATAGTTCAGCAACATATCACCTTCTAAAGTGGCCAATTGAACTGCACCACTAGTGGAGAGTCTGTTAATGATCATGGGTCCATATCCTCGTTTCTCCAATTTGTGGGCATGTTGCTTTAGCGTATAAACCAGCACCAGATCTCCTTCTTTCAACCCTTTGTCCTTCACATGGGCATCAAAATATGCCTTTTGTCGTTTCTTTGCAGCATAGATGCCTGCTGTTGCTCGTAGCCTTGTCTCACCTAAGCGTTCTAGATCAAAGATCCTAGAGGACAACTCATGTCCATTCCACTCATGCTCTTGTGCTACTCTTAAAGCTGGGATTAGGAATTCTAATGGTAGCACAACATTCTGTCCAAAGACCATCTGAAATGGGGTGGCATTGAGTACCGTTTTGTAGGCAACTCGGTATGCCCAAACAACATGATGAAGTTGTTTGTCCCAATCAGAGCGTTTGTTATTTACTAGTTTTGTCAACACATTACATAGGATCTTATTCGTGCTCTCGGCCTGTCCATTGGCTTGTGGGTGATAAGGGGCAGACTTCTTGTGTAACACCATGAATTCTTGAAGGAGATTTTCAATGACCTCGTTCAAGAAGTGCGTACCTCTATCGCTAACCAATTCTATTGGTAACCCATATCTAGTGAACACGTTTTCGAATAAGAACTTAGCCGTTGTTTGAGCATCATTCTTTGTTGTGGCTTTTACTTCTACCCACTTGGTAAGGTAATCAGTGGCTACAATAATGTATTCCGCATGGGAGTTTCTAGCTGGGGGGTTAATAGGACCAACAAAGTCTATACCCCACTTCGAGAATGCACGTCCTTCCATCATTGGCCTCAAAGGCATTTCATCTTTTCTGATCGGATATTGTGATCGTTGACATGTGTAGCTCAGTGATGAGTAGCACCTCCTTTAATGTCAATCCGGGAAGACGTGAGGATGGTATGAAGACCACGAGCAAGTGGAAGCACAAGTGCGTGAGTGAGAAGCACACAAGCATGCACACACATACACGCACACGCGCACACACGGCAAGAACAAAGAGAGTAAGACAATGGAATCACTTCTATTGCAACCGAGTTCTCATACAAGCTCAAACTACAAGAAGCTCCCCAAAAATGAGCTCTCTAGCTCTATTTATAGTTTTTGACTAGCTTTGGCCCTGTCCAGACCTAGTGTCCGGCCTAGTTAAAAATTAGGTTCCAGGGCTTATTTGAGGGCTCAAACGAGATCTAAAAATTATGAAAATTGGCAGGCAACTACTTCTAAGGCTCCCCAAGCTCGAGGACTCCTCGGCTTGTACAAAATGGAGCTACAAAAAGGTGAAATGATATTTACAAGGGTTTTTAGTGATGAGAATCACTTAAAAATGATGTAAGGGTTTTGAAAAAAATGAAGGGTTGCCTTAGTGCTAGATCTGCATGTGTGTCCGTACTTGCTTCTTCCAGTATACTGTCAACACTCTCCCCCCCCTAGGGTCTGTCGCCTCTGACAAACCTCTGCTCCACTGTTTGATCAGTGTACGCCTGCAGGAGGTCGGTTGCCACTTCTTGTTCCTTGATGCGTAGTCCCCGAACCAAGTCTCTTTGGAGGGTCTCCCAATTGACTGCACCCGGTATGTCCGATTGTGGCGTTGTGTAGAGTTCTGAGTGCATGGTTTGTTCACACGCGAATAGATGTAGCAGGTGGGTTGGGCGTGGTGCGAACACTTCTGAGTGTGACTCCCAGAACCCTATGGTAAACATATCGTCGAAAGTTTGCTTATAGCAGGCAGGGAGATATCTGATGCGTGCATGCCATGCATAAGCAACTCGTATGCTGGGGGTTGTGCTCATATCATACAGGAGGTCATAATTACCATTGATGAAGCCGGGAATCGGAGGCTAAATATGGCATACATTGCGGAAAGTTTTGAGCACCACCTGCATCATATCGAATATCTTGAGCATCATTTGAGCGGCGACATCCGGCATGGGGTGGAGGCGTGGCATCCAATGTCTGATGGTGGCTATCATGTATGATACTGTAGGTGTGCCGGTTGGGGGTGCGATTGCGGGGTAATTGAGCCATTCTTTACAATTTGCGTTGTTCTGAACCTTGATGGCGAAGGCTTTCCATGATCTTCTTCTTTGTACTGGCCCATAACAAGGGTTATACTTCAAATGCATGGGAGCGTGATCCCATGTTCTCAGCATTTCCGGGTATGTTTCCAGTAATCTTTGCCTCCAAGTAGGTTGAAAAATCGTCCCTTTTCTGGCTGCCTCTGGTATATCTTCTGGTTCGAACTGGGTGGCGAAGGTAGGGCACTTGTTGGTGACCCTTTTGATCTCTGCGTTGTAGTCAGCCAACAATACAAAATATGGCTTATATTGTAATTTTGAGCTCGTGATGAGTCATCTAGGAGCAAGGTGCCTGAAATACTCAGATTGAAGTATGGTTTCTTCAATGGCCTTCATTGCTAGCATCTGAGTTGCTACGCGCTCCTCGTGAGTGTGGCCCATCTCCTCTACCTGCTTCATCCATGCTGACGGGGGTTCCTCATATGTATCCTGGCCTTCCTCCGTAATTCTGCCTCTTGGAAGGGGTTGAGGCTCATAATTATCTTCAAATGTCTCCTCCACCGGAATGACTACTGTTTCTTCTTCTATGGTTTGATCACGTGGAGAGGGAAGTCGTTCATACTGTAACAACTTAATTTTTAGTTCTGCAACCTGTTGCCGTAGCTCAAGTACTTCATTGGTTACTGATAATTCTGGCTCTGGTGAGGTTGCAGCGTTGGCCATCTCTTGAAGTTCTCGTTGGTGTTGTGTAGGCACTTGGGCTTTCTGTAGGTCTTTGACTTGGTCAGCAAGCTGATCATGTGCTTCCAAGAGATTGGCATAAGCTTCCAATATTTGTTGTATGTTTTCTGAGGGGATGGCTTGGAATTTAGCCGGGTCAATGGGTGCCCCTGGAGTGTTTTCCATGGCTGCTTCGAGGTTGTCTTGATTTTGTTGCCGTAGTCTTTTGTTTTCTTCTTGGGCAGCCGCTAAATGGCGTCGGAGTAGAGCCATGTTTCGTTGTAGTCTAGCGTTACGGGCTAGCTGATCTCTAAGTTGTTCTTCCGTTGCCCTACTCTTCTCTGTATGTGTGGACTCGAGCTCCACCTGATATTGTTGGAGGGTGGTCACCTCCTGCTGTAACTCCGTATTAGACAACTCCAAGGCAGTGACACGTGCCTGGAGGTGGGATGACAATGTACAGAGCTCCTTATTGTTTTCTTCTAATAACCTGTATTCCTGTTTAAGTTGGGCAGCAGCTTCGAGCATGGTGTTGAGTGCATGACTAAATGAGGTGGGTGCAGGGGTAAAGGTGGAAGATGCAAGGGGTCGGGAGATGGGAAAGGGAAAAGTGGATGTTGTGCCTACAGTGCTTGGAAATGGCGACGTGAGTGAAATGCCACGTGGTGATGTAGGAATAACAGTGGTGGTGGGTGATCCTGTGGATGGTGAGATGTCCATGGGATCGGACGTGAGAGTGTGTGATTCGTGCACTGTGAATACAGGAATGGTGGGTGGTGTGATAGTGGTGGTAGTGAATGTGGGGGAGTGGGGATGGGAAAGGGACTTTTTATTATAATTATCCACCTGTTGGAGTATATTTACAAGGTTTGTCCAAAATGAGGGTTGTGTGACTTGGGTTGAGTGTGAGGCAGTTACTAGGGGAGTGGTGGATAGGGTTTGGGTGTGGGTGAATGGAAAAGGATGGGATAAGGTC
The DNA here is from genome assembly GCA_020310875.1 of Ceratopteris richardii. Lineage (NCBI taxonomy): Eukaryota > Viridiplantae > Streptophyta > Polypodiopsida > Polypodiales > Pteridaceae > Ceratopteris > Ceratopteris richardii. The sequence continues at coordinate 10,775,679 of CM035430.1, read as the reverse complement.
TGGCTAGTGGCAAGTGGTTGTCCAAGGGCGGGGAGATAGGAAGGGTGACCTATTATGGTTTGATCGGTGGCCGGATGACCGGTGTGAGGTTCAAAAATTTGGGTGGAAGTGCTGGATGTGGGTAAAGGGAAGGATGTAAATACGGAGGTGTGTACAATGGTTTCATGATGGGTGGATATCGGTTGTTCAGAAGGGATAGTGGAGAAGGGTTCTGAGGGTCGAATGGAAGGTGACGGTGGAGATGGTACCTGAGTAATTACCTCTTGTTCGTCAGCGGGACTTGGGCTCGTCATGTGAACATCCTCTAAAATGGTGGTAGGCAAAGCAGTAGAGACTTCCATTTGAATCATTTTCCCTCGTCGTGGCCGTGTATCAATCCTTCGTTGATCATAGATAGGGTTTTCCTGATAGACCATTGTCCTCAATGCTTCCCCGATCCCACATGTCTCTGCCAATAGATTCAATGATTCCACAAAATGTGAGTCGACATTCTCGGTTTGAAGCATCTGGTTCACTAGAGCTCTGTTCGCCTCTTCTGTCATCTTATGCCTTCTCTGTACCTGCTTGATTGTCTTGTACAGCCGTCTGAGTTGTGCTGTGTAGGCACGGGTCTCCTCTTCACTGTCTTCTGGTTCATTTCATTGTGCACCTTCCTGAATTTGAGTGTTTGGGTCATGAGGATGTTGTGCCACTTCTTCCCCATGTACTCTGCTTGTCTCGCCCCGTGGCTGTTCTCTTTGGACGGATGCTCCCGGATCAACATTGTCAGGGAAATCTTCACTGTCAGATAGGGGGACCGTCTGCAGGAATCTTTCAAAATCGAAGTTTGGATCGTCTGTGAAGGTGGCCATAGATGCAAACTCTGCATCGGTAGGTAGTGGAGGGGCGGATGGAGCGGGTTGTACCACCTCCCCCGCTTGAACTCCTTGAAGGTGGATCGTGAAAGGTGTGACCTGAGCTTCTGGTCTGGGAGAAGCTTCAGTCGTGGCCTCTTGAGGGATCATTACCTGGGAGAGCGATCCACGCATTCGTTTTGCAGGCTGGCTCCCTGACTTCCGCCCTTTGAACAGCTCCAGGTGTGCATACTTTAGAGCTCGGGCAACTGGCACATCATATGCAAGACATCTATAGATAATTCTTGTCAGCGCACAACAGCCATGTAAAGTGGGCTTCCTCACTCCCCGCTTGCCTGCCTCATACACTTGGTCTAAGATCCATACCGGCATCTTAATGGGCAAGCTTCCAGTCTCTGCTAGATATAGCCCATACCATATTTTCTTGTGAGGTTGAGTGAAACGGACTTGAGCGGGGAATGCGAAGTGTTGGAGGCACATCCGCAAAGGTATGGCGATGTTGGGGGTGAGGGTGCACATTTCTTTTAGCTTCTTGATTCTATTGCTTTTCATCGACTCCGGTATCAAGGGGTCGCGGTCAGAAGATACATGCGTGCCATACATCTGAAGTGCTTCCCTGATTAAAGTCACATTCAATTCGAACTTCCTCATTTCCTCCAGATTTGACAAGGAGGGCACCCAGAATGTGCCTGAATGATCCTTATCCCCTGTCGGCTTCAGCGTGGCAATTAGGTAGTAGCACCTGAGGAAATCTGGTTTAGGCAGAGCTTCACTGAAATAAGTTTGTAATCCTGCTTTTTGCCAAATATCTTGAAGTGGAGCTGCATTTTGTAATGCTTCGAATTCTCGTGAGAAGAACTGGAAGGTCCACCACACTCCTCCACATTCCATCTTGGACTCCCAGATATGATCCGTGTCCCCCAAATCTCCTGGCATCTCATTGAACCAGTGAGAATGCCCCTTTACTCTTTCAGTTAGGCCATTCGGTGGATCTGGAATAGGAATTCTCCGCACATTCGCGAACTCCTCAGGTCGAGCTGTTGGTGGGGCCTCCACTGGCATGGCATCCCAATTGATTGGAGCACCAGAGCCTGCCTGAGAGCTTGTGCCTGCCGCTGTTGCCATGAGAGTAGGTTGCTTATCTACTGGAAGAAGAAAGGCACATTAGTGTTGCATAGGAAACAAGATGTAATGGTGTTCCCTTCACAATACTAACATGACAATCCCGGAGGTCAGCGGTTAGTGGTGAAGTGTTTGTGATATGTGTGAGTGGTGATTAAAGGTCAGTGTCATCCTAGATGCATACTTTGGTTATGCAATGGGCTCGGAATGCTCCTGTGTTAGTGTGGGCGGATTTACAGAATTGGGTCAGGGGGTTTAGTACACACTTTAATTCTCCACACTTTGATAGAGGAGTCGTAGCTCTTAGAGCTAAAGACAGGTGAAGATTTCTGGATGAGAGTGTGATGTATTTGGGACCTTTTGGGTACCCATTTCCAGGCATTCCTAGGGTTGATGGGAGTGGAGGCATTGAGAGGTGTAGGTATCTTTTCGTTTTCTGAGCTGTTGGCCACGAGTGCTTGTGAAAGTTGCTTCATCCTAGTGTCTGAAGGTGAAGTAATTTGGGCTTGTAAGCAGGCCTTGGGCACCCATATCTGTCTAGCATTAGGGATGGCCTTCATTGACCGCTTAGGAACCCAAATAGAAATGGTATGCCTAGGGGTTATCCTAGGGGGCTTCTTCACTTTGTTCCTTGATGGTGAGGCTCGTTTCTTGTCTCCTTGAGAATCTGCTACTGGAGTTGTGGGTTTCCCATCCTTGCGTATCCAGATCTGCTTCGCGCCACAAGATGCTCCATGTTGCATGGGTTGGCGCTCTTGCCTCTTGGTCGGCAACCTCCTTCGTGTTGAGTGATGTTCAGTCTGCTCCTCTAGAATCTTCTTCGGATCAGTTAGGAAATCCTTATTGGCTCCTGTACCTTCAGTAAGATTGACAATCCTCTGCACCATAGAAGTTTGTTCAAGAACAACATTGTTATCTTCATGTGGATTCCTGGAGGGACCAGGAGTTGGTGCCTGTTCTATTGGTTCGAGTGCTTGATTTTCTAATTCAATCGTGAGACGGCTTCGGCCTACCCAAGCCTGAAGAAGTCCACTTCTTAGGTTGAGGTTGACTCCGTGATCGTAGATCCAGTCTTGGCCCAGGACCAGAGGTTCGGTCAGATCCTCGTCTTCACACACTAGCACTTTTGCTGGCATGAGGACCTCTTGTATGTAGAGGGGAAGATCCACATCTCCCATGCAAGGGGTTTCAACACCTCCTAATCCTATCAGATATGCTTCTAGGGGTTTTACCTCCAATTGCAGCTGCTGGCAATAAGAAAGCCGAACTGCACTTGTGGCTGCTCCTGAATCAATTAATGCTCTCACGTTTGTTGTGCTATCTCTTTGTCCTATTTCTAGGGTCACAAAAGGTCGTCGGTCCACTATCTTATGGGTACGTTCACCTGAAGCCTCGCACATGGCCATGTGATAGCCTGGAGACTCTTGAGTGTCAGTCACAGGCTGATCCCTCCCTTGTCTCCTCAACTTCATTCGTCTGATACGCTCTAAGGCCTCTGCCTGTGCTTCTTCTCGAATTCGTTTTTCCTCCTCTTTACGTTGCTTAGCAGTATTGAGTCGACTTAGCATTTCCTCCGTGAGGGGTTCCTGATACAGCTTGACTCTGCATCTGCTAATATAGTTTGGGAGAACATTCCCCTCTAAAGTGGCTAGTTGTACTGCTCCACTCGTGGAGATCCTATTGATGATCATAGGTCCGTAGCCTCTCTTTTCTAGCTTTCTTGCGTGTTGTTTCAATGTGTAGACTAAAACTAGATCTCCTGCTTTCAAGCCCTTATCCTTCACATGGGCATCAAAGTATGCCTTTTGTCGTTTCTTTGCAGCATAGATGCCTGCTGCTGCTCGTAGCCTCGTCTCACCTAAACATTCTAGATCAAAGATCCTAGAGGACAACTCATGTCCATTCCACTCATGCTCTTGTGCTACTCTTAAAGCTGGGATTAGGAAATCTAATGGTAGCACCGCATTCTGTCCGAAGACCATCTGAAATGGGGTGGCATTGAGTACCGTTTTGTAGGCAACTCCGTATGCCCAAACAGCATGATGAAGTTGTTTGTCCCAATCAGAGCGTTTATTATTTACAAGTTTCGTCAATACGTTACATAGGATCTTATTCGTGCTTTCGGCTTGTCCGTTAGCTTGTGGGTGATAGGGTGCAGACTTCTTATGTGTCACCATGAATTCTTGAAGGAGATTTTCAATGACCTCATTCAAGAAGTGCGTACCTCTATCACTAACCAACTCTATTGGTAACCCATATCTAGTGAACACATTTTCGAATAAGAACTTAGCCGTCGTTTGAGCATCATTCTTTGTCGTGGCTTTTACTTCCACCCACTTTGTAAGGTAATCTGTGGCTACAATAATGTATTCTGCATGGGAGTTTCTAGCTGGGGGGTTGATGGGACCTACAAAGTCTATACCCCACTTTGAAAATGCACGTCCTCCCATCATTGGCCTTAAAGGCATTTCATCTTTTCTTATCGGATATTGGGCACGTTGGCATGTGTCACAACTCTTCACATAAGTATGTGCATCCTGAGAATAGAATGGTCTTAATTACTCTGTCAGGCCCAAAGTGTCCACCTGCAGCACCGCTGTGTGTAGCTTCTAAGACTTTCAAATAGTCTGATTCATGAATGCACAGTCTTAGGTAACCATCCTTGCCTCTTCGATATAGGTTGTCTCCTACTAAGGCATAGTCTTGAGCCTCTTGCTCTATGCTCCGTTTTCTTGCAAGACTAGCCTGATTGGGTAATGTTCCCGATCTCATGAACTCGACCAACGGAGTACTCCAATCTGGGATTAATGACACCTGATAAAGAGTGGCATGCTCCACTGGGGGTCTCTTCTGGCACACTGGACAATTGTGGATCCACTCTTGTATTTCTTTGTCCATGCTAGGCCAATACACTCCTAAGCGTCTTAGATTCTGCAATGTTCGTTGTTTAGAGTAGTGATTTCCTAGCAATCCTTCATGGGCTTGTTGCAACCAGCTAGTATGCTCATCGTCCTCGACACAACAAGCTAATACACCCTCGGTATCTTGCTTGTACATACTTCCGGCAAATATTTGATACTTTAGTGATTTTACAATTTCCTCTTTGCTTGTTTTCACATTCTTATTTGCAGGCCCGAAGGTTAGGACTGGTACCAACTTATTTGCCCATTTAGGAACAACTTCTAAATTGAACAGATAAGCATCGGGCAATTCATCCGACACTCCTTGCGGTGGCTCTCCTGAAGTGATGCGAGAAAGATGGTCTGCCCTAAGATGGGTTCTACCTTTCCTGACAACAACTTCAAAGTCGTATTCCATTAGTAAGAGGAACCATCTTACTAAGCGGCCTGTATTGCAAGGTTTATTGACCAAATATAGTAAAGCTTGATGATCAGTGAAAAACTTGAACTTATTGGCCAATAGATAGTGTCTAAACTTCTTCACAGCATATACCATACCTAAGCCTTCCCTCTCCGTTGTGGTATAATTTCGTTCAGCTGCATTTAATTGCCTACTAGCATATGCTATCGGCAAATCTAGGTTTCCCTCACCTGTGGGTTGTGCTAGCACACATCCTATTGCATGATTGGAGGCATCTACCTGGACATGAAAGGGTTTGCTCCAATCCGGAGTAGTCAATATTGGTGCTGTGCACAACCGTCTTTTCAGCTCGTTGAAGGAATTCTCGCATTCCTCATTCCACTCAAAGTTTGTTAACAACCCATACAGAGGTTTAGCTATGATGGCATACATGTGGATAAACCTACGGTAGTATCCACAATGGCCCATAAAGGCTTGTACCTCTTTAACATTCCGTGGCCTGGGCAGCTCTGCTATTGCTCTTACTTTGTCTTCATCTGTTGAAATTCCATTCTTAGAAACAATGTGACCTAGGATCTTACCTTGTCGTACCATGAACACACACTTCTCTGGGTTCAGACACACTCGATAATCTCTACACTTGTTGAAGATTTGTCTGAGCTCAGGGATGTGGTAACTTCTTTCTTGGGAATGAGCGCATAAATCATCCACATATACTTCTAAGCTCTTTCGCAAGAACTCTTTGAAGACATGACACATGAGCCTTTGGAATGTTGCAGGTGCATTGGTGAGCCCAAATGGCATCACACGAAATGCAAAGATTCCCCATTCTGTGGCACAGGCTGTTTTGTGTTGATCTTCGGGGGCAATGGCTACTTGGTTGTAACCTGAAAATCCATCAAGGAAGCTATAAACTTCCTTGCCTGCAACACGCTCCAATAGATGTTCGGTGATTGGAAGTGGATAACTATCTCTGATCGTAGCGGCATTAACTTTTTAAGGTTAATGCACACTCGCAATTTCCCATTCTTCTTGGGCACCACTACAATGGCGGACACCCATTCAGTGTGCTCAATCTCATAGATGAATCCAGCTTCAACCAGCCTGTCAATTTCCTCTTTTATTTTGGCTGCATAATTGTCATTATATGTGTAGGGCTTTTGTTTGGTGGGCTTGGCATCAGTAGTCATCGGAATTGTATGAGAGCAAATCTCTGGATCTACTCCTTTCAAGTCTTTATAGTGCCATGCGAACACATCCCTATATTCCCTTAATAGAGCTACAAGCTCTACTTCTTCTTTTGCACTTAGGTCATCTCCTATGTACGTACATCGTTCTTCGTTCCCTTCAATGGTCACTATAATTTTTTTGGTCTTTTCTTTATTGTCATATGCTTCTCCCACAATGGCCTCTCTCTTAGGCATCCGCACCAAAATTTTTCGGTCTTCCACTTCATATTTCTTGAAATTTTCTGGTACTTCAAACAATGATTCTTCCTCTTCTTGTTTCACTGCTTTTCTTTTCTTTTTCTTTTGACCCCCTTCACTTCCTTCCTTTGAATTTATCGTTTTAATACTTGTGAGGGGTTCTTCTTCTTTTTGGGTTAACACTCCTATATCTTCTAAATAGTGTTCCTCTGAGTCAAAGTAAGTATCCATCACAATGGATTCGAGATCATCGTCATTCTCTTCTTCTTCTATGAACTCACTAGGATCACACTCTTCCAACAAGGGTTGACATATGAACACTGAAATATCATAACCCTCCTCATCACAATGGGGTGTCCATTGTTCTTCATTGACTGCAATGTCCATGGTAGCTAAGATTTCTGCCCAACCATGAGGCTCAAATTCCTCATCTGGAAATATCATCGGTGTATAGGCTGGGTCTTTTATTGGTCTATCTCTTGGGGAAGTTCCTTCTTCTCTCGCTTTTAGGCGCTTTTCCTCTTCCTCTGCGACCTTGCACATCCACAAGTGAGTATCTTCATGCAACCATGATGGATCAGGTGAACTTCCAGAATGCACGGAGATAGAATCTTCTTTCGCTTTGTGGATAGGATTCCACTGTAGGGGTGGTACATCTCTGAAGGTGTAATCCTTCAAATTGACCTTGGTGGTGAACCCTAAGTGCTGTAAGTACAAGGAGTTGGTTCCCCAATCCTGCACTATTTGCAATTGTCGTAGGAAGGGTCTTCCTAGGATCATCTTGTAGACATTATTTTTCTCAAAGTTACATATAGCAAATGTATGTTCAAACTCTACACCACAAGTGGTTAGAGTTATCCCTTCAAGCAACCCGAGAGGCCTTTCAAAATGACCATCTGCCATTTGAAGTTTCATTCTCGTTGGTCTTAAGGTGGGTTTGCCCCATCGCTTCCACAAGGAGGTGGTCGCAATAGCAACACCAGCACCCGAATCCACAATTGCTTTGGTTGTGTAACCTTGATAGGTAATCGGAAGATAAGTGTTACCTTCTTCACCTTCGCTCATGTCTCCTATCTTGTCGAGAGGTATCTCTGGAACTTTTTGCTTAGAGCCTACTTTTGGTATATTGGATGCAAGTTCTGGAACCTGATCCTTCACATGATTCCAGAGCTCCGGTTTTGCCTTGAGGAGCTCCTCTATAGTGAGATGACATTGAACCTTAGTGTTCCTCACAACATCAGTGTTTCTTGGAATCATTGAGTCTTCATTTCTTACCAATATTGTGGGAGCTCTGATCTGGAGAGATTCAGATTCCCATGGGCCTGTGAAATGAGGCAACTCTTGTAAAGAATTAGATTCAAAATCTAATCTCTCATCCTCTTGTTGCTCTGTTTGATCTCCATAGATAGACGGAATGTCTTGGGGAAATTGATCATGAAGATCATCAATCTCAGGAATAGGAGGGGAATCACCCTTCTCCTTGGCCCATTTCTCTTCTTGTATTTCCCGCAAGAACTCTTGAGAGTACTGTTGAATTGAAGGAGGTATTCCAGCATCCGTGGAATTAGGAACATAAGCTCCCATTGGTGGTGAGCTTCCTCTTTCAACAACTGGTTGAGCCTGTGGAGGTAAAGAAACTTGTGATTTGTTTACCAACTTCTCTAATCTTTCTAGTAAGCCTTGGAAATGCAAATCCGGCTTGACAGAGTTTGTCTGATTGAACTTTTGACTAGTCTCAAGTATAGCTTGAGCTTGTTCTACCATTTTCATGCACATTTTCATCCGTTCAATCTCTAAATCTTCTCTAGGGTAACTCTTGTCTAGGTTTGCAGCTGTTGGCCCTTCTTGAAGTCGAGCCTGGTAGGCCTTGAACATCATGTCCAAGCCTTCAGGTCAGCTAATACTGATCCTACTCGGGGTGGTGGGTGGGTTACGTGGGGTGTATTAGAGGGTGGAGGAATGGAGGGTGATGGGGATGGTAGTGGTGGAAGTGTGTGGGAGTGCGGTTGAGATGTGATCTCTATGATTTTTGCCTTGGTTTCTCTCAAGCTTTCTTCAAGTTCGTTTATCTTTTTTGCCCATTGCATTTTCATTCTTTCACGACTATCCTTCCAGGTTCTAGTCCTCTTTTTGGTTATGCTCTCTATTTCACTCACCTCGGGGCTCTTTTCCTGACCAACACCTTGGTTTTGTTGTAGTGCCTGGGCTCTTGTGATCACCTGCACAGGTGTAGTGGAAGTCACACTCCCTGTGGAGTCTACAACTAACCCAACAACATTGATAGGAGTGATTTTAGGCATGTTATTAGGGTTCTTTGGGCAATCTCGTAGGAGATGTTCTTTCCCGCAGTCTTGACAGAAATCCTGAATGGTTACTGGTTGAGGTTGTGTAGGGGCAGGCAGTGGACAATCACGTATAAGGTGATCTCCCTGACATCTGAAGCATGGTCCTCTAGGAAATGGGGGTCGTACCTGCCTAGGTTGAGGTCTAGAGTTGGGGTTTGTGTACATGACATTAGCATACTCAGGTTCCCCACTATTTTCACTTGGGTCCTCATAATAGTATGACTCGTTATGCTCGGGTGACTGCATGTAGTAAGCCTGTGGGCTATCAATATGTGTGGAGTCAAAACTATGGTCACTTGGATCACTGTCTGATATCAATGGGGTGACTGGGACTATGGCTCTATTCGGATTTTCTTCAGCAGACGCATATTTCACTGGGATTGCATTGGTGGGAGCAGGGGGTTGCTGTACTAGGACTGGTTGAGGTCTCTGCTGCCCTTGATACGGTGGCTGATAAGTTTGCTGTGGTCTGTTGTATTGTTGTGGTGGGTACTGATTCTGGTATCTACCCTGTTGTGGATATGGCTGAGGGTAATTTTGCCTAACAGTTTGTTTGTTATATGGGCAGTCTTGTGCAATGTGGTTGGTGTACCTGCGCTCTATGGTGCAGTACTGGCTATTAGGATTCGCCTGGGGTTGGGCCATAATGGGACATACACTTGCCATATGGTCACCACCACAATTGTAACACCGCTTAACTGGGGCAAATCTCGGAATTTGTTTGCTAGAGACACCTAGTTTTCGGGCTACCTTCTCTGCAAGTTCCTCAATGGATGTGGATTGACCAGATGTCAGGTTACTAGAGCTATCAGAATCCTTATAGATTTTTGATAGTTCTAATTCCTCACCTAGATTGTCCTCAATGTCTATGCACATGTGCACGCACTCTTCTATCGTTCTGGGGTCCTTCAGGTACACATATGACCTGAGCTTAGTGCTCAACAATCCATCTAGGAACAAGGCCACCTGTTTGGCTGGTGTGGGTAACTCCGGCATCGGGCATCTCTCCAGGTACTGCCTAAATCTTCTTCCAGCTAGTCTGACCGTCTCTTGAGGTGTTTGTTTGAAGCTATGAATTAGTGAGGAAGTGTTATGCCTGATTCCACTCTTAGAAAACTCAACGATAAATGCCTCTAAGAGCTGATCTATGTTTCTGAAATGCCTCTCGTTTAGTGGTTGAAACCACGTAAGGGCAGTGTTCCTAAGGGTTAGACCAAAAGCATTATATTGTGTGAATAGGTCCTCTACCTGTTCAGCTTTCAATACCTGCCGAAATTCTGCCACATGGTCATAAGGGTCTCCCGTGCCATCAAAATAATTCTTCATGGACTTCACCAGTTGAGTTGGTCGCAGGGTCCTAGTGTGTTCTCTCGGCCTCGGCAAAGGAAAATCGTCAGTATTCCTTTGATTCCATGGGGTTCTATGTCTCTCAGGTTCCACTCTATTCCTTTCTGTTCCCGTTCTTTCTCTTCCCAGGGAGTTGGCAAAACTTACCTCAGGTTTGTCTCTACTTCTATCTCTTTGAGCTCCATGAGCTTGGGAGGTCCCAGCTCCTTGGTGACCAAAGGACACATTAGACCTTGGTTGGGGAAAAACAAATTCTCCCTTCCATGTGTAGGCATGTCTGCCATGCTCAGTGACCATGAAGATTCTCTCTGATGCATTGTCTAGGTAGGTTACTTGGCCCGGGCTATCAAGGTCTTTAAACTCATAAATTGTGAGGACACTCACTTCCTGAGGTTGAGCAGATTTGTATCTCCAAAAAGCCTCATCGGTTTCTCGGTTTAAAAGCAGATCTATGCTTTTATTATCCTGTGGAATCCACTCTGGAGTCATGATTCTGGTCAAGACAGATTTACCACGGGGGGTTCTTGGCTCTTTCTCTAAGTTCCCTTGCTCTAAATCACCCATGTCGGTTTCTGTAATCACATTTCCAAACTCATCAGTTCTATCAGGAAGAGTGGTGACTACATATATAGTCCCTTCTTTATCTAGGTATGCTCCATTCTCAAACTTCACTACCGGGTGTTCTAGTCCATGGGGTTGATCGGGGTTCTTCATCTGGATCATAGATCTTCTCAGTCCGTCTTCGTAGATGCGAGCACCTAGACAATTCGTCCTGATGTATTCCAATTGAGTCTTGTAAGGTCCCTCTGGCTTTTCTAGATAAGCCACCCCTGAGCTACCTACTGGTCTTTCCATGTGATAGGACATCTCAGAATCACTTGTTTCTGATCTGGGAGTGTATGGGTAATCACTCAACTGCTGGGCCCAAGACCTGGCAGTAAGATTGACACTAGCTTCAGAAGATCTGAGGCTTTGTCTGTCTCGGCCTAAGTGTCTGCCTGATCTAAGGTTCATATGCCTGATTTATCTACCCCCTTGGACCCAAGCACACTCTCGTTGCAAGTTAATTTGCACCAATCACTTTGTTCTTTTGAGTTGAATATTATGTTTATGGTCTTGTCTGAAATCGCGTCGTCAGGAGTACTTAAGTGAATTTCCACACTTGATAAGTGATCGATTCCCGTTTACCTTTTGTTCCTTAGGGTTTTCGCACTTAAGACCTATTTACTTCTTGCACTTGGTTGATTAATACTCTTGGACTTGATTCGTGCCTAACGTTGCCCTAATTAATTACCACACCTAAGTTGTACTTAGCCTAGGCTAGGAATTGACAAAGGAGGGTTGAGAGATCTTCCAACCTCAATTAGCTGGTTGACCAGACTGCTACACAAGCCCAGGAAGCCTTCTCCCAAGCTTGGTACTCACCCTTGCTAGCTTGCTTTGGATTGCCTTGAGTGCACACAAAGTTCCTGCAAAAGCTCACCAGTTAGTATAGCTCTATTACCACAAGTAATTGGAAGACACACATCAATATTTTCAGTCCCCCTGGAGTAACTCACTGTACCCCCTGAATCTGAGGACCACTTAGTTCCCCCTAAAGGTCAACTTAAAAATGCATGTTCTAAAACTCCACGTATGATTCTTACAAAAACCAGTCGAGGTCCACGTAGGATTCTCAACGAGCTTTCCAACGAGACCAAAATCTCATCAATCGGAGTTCGTATGGTCAAGTTATGACCATTCAGGCACTAAAGGGTCAAAACAGGCTCTCAGGGTTCAGGAGATCCCTCTCTGGTTTCTAGGCCTTTTGCCCACTTCCAAGGTTCTAAAGTTATACCAAGGTGCCTAAAATTAAGCTCAACTACCCTTCCAATCACTCAAAATATAACCCTAAATTTTCATGCGTTAAAGGCCGTGTATCGCGATAGGTCGGGTCGAGGTGTCGCGATAGGTCGAAGTGTCGCGATAGCTCGTGAGGTGTCGCGATAGGTCGAGGTGTCGCGATAGGTCGTGAAGTGTCGCGATAGGTCGAGGTGTCGCGATAACTCGTGAAGTGTCGCGATAGGTCGTGAGGTGTCGCGATAGGTCGAAGTGTCGCGATAGGTTGTGAGGTGTCGCGATAGGTCGAAGTGTCATGATAGGTCGTGAGGTGTCGCGATAGGTCGAAGTGTCGCGATAGCTCGTGAGGTGTCGCGATAGCTCGTGAGGTGTCGCGATAGCTCGTGAGGTGTCGTGATAGCTCGTGAGTGTCGCGATAGCTCGTGAGGTGTCGCGATAGGTCGAGGTGTCACGATAGGTCGTGAAGTGTCGCGATAGGTCGAGGTGTCGCGATAACTCGTGAAGTGTCACGATAGGTCGTGAGGTGTCGCGATAGGTCGAAGTGTCGCGATAGGTCGTGAGGTGTCGCGATAGGTCGAAGTGTCGCGATAGCTTGTGAGTGTCACGATAGCTCGTGAGTGTCGCGATACCTCGAGGTGTCGCGATAGCTCGGGATATGGTGAATTTTTCTGTGCTGTCTAGTGATCCTGGGAGCTCTAGGCCTACGCAGTGTCGTGGTGCACTCAGAATCGTGATTGGGTGAAATTTTCGGAGTGTCGTGATAGCTCGAGCTCAACGCCTCGGGGACTGTGCAGACAGACTCTGTACCTGCTGAGCTTGCTGGAGATGATGACGGAACTGCCACCTGCAAGAAACATGCAAAAAACACACAAAACAAGAACACACACGCTCGCTCTCTCTCAAACTCGCACACAACAAATGAGGGAAATGACAAGGAAGGGGGAATATGTAGTGGAGAAGGAGAAGGAGGTGGAGATGGAGAAGGAGGTGAAGATGGAGATGGAGATGGAGAAATCAGAAATTTACCAACTACTTACCATTCCAACGCGTCCTCTCTACGTCTTACCATCACACGCTCGTCCTCAAAGCTCGATCCCCAGCAACAGCGCCAAAATTTGGTGTAGCTCAGTGATGAGTAGCACCTCCTTTAATGTCAATCCGGGAAGACGTGAGGATGGTATGAAGACCACGAGCAAGTGGAAGCACAAGTGCGTGAGTGAGAAGCACACAAGCATGCACACACATACACGCACACGTGCACACACGACAAGAACAAAGAGAGTAAGACAATGGAATCACTTCTATTGCAACCGAGTTCTCATACAAGCTCAAACTACAAGAAGCTCCCCAAAAATGAGCTCTCTAGCTCTATTTATAGTTTTTGACTAGCTTTGGCCCTGTCCAGACCTAGTGTCCCACCTAGTTAAAAATTAGGTTCCAGGGCTTATTTGAGGGCTCAAACGAGATCTAAAAATTATGAAAATTGGCAGGCAACTACTTCTAAGGCTCCCCAAGCTCGAGGACTCCTCGGCTTGTAAAAATGGAGCTACAAAAAGGTGAAATGATATTTACAAGGGTTTTTAGTGATGAGAATCACTTAAAAATGATGTAAGGGTTTTGAAAAAAATCAAGGGTTGCCTTAGTGCTAGATCTGCATGTGTGTCCGTACTTGCTTCTTCCCGTATACTGTCAACAACATGTGTCGCATTTCTTCACATAGGTATGTGCATCCATATGAAGAGTAGGCCACCAAAGTCCTGAGAATAGAATGGTCTTGATTACTCTGTCGGGCCCAAAGTGTCCACCTGCAACACCACTATGTGCAGTTTCTAAGACTTTCAAATAATCTGATTCGTGAACGCATAGTCTTAGGTAACCATCTTTGCCTCTCCGATATAAGTTGTCTCTTACTAAGGCATAGTCCTGAGCTTCTTGCTCCATGCTTCTTCTTCGTGCTAGGCTAGCCTCATTGGGTAATGCTCCTGATCTCATGAATTCTACCAATGGAGCACTCCAATCTGGAATTAACGACACGTGATAAAGAGTGGCATGCTCCACTGGGGGTCTCTCTTTGCACGTTGGACAATTCTTAATCCACTCATGAATTTCCTTGTCCATGCTAGGCCAATACACTCCTAAACGTTGTAGATTCTGCAATGTTTGTTGTTTAGAATAGTGATTTCCTATCAATCCTTCATGGGCTTGTTGCAACCAACTACTATGTTCATCATCCTCGACACAACAAGCTAATACACCATTTGTCTCTTGTTTGTACATACTTCCTGCCAATATTTGATATTTTTGTGATCTTACAATTTCTTCTTTGTTTGTTTTCACAGTCTTGTTTGCAGGTCCAAAGGTTAGGACTGGTACTAACTTATTTGCCCAGTTAGGAACAACTTCTAAATTGAACAAATAAGCGTCTGATAATTCATCAGTCACTCCTTGCGCTGGCTCTCCTGAAGTGATGCTAGAAAGATGCTCCGCCCTAAGGTGGGTCCTACCTTTCCTGACAACCACTTCAAAATCGTATTCCATTAGTAAGAGGAACCATCTTACTAAGCGGCCTGTATTGCAAGGTTTATTGACCAAATATAGTAAAGCTTGATGATCAGTAAAAAACTTGAACTTATTAGCCAATAGATAGTGTCTAAACTTCTTCACGGCATATACCATGCCTAAGCCTTCTCTTTCGGTTGTCGTATAGTTTTGTTCAGCCGCATTTAATTGCCTACTAGCATATGCTATTGGCAAATCTAGGTTTCCTTCACTCGTGGGTTGTGCTAGCACACATCCGATGGCATGCTTGGAGGCATCTACATGGACATGAAAGGGTTTTCTCCATTCCGGAGTGGTCAGTATTGGTGCCGTGCACAAATGCCTTTTCAGCTCATTGAAGGAATTCTCGCATTCATCGTTCCACTCAAAATTTGTCAACAGTCCATAAAGAGGTTTAGCTATGATGGCATACATGTGGATAAATCTACGGTAATATCCACAATGACCCATAAAAGCTTGTACCTCTTTAACATTCCTTGGTCTTGGCAACTCTGCTATGGCTCTTACCTTGTCTTCATCTGTTGATATCCCATTTTTAGAAACAATATGACCTAAGATCTTACCTTGCCGTACCATGAACACACACTTCTCTGGGTTCAAACACACTCGATAATCTCTACACTTGTTGAAGATTTGTCTGAGCTCAGGGATGTGGTATCTTCTTACTTGGGAATGAGCACATAAATCATCCACATATACTTTTAAGTTCTTTCGCAAGAACTCTTTGAAGACATGACACATGAGCCTCTGAAATGTTGCAGGTGCATAGGTGAGACCAAATGGCATCACACGAAATGCAAAGATTCCCCATTCTGTGGCGAAAGCCGTTTTGTGTTGATCTTCTCGGGCAATGGCTACTTGATTGTAGCCCGAAAATCCATCAAGGAAGCTATAAACCTCCTTGCCTGCGACACGCTCCAATAAATGTTCGGTGATTGGAAGTGGATAACTATCTCTGATCGTAGCGGCATTAACTTTTTTAAGGTTAATACACACTTGCAACTTTCCGTTCTTTTTGGGCACCACTACAATGGGGGACACCCATTCAGTATGCTCAATCTCATAGATAAATCCAGCTTCAATCAACCTATCAATTTCTTCTTTGATTTTAGCTGCATAAGTGTCATTATACGTGTAGGGCTTTTGTTTGGTGGGTTTGGCATCCGCAGTCATGGGGATCGTATGAGAGCAAATTTTTGGATCTACTCCCTTCAAGTCTCTATAGTGCCATGCAAACACATCCCTATATTCCCTTAATAGTGCTACAAGCTCCACTTCTTCTTTTGCACTTAGGTCATCTCCTATGTACGTACATCGCTCTTCGTTCCCTTCAATGGTCACAACAATTTTTTTGGTCTTTTCTTTATTGTCATATGCTTCTCCTATAATGGCCTCTCTCTTAGGCATTCGTACCAGAATTTTTCGGTCTTCCACTTCATATTTCTTGAAGTTTTCTGGTACTTCAAACAATGATTCCTCCTCTTCTTGTTTCACTGCTTTTCTTTTCATTTTCTTTTTACTACCTTCACTTCCTTCCTTTGAATTTATCGTTTTAATACTTGTGAGGGGTTCTTCTTCTTTTTGGGTTAACACTCCTATGTCTTCTAAATAGTGTTCCTCTGAGTCAAAGTAAGTATCCATCACAATGGATTCTAGATCATCGTCATTCTCTTCTTCTTCTATGAACTCACTAGGATCACACTCTTCCAACAGGGGTTGATACATGAACACTGAAATATCATTACCCTCCTCATCACAATGAGGTGTCCATTGTTCTTCATTGACTGCAATGTCCATGGTAGCTAAGATTTTTGCCCAACCATGAGGCTCAAATTCCTCATCTGGAAATATCATCGGTGTATAGGCTGGGTCTTTTATTGGTCTATCTCCTGGGGGAGTTCCTTCTTCTCTTTTAGGCGCTTTTCCTCTTCCTCTGCAACCTTGCACATCCACAAGTGAGTATCTTCATGCAGCCATGATGGATCAAGTGAACTTCCAGAATGCACGGAGATAGAATCTTCTTTCGCTTTGTGGATAGGATTCCACTGTAGGGGTGGTACATCTCTGAAGGTGTAATCCTTCAAATTGACCTTGGTGGTGACCCCTAAGTGCTGTAAGTACAAGGAGTTGGTTCCCCAATCCTGTACTATTTGCAATTGTCGTAGGAAGGGTCTTCCTAGGATCATCTCATAGACATTATTTTTTTCAAAGTCACATATAGCAAATGTATGTTCAAACTCTACACCACAAGTGGTTAGAGTTATCCCTTCGAGCAATCCTAGAGGTCTTTCAAAATGACCATCTGCCATTTGAAGCTTCATTCTAGTTGGTCTTAATGTGGGTTTGCCCCATCGCTTCCACAAGGAAGTGGTTGCAATAGCAGCTCCAGTACCTGAATCTACGATTGCTTTGGTTGTGTAACCTTGATAGGTGATTGGAAGATAAGTATTACCTTCTTCACCTTCGCTCATGTCTCCTATCTTGTCTAGAGGTATCTCTGGTACTTTCTGCTTAGAGCCTACCTTTGGCATATTGGAATCAAGTTCTGGAACCTGATCCTTCACATGATTCCAGAGCTCAGGTTTTGCTTTGAGTAGCTCTTCTACCGTGAGATGGCACTGAACCTTGGTGTTCTTCACAACATCAGTGTTTCTTGGAACCACTGAGTCTTCATTTCTTACCAATATTGTGGGAGCTCTGATCTGAAGAGATTCAGATTCCCATGGGCCTGTGAATTGCGGCAACTCTTGTAAGGAATTAGATTCAAAATCCAATCTTTCATCTTCTTGTTGCTCTGTTTGGTCTCCGTAGATAGACGGAATGTCTTGGGGAAATTGATCGTGAAGGTCATCAATCTCAGGAATAGGAGGGGGATTACCCTTCTCCTTGGCCCATTTCTCTTCTTGTATTTCCCGCAAGAACTCTTGAGAGTACTGTTGCATTGAAAGAGGTGTTCCATCATCAATGGAATCAGGAACATAGGCTTTCCTTGGTGGCAAGCTTTCTCTTTCAACAACCGGTTGAGCCTGTGGAGGTAAAGAAACCTGCGGCTTGTTTACCAACTGCTCTAATCTTTCTAGGAAGCCTTGGAAATGCAAATCCGGTTTGATAGAGTTTGTCTGATTGAACTTTTGACTAGTCTCGAGCATAGCTTGAGCTACTTCTACCATTTTCATGCACATTTTTGTCCATTCAATCTCTAAATCTGCTCTCGGGTAACTCTTGTCCAGGTTTGCAGTTGTTGGCCCTTCTTGAAGGCGAGCCTGGTAGGCCTTGAACATCATGTCCAAGCCTTTTGGGGTTGCATCTGCAAGAACAGACCCTGGTTGTGGGTTATTTACAGTGGGTGGTGGGGTGGGATGAAGCGGAGCGGATGGAGCTTCAGCATGCAAGGGGCTTTGAGATGCAATGTCTTCTATTTTTGTTTTGGTATCCCTTAGGCTTTCTTCTAGCTCGGATAGCTTTTTGTTCCACTTGCGATTAGCCTTCTCTCTGGTATCCTTCCATGTTCTTGGTTTCCTCTTACTAGGCTCTCCTGAGTCACTTGGCTCTGGCTGCTCAGCTGTTTTATCTTGTTTTAATGCTTGTGCCCTAGTAACTGCATGTACAGGAGCCACATTACTACTACTTGAACTTGACTCGGCCACTAAGCCTACCACATTGATGGGTGTGACCTTGGGTGCACTAGAGGGGTTTCTCGGACACTCTCTAGGAAGATGTTCCTTGCCACACTCAGGAAAAAAGCCTTGTATTATGATGTTTTGCCCTTGTCCCAGAGCTGGTTGGTGGGAACATTCACGAATGAAATGGTCGCCCTGACATCTAAAGCATGGTCCTCTAGGGGCTTGTGGTCTTACTTGTCTCACTTGGGGCCTAGGACTTGGATTCGTATACATGACATTCGAGTATTCTGGTTCCCAATTTTGTTCCATGGGTGATGCCTCATATTGATATGGAGAAGTTTCACTTTGCTCAGGTGACTCTATGTAATAAGCATGTGGACTATCTTCATGGAAGTAGTCTGAACCGTGAGCGTGAGAGTCATTTTCTGGTATCAATGGGGTTATCGGTACCAATGCTCTATTAGGGTTCTCCTCCGCCATCGTATATTTAACTGGGATCACATTGGTAGGAGTTGGTGGTTGGTTTCCCAGGACTAGCTATGGCCTATTTGGTGCCTGATATTGCTGCTGGTATTGAGGTTGATATTGTTGTTGTGGCCTATAATATGGCTGTTGGTACTGATTCTGATACCTACCCAGCTGGTAAGGTAGCTGATAATTTTGTCTGACAGCCTGCCTATTGTATGGACATTCTTGAGTTGTATGATTGGTGTATTTTCTCTCAATGGTGCAATATAGAGCATTAGGATTCCCTTGGGGTTGAGCCATCATCGGGCAAACATTAGCCATGTGGTCTCCCCCACATGTATAACATCGCCTCAATGGGTTGACCCTTGGCATTTGTCTACTTTGAACTCCTAGCTTTTTGGCCACCTGCTCAGCTATTTCATCTATCTCAGTGGAGGTTCTAGAAGTATGACTAGTAGAACTGTCAAAGTCCTTATAGAGTTTGTATAGTCCCAACTCCTCACCTAAGTTGTCTTCTATGTCAATACATATCCGCACACACTCTTATATGGATCTAGGCTCTTTCAAGTACACATATGATCTCAACTTGGTGCTTAGCAAGCCATCTAAAAACAAGGCCACTTGTTTGGCTGTTGTGGGTAATTCTGGTACAGGGCATCTTTCCAAGTACTGTCTAAACCTTCTTCCTGCAAGTCGCACTGTTTCTTGGGGTGTCTGCTTGAAGCTGTGGATCAAGGATGATGTGTTATGCCTGATACCACTCTTGGAAAACTCTCCGATGAATTCTTCTAGCAGTTGGCCTATCTCTCGGTAGTTACGACTATTCAAGGGCTGAAACCATGCTAAGGCAGTGCCTTTGAGAGTCAGACCAAAGGCCTCGAACTGGGTGAACAAGTCCTCTACTTGTTCAGCTCTTAGCACTTGTTTGAACTCGGCCACATGATCATAAGGATCTCCCGTCCCATCAAAATAGTTCTTCATTGTCTTAACCACTTGAGAGGGTCTAAGGGTTCTTGAGTGCTCTCGTGGTCTAGGCAGTGAAAAATCATGCTCATCTCTTTGATGCCTATGTACTCTATGTCTCTCCCTTTCATGTCTTTCCATTCCATATCCTGATCTGTCTCTGCCCACAGTGTCTGCAAAGCTTACCTCTGGTCTCTCTCTAGTTCTTTCCCTCTGGGTTTCATGAGCCTTGGATGATCTGGCTCCTTGGAGGCCATGGGAAACATTAGATCTTGGTGGAGGGAAAATTGATTCACCTTGCCACGTGTAAGCATGTCTGTCATGATCTGATACCAAGAATAATTTCTGAGATGTGTGATCTAGATAGACAACTTTCCCTGGTGTCTCTGGATCCTTGAATTCATAGATGGTGACTACTAGGCTGGGTTGATCTGGCCTAAATCTCCAAAAGGCTTCCTTCGTTTCTCTATTCACGAATAGTTCTATGCTTTTGTTATCTTGAGGAATCCATTCTGGAGTGAGCACTCTGGTTAAGACTGACTTACCTCTAGGGGTCTTGGGTTCTCCTCCTAGGTCCCTTGCTCTAGGTCTCCTATCTCATTCTCAGGAATGATATTTCCAAACTCATTTGTCCTATCTGGTAAGTTGGTAACCACATACATGGTTCCTTCCTTATCAATGTAAGCACCCTCTTCGAACTTGACCACTGGGTGTTCAAGTCCAAAGGGTTGGTCAGGATTTTTGAGTTGAACCACTGATCGTCTTAGACCATCCTCATAGATGCGAGCACCTAATTGGTTGGTCTTAATATACTCCAATTGGGTCTTATAGGGACCTTCTGGTGTCTGTAAGTAGGCAGTGCTTGAGCTACGTGTGGGTCTTTCCATGCCAAAAGACATTTTAGAGTCACTAGTTTTTGAACCTAGTGTGTAAGGATAACCACTAAGTTGTTGAGCCCAAGACTTGGCTGTATGGTTGTCACTAGCCTCAGATGATCTAATGCTTTGTCTATCCTTGCCTAAGTGTCTACCAGATCTTAGGTTCATAAGCTTTGTCTACAAGTCCACAATTTCCCCTTGTATTGCTCAGAATTCTTTGGAACTCCTTGGTTTCTCAGTCCACCTGAGGGTCAACTTAAAAATACCTTATCTAATAATCCTGGTATTAATTTTATCGTAACCAATCGATGTTTTTGTTGTACTCCCCACGAGCTTTCCAACAAACTCAAAATCACTGCAAACAGATTTCCTATGAGAAAGTTATGCCAGTTTAGGGTTCTGGGGTTAAAACAAGGAAACAAGATCTCTCTGGGAACTCAGGACAGGCGATACGATACCAAATTTTCTACGATACGATACCTTTGTTTTACACGATACCACTGTGCCAATGATACGATACCACAAGGTCCACGATACGATACCAACCTCACGATACGATACTTGGTTGGTCCACGATACGATACTAGTTAACAAGCGATACGATACCGCTTAATAGATGATACGATACCTTCCAGGCGATACGATACCAACTTGATATGCACGATACGATACCAAAAATCAGACGATACGATACTGGATCTTTACACGATACGATACTAAAGCACCGGACGATACGATACCGACTCGGCGATACGATACCAACTTTCACGCGCGATATGATACCTTTAGCTAGACGATACGATACCGCCAAGTACACGATACAATACCAAAATTTAGACGATCGCGATACCAACTTGGCTGACGATACGATACTGTACGATCAACGATACGATACCAAGACTGGCACGATACGATACCACCGGGGCGATCGCGATCGCGATACCAGCACTTGACGATACGATACCAGAATGGTATCGCGATACCTCAAGTGGGCATGCACGATACGATACCTCGACAAGTATCGCGATACACGGGAGTTCTGGTATCGCGATACCAAATCTCAACCGGACACGATACTTGGAGATTTTCACACCCAAATTCAAAAATTTTTGCAGATATGTGTACCTTGTGCCCTCCTTGTCACTCCTATCAGCCTGTAGATGCAAAATATATCTCCAAACCGGCGATACCACCCGCGCGATACCAGACGCTGTTCCTCTCACGCCGCGATACTGTCGCCTAGATTTTGGTGTTTTTGAGAGTTGTTTCAAGTGATTTTCTTCGGCGCTTTTGGTTCTCAGCTCCTCCTAAGCTTGTTTCTCACAACCACGAGTAAAAAATGAGTGAATGTAGTGGCGAAAATGGAAAAAATCAGAGAATATGAAGAGAGAAGGAGATGGTGATGATGATGAAGATGAAGAAGAGGAAAAAACTCAGAAACTGAATTGAAAATGGTGATTTTTTAACCTTCCAACGTTGCGACTCTACGTCTTACCGTCACACGCTCGTCCTCCAAGCTCTCTCCCCGGCAACGGCGCCAAATTTGGTGTCACTCTAGCACAATGGTGAGTACCAACGTGAGGAGATGCACCTCATAAATGTCAATCCGTGGAGATGTGAGGACCGGTATGAAGACCGTGAGCAAGTGATGGCACAAGTGAGTGAGTGAAAGCACACAAGCGTGAACACACATACACACACACGCACACAAAGTAAGAGCAAAGAGCGGAACAATGGAAGATCTTCGATTACACAAGATCTCTCTTACAAAGCTGAAAACTACAACAAGCTAACCTCAAAAATGAGCTCTCCAGCCCTTTTTATAGTTTTTGAGTGGTTTTGGCCCTGTCCAGACCTAGTGTCCGGCCTAGTTAAAAAATAGGTTCCAGGGCTTATTTGGGGGCTCAAACGAAGTCTAAAAATTATGAAAATTGGTAGGATGGTAGTTTTAATACTCCTCAAGCTCGAGGACTCCTCGGCTTGAACAAAATGGAGTTACAAAAATGGAAAATGGTATTTACAATGGTTTTTAGTGATAAAAATCACTATTTTTGTAGGGATTTCTTCTGAAAATTTGACAGGTGCTTCTTGGAGCTCCCTACTTGCTCCTTCTTCTTGTGTGTCCACTTCCTTGATGCACTTCCATGCTTTGTCCTTGATCTTGAGCTTCAACAGTTTCACAGCTAGAAACCCAAGGGTTCTACCCCTTAGACCCATGTAATTATACAACAGATAGATATTTATATAAATAATCGATGGGAAAAATATATGAGTAAATAGCTAGATAGATAGATAGATGGATATAAAAATTGATAGATGGATGAAAATGACTCAATCTTTGAATTTTGGCATCGCTTTGCGAAGATAAAAAAACATACACATCGAGATGTCTATGATGGATAAAAGAAACATACACATCGAGATGTCTAAAAGGGATGCAATATTAAGGTATTCTTATGATGACAATGAATCTACTAAGAAAGTAGATTGCACACAAGAGTGGCAAATATCTATGCACCCCAATTGCCAATAGTCTTGGGAATGAAGAAGAGTATGAGCTAGTTAACCTTCTTCAAGAATAAAGAGATATATTTTCATGATCTTATAAGGACTTCAAATGTTTCAACCTTGACATTTCCTTTAATCTTCCTGGCTTTGGCTGAAGTGGAGTCTTTCTAGGATTTCCCATACCTTCCTGGAGGTGTCTAAATATTATATGTGTCCTATCATGGCCAATATGTAGAGATAACATGAAGATGACTCTCTTATTGCTCTCATTCCACTCTTTGAAATTACTTAATTGATGAGGATTTGGATTCTCTCCTAATCTATGAGGTCTAGCATTTGTGCCACTAATGAGACCACATAATCTTTTCCCCATGAGATACCTAAATATTCTAAAATCCATGGCTGATAACTATTCTTTTGACACTTCTCAATTTGTGCAATATACTCTGACATGGTGTATTCTAATGCACTCTTCTAGATCCATTTTATGCAAGAGAAGCGAGAAATAAAAATAGTGTTTACCTCTATACTCCACAAGTACCAAAGATATGAGATTGATGCTCTCATTTCTCACCAACAGATTCCCCTTGACTTGATTTTGTGCCATTCCTCTTGATCCATAGCTATCCTTCTTTCAAAGTCCTTTAATGGATGCTTTTGGTCCTCTTTAAATGCCCTTGTATGTCAAAAAACTATGATATCACTGATGGAAGAAGATGTTATACTTATGTGTTCCTCGAGTAGCTTTGATGTGAACCTTTTCCCTATACAACGGCACTTTTTAATCTAGTGCTCACTAGAGGTTTTTTTGTTACCACATATTTGATACTCTCATATGTGGTGGTACTTTGTACTTAGGGATATTATTCAGCTCTTACTTCAGTTCAGTTCATTGTCAATAGTGAGAGCTATTTCAACCATCGTTTTCTCTGTGTGTCTTGCTGCGTTTGTGCTCCTTGTGTGTGCTTCTCGTGCATCTCTCGCACTTCTACACACACCCAACAGTGGTATCAGAGCACGTTCAGCTCCTTCTCAAGTTTCGGTTTTCCGCATGGCAACGCGCGTGCACTTTTAACAGTGCAAATCGACTTCAGAGGATAGAACTGTGAATTTCAGCAGCTAAGAAACATTTCCATTAGGTGCGCTGGGGTTTTACCCCCATTTTGAAGCCATTCATGTAGTCAGAATCGCCATCAGAGTGATTGTTTGTGAGCTGAAATTTCAGCATTCATTTCAGCTTTCGTCGAAGTGAAGATCTTGTCACATTCTTGTTCCTTAGTGAAATGGCGGACAACAATGACTTGTTTGGCATGCTTCAAGCTGAGGATAAGCTTGATGGGACCAACTATCCGATGTGGTCTTACATGATGAAGCATGTTCTTGTTGCTAAACAACTTTGGAACATAGTGGCAGATGTAGATCGAAGACCCGCAGGTGCTTCTACTTCACAGTATATTGTCACAGATGGAGCTTCTTCTTCTAGTACAGTGGTTTCTCCTTCTCCACCTACACAGGAGCAGCTTAGATGGGATGGAAAAGATGCTCAAGCTCATGCTTTGATTGCACTTTCAGTGAAGCATCATATAGTTCCACACATTCGGTCATGTTCTACATCGAGACAGGCATGGGATACTCTTGCTTCTTTGTACGTCGTGCGTAATGAAGCACATGTTGCATACTTGAGGAAGCAACTTGAGGATGTATGTATGGCTGAAAATGAGTCGATGGATGTGTATGTGACATGCATCAAGGACTTGAAAGACCAATGGGCAAACATACATTCCGGATGCATCACTCATTTCTACATTGTTGAAAGGATTACCGGAATCTTTTCAAAGGTTTGCTACTACACTCCGTTTGCTTGCAAAAGGAAATCCTAATATTTATGCATTTGATGAGGTTGTGTCTCTTCTTTTGCAAGAAGAGCAATCTAGAGTGAATAGGAGTGGTTTGATTGAGGGAACGCAAGCACTTGCTATCTCACAAAAGGGGAAAAGCAAGTATGGTTCAGCTTTGGGTTCATCAAAACCAAAGCCTCAAGCTTCCTCTTCCACTAATTCCTCTAATGATGGTGATTTGCAAAAGAAGAAGAGATGCAAGTATTGCCGGAAGGTTGGTCATACTATTGATGAGTGTAGAAAGCTTGCTAAACGCAATGAAAAGAAGAAGGAATCCGGCATGTCTATTGCTGAAAATTCAGCAAATGTAAAGAATGATGAAGCTAACATGGCTCAAGATTTTTGGGCATGTGTTGTTACATGTCATTATGATGCTTCTTTGCATTCTAAATGTATGGTTGTGAGTGAGGTTGATTCGGATTGGTTCTTTGATAGTGGTGCTTCAAAGCACATAACATCACGCAAAAGATTTTTTGCCTCTTTGAAAGATGTACCCAAAGGAGGACATGTGTTGTGTGCAAACAATGCCTCTTATCCTATCATTGGAGTAGGAGAAATTGAGCTTACGACTGCAAATGGAGGTGTGATTCTTTTGAAAAATGCATTGTATGTGCCCGGTATAAAGAAGAACTTAATTTCAGTTCCGTTGATTGCCAAAGCTATACTTCATGTACACTTTGTTGATGATAAGTGTATGGTTCATGATTTCAGCAATGGTGATGTTATTGTGATGTCCAGTGCATTATGCAATGGTTTGTATCGCATGGATACATTCAAGAGGGCTGTCTCGAATGCCTTGGTTGCTCATACTTCTTCCATGGCTGAAATGGAGCTTTGGCATGCTCGTTTTGGTCACTTGAACTTCAATAGTTTGGTTTACTTGCAAAAGAAGGACATGGTTATTGGTTTGCCTACACTTGAGTCCATTGAAAACCATGCATGTGAAGGTTGCATTCTTGGAAAAATGCATCGTGCTTCTTTTCCAAAAGATAGTCATACACACACTACAAGAAAATTGCAGCTTGTTCATAGTGATGTCTGTGGTCCCGTCAAGACTCCATCTTTTGGGAAGCATGCATATTTTGTTACCTTCATTGATGATGCTACTCGCCATACATGGGTGTATCCTATGAAAGCAAAGAATGAGGTATTTTCTTGCTTCAAAGCATTTTTAGCTATGGCTGAAAATTTTTCTTCACAAAAGCTTTTGACTCTATGCACGGATCGTGGTGGTTAATACGTCACATGATTTTAAAGCTTTTCTTCGTGAACAAGGTATTTCACACCAATGTACGGTGCCATATACACCTCAAAAAATGGTGTTGCCAAGCGTAAAAATAGAACTCTTCTTGAAATGGCACGATGTATGGTTAAAGGAAAGCATCTTCGTGATAAGTTTTGGATGGAAGCGGTCATGTGTGCAAATTATGTGTTGAATCGTTGCCCTACAAAAGCATTGAGAGTCATCACTCCTTATGAGGCTTGGAATGGTCATAAGCCTATGGTTAGTCATATGCGTGTGTTTGGTTGTTTGGCATATGCTCTTGTCCCATCACAACAACATCACAAACTTGATGACAAGGCAAAGAAATGTATATTTGTTGGTTATAGTGTTGAAAGTAAGGGATATCGGTTGTACCATCCATTGACAAACACAATTATTGTGAGTCAAGATGTGGTATTTGCTGAAAATTCAGTTTTTTCCTCTACTTGAATGCAAAAAACAGCCAATAGTTAGCTCACAAGATGTGTTTGATACACTCATGCCTTTGTTCCAAAATGGTGCCTTGACTATGGCCATGTAGACCAGCCAACTGAGGTTCAAAGGGCTTAAACATTCCAACCAAATAGGACTGAAAATGCAAAGAATTTCCAGCCACATATGGCTGAACATTTGCATCAAAATATGGCTGAAAATGAGCATGAAACTCAGCCCACACATGATGTACATATTGAAGATGTTTTACATAATGAATGTGTGTCTATCAAGAGTGCACATTCTATGCCAAAGTGGTTGAAACAACCTTTGCAGGACAACAAATTGAGTGCACCTTTACTTGGTAGAACAAGATCAAGCTCTCACCATGCATCAAGTAATTTTGTGGATTATTCTCTTATTGCTACAACATGTAATGAAGAGCCACTTTCTTTTGAAGATGCATGTGATGATCCACAATGGATGAGTGCCATGCAATCAGAAAATGAATTCCATATATAGGAATGGTACTTGGGAGTTATGTGAATTGCCAAAAGGAAAGAATGCCATTGGTACAAAGTGGGTTTATAAGATTAAGAGAAAATCTGATGGTAGCATTGATCGCAACAAAGCTAGATTGTTTGCCAAAGGATATGCACAACAATATGGCATTGACTATGAGGAAACTTTTGCACCTACTTCACGCATGACTACCATTCATACCGTGGTTGCATGGGCTGCCCATCGAGGTTGGAAAGTGCATCAGTTGGACATAAAAACAGCCTTTTTGAATGGTGATTTGCAATAAGAGGTTTATGTGAAGCAACCTCCTGGATTTGCTATGAAAGGGAAATAGCATATGGTTTGTCGCTTGCATAAAGCCTTGTATGGTCTCAAGCAAGCTCCACGTGCATGGTATGACAAAATACATAAGCACTTGATTGCTCTTGGCTTCACATGTAGTCCGATTGAAAGCACACTCTATGTACGCAAAAATGGGGCTGATCTTATAGTGCTTGTTCTTTATGTCGATGACATACTCTTGACTGGGTCATGTGATGCAAAACTTGACATTCTTATGGCTGATTTGCAGCATACTTTTGGTGTCACTTATCTTGGTCTTTTGAGCTACTATCTTGGCATCCAGTTTGTATCCGTTGAGGGGGGGAATTGTTATGCATCAAGCAAAGTACGTTGAAAAACTACTTCAACATTTTGACTTTGAGGATTGCAAGCCAGTTTCCACACCAGTTGAAACAGGATTTAGGTTCTCAGTTGAGGATTCCAGTGATGCATTTGACACTTCTCTTTATCAGCAAGTTGTGGGATGTCTTATATATGCATGCAACACAAGGCCGGATATACAGTATGCAGTTTCCCAATTGAGTCGATTCATGCATAGCGTTGGCACTAAGCATTGGCAAGAGGTGAAACGTGTGTTTAGATATCTCAAAGGCACTTTGAGCTTAGGTCTCTTTTATGGCAGAGCTGTTCAGCCATGCTTGCATGCTTTTACAAATAGTGATTAGGCTGGTTGTTATGATACTCGCGCGTCCACTAGTGGTAATTGCTTTTTTCTTGGAGACGTGCATATCTTGGTTGAGTAAGAAGCAACCTAAAGTGGTGACATCGAGTTGTGAAGCTAAGTACAGGGAAATTTTCACAGCTACAGTGGAGTGTATATGGCTGCAACGCCTATTGATGGATCTTTGCATGGAGATTGATGCTGTTACGCATTTCTCACTCATAGTCAGAGTGCTTTGGCTATTGCACGAAACCCAGTGTTTCATGCGCGGACCAAACATATTGAGGTGCATTAGCACTATGTGAGAGAGCGCCTTCATGCAGGAGATATTGATTTGATATATGTGCCTACACAAGATAATGTGGCAGACATATTCACCAAAGCTCTTCCACGGGAAAAGTTTGAAGCTTTTTGCAAAGCTTTAGGCTTATTTCCTTGTGGGGGCTGATTTGTCACTCCCTGTATGTGTTCACATCATTCGCTCCAGGGGGGTTTGTTACACGTATGTGTTCCTCGAGTAGCTTTGATGTGAACCTTTTCCCTATACATGGGCACTTTTTACTCTAGTGCTGGCTAGAGGTTTTTTCCCCATGTTACCACATACTTGATACTCTCATATGTGGTGGTACTTTGTACTTAGGGATATTATTCAGCTCTTACTTCAGTTCAGTTCATTGTCAATAGTGAGAGCTATTCCAGCCATCGTCTTCTTCGTGTGTCTTGTTGCATTTGTGCTCCTTGTGTGTGCTTCTCGTGTGTTTCTTGCACTTCTACACACATCCAAGAGAGGAATCACCTTCCCTATGTAGCCTTGAAGCATAAGTGGCCTCACAGGCACACTCATAAAACCATTGTTCTTTCAAATGAATGGTTCTCTAAACTCTTGAGGACTTGACCTAAGAGATTTTGCACACATAAACTACATTGATTAATTCAAGTTATCTCACTAAAAATGTGCACTCCTACTATGGGAACCAATGCCTCCAAGATAGACAAGTTATAACCTTCACTAGGCATACACACACAAACCACTACTCACTTTTGGAACTATTTCTCTCAAAATATGCAGATATTGAACAAGAGATTTGAGATAATGTTAGAAGACAAGAATAGTTTTCTAACAAAAAAAATATGGCAAGAATTGAGTAATAAAGAAACCTTGCTTAACACTCATAGTTATCTAGCTCATACATATAGAAATTTGTGAGCTAGATAGGGCTACCCAAAGTCTAGTGAAATCACTCAAGCAAGCAGGGGACTTGCTAAGGGGTCTACTAACTTATTCAAAACCGAAAGGAGCTTACACACATGCAAGTTCTTTGATTGGAAGTACAATGTGTTTAGATATAGTTTTGAAAAGATTCCCCGTATGTTCGGAGTCACTTTTCCTATAGTATAGGTTTTATCACACCTAAGTATGATAGGTGAAATTTGTTGTTATGAAGAGGCATTTGAATTCAAATTTGCACATGAGGTTTTGTGTCTAAATCCTTGCATCTCATTGCTCGAAGTGGCAATCATTCATCTCTGTGTATGTGTGTATATGTGTGTATGTGTAAGGTTGAAGCTTGATTTTAAACATTTTTATGTGTGTGTATGTGTGCATGTGTGTATGTCTGTGTATGTGTGTGTATGTATATGTGCATGTGTATGTGTATGTGTATGTGTATGTGTATGTGTATGTGTATGTATATATGTGTGTGTATGTGTATGTGTGTATGAATGTATGTTTATATGTGTGTATGTATGTGTATGTGTCTCTATGTAAAAAGTTGAGTAATGCTAAGAATATCTTAAAGGAAACCAAAATATGGTAAAAAAACCATATTCCAAAAACTAGCAATTTCCTAGCATAAGATAATCCATTTCAAAACATTCTAAAATGCGTTTTCATAGAAGCATAATTTATATTTTTCTTGCACTAATAAATATATGCACATGAGTTTATTTTTCTAGAATCGTCATATACAAAATATACCTCGTAACAAGTAATCTGCTTCACTAAACAATTTTGTTACAAAATATTTTGCGAAAAGACTATATGCTAATAAGAAAAGTAATCTTTAAATTACTCATTACTCTTTTTAGCGCAAGATTCCCAGAATAGCCCTATTTTTTATATGTATGTATGTATGCATGCATGTATGTTTGTTTGTTTGTTTTCTTGTATGTATGTATGTATGTATGTACGTATGTATGTGCATATACGCTAAATTGCTTGTATGCTATGTTCACTTTGAAAAGTGAAGGAGAAGAACAAGGCTTTCCAATTCCTTTGTTCTATGTGTGAAAGAAGAATGTGCATCAGGATGAGAGCTTCTAATGTTCGCAAGGAGAACAAGACAGTGTGAGGAAACACATATATCTTTTCAATATAGACACACATAGTAATAATGAGATGGATAAGCATATAGATAGAATATGGATGAATATATCAATAGCTATAGCAATCTTTATATCACATTGCATTTGAAATTATGTATTGTTTATCAAATTGAAAACCAAATCAACAGCTACATCTCAACTTGTGTCGATGAACCTTCAATGCAATTTTTATGCTTTCCTTGATTGATACTTTGAATCCATCAAATTAGTGATTTTATGGGGGTTAAAAGCATTAGTGATTTTCTTTTCTCTCTTTTGTGATCATTACAAATGCCATGAACAGTATGTTGTCCACACATGAATGACACCCTCAATTGTGTCCATTTCCAAATTTTCAATATGGTTTTTCCTAATTACTTTGTTGTATGATTGGATATTCCTGTATGAAGATAAATAGGGGTATTATTTCTCAATGAAGGGTCACAAATCTCATGACATTGAGCATTGCTGCAGAAAATGTTCAAGTTTCCAAGGAGTGTGATGAATCTAATAAGAACTTAACTCAAATGGAAAACATGGAGACAAGTAAATGCAATGGAACTTATTTATGAGAATGGACCTGCTTTGGCATGCATGAATGTATGTATAGATGTTCACATTGATGTATTTACCCATGTATCTATGTACTTAAGAAAAGGTGCATGTATACGTATGTATGTATGTATATGTTTGTGAATGTACAGTCACAAGGACCTTGGAGCAAGACAAAAACGTGGATCTCTAGATCGTTTCCAAAGTGACAAGAAAGGCTGCCACCATCCATGCGAGGATAGAATAGCCGGAAGGTCGTTGATCACTACTCACTTCTAGAATAATTCCTCTCAAAATATGTAGAGATTGACCATGAGATTTGATATAATATTAGGAGACAGTAATATATTTCTAGAAAACCAAAGATTACAAGAAATGAGTATGATTTGGTAAGGGAACCTTGATGAACACTCATAGTTGTCTAGCTCATACACACAGAAATCTATGATCTACATATGGCTACCCAAAGTCTCGTGAAATCACCCAAGCAAGCAATGGACCTTCTAAGCAAGGTTTCACTAGCTTATTGAAAACCTAAAGGAGCTTACATACATAGGTTCTTTGATTTGAAGGACAATGTGTGTAGATATAATCTTGAAAATATTCCACATATGTTAGGACTCACTTTTTTCCTAGATTAATGGCTTTATCACACCTAAGTATAATAGATGAAATTTGTTGTTATGAAGAGACATTTGAATTCAAATTTGAACATGAGCTTTTGTGGTTAAATACTTGCTTCTCATTTCTCCAAGTGGCAATCATTCATTGTGTCCAAACTTACTAAAGTTGAAGCTTGATTTTAAACATGTGTATGTGTGTGTATATGTGTGTATATATGTGTATGTGTGTGTACATGTACATGTATGTGTACAGTGTACATGTATGTGTATGTATATGCGTGTGTATGTGTATGTATGTGTATGTGTGTATGTGTATTTGTGTGTATGTCTGTAAAAAGTCGATTAATGTTAAGAATATCTTAAAGGAAACCAAAATATGGCGAACAAAACCATATTCCAAAAACTAGCGATTGCCTAGCATAAGATACTCCATTTCAAAACATTCTAATTTTTCATAGAAGCATAATTTATATTTTTTTCTTGCACCAAATAAATATATGCGCATGAGTTTATTATTCTAGAATCCCCATATACAAAATATACCTCGTAATAAGTAATCTGCTTCACGCCGGAAACAATTTTTTTACAAAATGTTTTGCCAAAGGACTAGATGCTTTTTTTTTTTTTAAAGTAATCTTTCAATTCTTCATAACTCTTTTTAGCGCAAGGTGCCCACAATACTCCTATTTTTGTTCGAAGTGTCTTGCAAAATAAGAACATAATAAAAATGTGTAAAAGTATGTATTTACGTATCTATGCATGTATGCATATATTTATGTATGTATGTATGTATGTATGTATGTATGGTTGTATGTATGTATGTATGTATGCATGTATGTTTGTTTGTTTGCTTGTTTTTTTTTGTTTGTATGTATGAATGTATGTGCATACACCCTAAATTGCGTGCATGCTATGTTCACTTTGAAAAGTGAATGAGAAGAAGAAGAAGGCTTTCCAATTCCTTTGTTCAATGTGTGAAAGAAGAATGCGCATGAGGATGAGAGCTTCTAATGTTCCCAAGGAGAACAAGACAGTAGGAGGAAACACATATATATTTTCAATATAGACACACATATTAATAATGAGATGGATAAGCATATAGCTAGAATATGGATGAATATATTAATAGCTATAGGAATCTTGATGTGACCTTGGGGTTCAAAATATATATTGTTTATCAAATTGAAACCCAAATCAATAGCTACATCACAACTTATATCGATGAACCTTCAATGCAATTTTTATGCTTTCCTTGATTGATACTTTGAAGCCATCAAATTAGTGATTTTATGAGGGCTAAAATCAATATCCGTTACAAAAAAATAACTATTTTTTTTACTCTTTTGTGATCATTACAAATGCCTTTGAACATTATGTGGTTCACATATGAATGACACCCTCAATTGTGTCCATTTCCAAATTTTCAATATGGTTTTTCCCAGTTACTTTGTTGTATGATTGGATATTCCTGTATGAAGATAAATAGGGGTATTATTTCTCAATAAAGGGTCACAAATCTCATGACATTGAGCATTGCTATAGAAACTGTTAAAGTTCCCAAGGAGTGTGATGAATCTAATAAGAACTTAACTCAAATGGAAAGCATGGAGACAAGTAAATGGTTTACAGCAAGGCATTTCAGAAAATAAATATTCAGACGTATAATGGTTTTATCTGTTGAAGTGAATGCATACAAAAACGTGGATCTCTACATCGTTTCCAAAGTAAAGGGCTGCATGCGAGGAAAGAAAAGACATGACTGCATTGCTGGACGTGACTTGCATCGCGCGCCAAGTACAAAAGGGGGACTCCTTAAAGTACGGGCTGTGCGAGTGGAAATGCAACTTAGCACAACAGTAGTGACTCAGCGAGAGAAGGTCCGTTGATGATTGTCGAGCACATGCGTGGCAGCCACGCTCATTCTTCGAGGGCCTCAATTGGCGTGGAGCTTCCGTGGTACTTGTTGTCTTCATGTAGAGCAATGGAATCTTCTCTGCGGCAATGCATTATGCCTTCATTTTTTTTTCTCTGCTTTATCTCGGAGCCTCGGAGGCTTTCACGTCATCTGATCGCTACTACAGGAGCAAGCATTTCAATTTCACTTCTCGCACGCGTGGTTCGCAAGAGTCATACATGTATAATATTGGACGTATAAGAAGTGGCACAGAATCAAATATGCAAGGGATGCAGAAAAACAGTACACAGACCAAAGTAGATGAACAAAACTCAATAAAATGAAGCCAAATTCTCTGTACAAAAAATGATTTTATAATCATAATCATTGATTATCAACAACTCTACAAAAAATGTATTCTCAAGCTCTTTATATGGAGTTTTGGAAATGAATATGTACCAATTATTATTATTATTATTATTTAAATAAAAGGAAGTTCGGCCTTAGCCTAATCTCCCGGACTTTAATTAAAATAAAGAAAAAAGGTTACAAGTGGATGGGACTAGTGCCCATGGGACCCCCCGAATCCCACAATGCAGGGGAGGAATATGGTAACCTAAAGGGCATTACAAATGAGGCAGATAAATTCATCATCACCCTCATGTGGGACCCATTTGGGTTTCAACTTGTTATTTTTGAGGAGATAAATACAGTGATGTCTAAACGGCAGAGATGTCTTATCTCGGGAGATTCTTTTACCTAGAAGAAACAAGGATTTCTCGATCGACCATTCCTTAGGAGTTTGGCCAAAATTGACAGCACATCGCTCCCTCCAAATCTTCCAGAGAGCCTCACCCCTGATGGCATTCCATAGCCTCGATGAGCATCCGACTACCTCACCCAATATCACTTGTTGCCAATTGATTTGGTTCGAGAGTCTCAATACTCGGGTCACGTGACCCCAGATAACACGAGACTTGGGGCAGTCGAAGAACAGGTGAACTAAATCTTCCATGCATCGATGACAGCGCTTGCACCATGGCGGTACACCACAGATTTTGTTAGCCCTTGCATTGGACCAGATACCTTTATGCAAGATCTGCCACATGAGAACGGACTTTTTGACCTCAATTAGGGGGTGCCAAATAGACATGAATCTTAGTTCCCACCATAGTTTGGTCCAAGAAAGGCACCATCTCTTGTTAAGAGTGTGGTGAACATCTAAGTTCTCTTTGAAGTTGGGAGTTCTGGATGGCTTCTTACCATTGCTCCATTTGAGGCCCTCCAGGCAAGGAAGATCCTGACCGCAGAGAAGGCGGGTAGTTGAGAGGTCCCATGCTAAACACCTGCTTTGAAGAAGAGTCCATTCCTCAAGGGTAATTCTAAGTCTCGGATCCAATTCTTACCTAATCCACTGAATGGTCTCTTGTTTCCAGAGTTGTTTCCACTGTTTGAACCCCTTGTTCCATAATCGCTTTGCAGTTTGGAGGTTCCAAGACTCCACCCCCCTAATGCCGCAGATCGGGAACCAGATAGAGTCATTTTGTCTTATCCCAGCCGCCCACTTCCACTCATCACTGATTCTGATGAACTGTTTGGCCTTGTTACAATTCTTCCATAAAGAACACACGAGGCTAGATCCCTTAGGGGACACCGGGTGGGGGGAGAACAAAAGCGTGAGAATCCCTATGTCCTTCCAACCCGGAAGGCCAACTAAGGTAAGGTCTTCCGTGTTTCTGAAGATCAATTTAGCCCAAGAGGACTCCCTATTGCTCCAGGCCTTGATAAGCCACTTCGCCGCCAACTTGTCAGCCAACCCAACGATATCTAAAATTCCCAAACCCCCTGAGTCTTTAGGGCTAATGCAAGTTTCCCATTTGATTTTGGGAATCCCCCTCCTGTTGGGGTCCCCAGTCCAAAGGAAGTTTCTGCAGATTCTTTCCACTTTGGCCAAGTCTTTGTCCTTAGGTCTCCAACACGAGATAAAGTAAATAATTGTAGACAACATAAATGTGTTAACAACCATAGCACGCCCTGCCAAATTGACTTGCATACCTTTCCAATGATTCAGCTTGCTATCTAGCTTGGATAGCACCCAGTTCCAGCGTTGGTCCATTGAGATGTCAAATCCCATCGGAATGCCAAGGAGACGGAAGACTTGACCACTAGGGATAACTTGACACCCCTGATCCACCAACAATTGGGGAGTAGGTCCGCTGATTGCTCTAAAAGCAGTTTTAGCATGGTTGATTTTTGAACACGATGCCACACAAAAAGTGTCAAGGCACCACCAAAACACCTCAATGCTATTTATATCGTTATGCACAAAGGCATTCATGTCATCAGCAAAAAGTCTCGCAATCATTTGGCCGTGGTTTAGAGGTAGGGAAAGACCCTTGAGATTGCCAGCATCCATGTGATGCTTCAATAGGTGACTGAGCCCATTCGAGGCGATCGTGAAGAGTAAAGGAGCCAGAGGGCAGCCTTGCCTAATTGATCTTTTTAAATGAATGGGCTCAGAGAGCTTATCGTTGATATTTATTCTAGTTGAAGCGTTTCCAAGAAGAGTGGAAACCATCTTCGTGAACTTTTGGTTGCACCCAAGGTCTTTCAATGATTGAAGAATAAAGTCCCACTCCAATCTGTCATACGCTTTGTCAAAGTCGATCTTAATGAATACCAGATCCTGAGCAGACTCCTCAGCAAAAGCAAGACCTTCCCAAATATCGACAATTGCTTCAAGTATAGATCTACCCTTGATAAAACCTTTCTGGTCCTCAGACAGCCATGACTTTAAATGACAAGAGATTCTGTTGGCGATAACTTTTGCAATTGTCTTGTATCCTGTTTGGAGCATGGTAATCGGACGCCAGTTTTCAATTTTGTTCTTGTCTCCCCTTTTGTGGATTATCTTGATGACTCCATTATTAAGACACTCAGGGAGGGCACCGAAGGAGAGAGCCTCTTGCCACACAAGACGCAGTGGGGTGGCCACCACATGTTTGAAGGACTTGAAAAACTCATTGGTGAGGCCATCTAGACCTGGACTTTTCCCATTGGGAAGGGCATCAATAACCTCGATAATTTCATTCTCGGAAATGTTAGCATCCAGCAGAGCAATCAGGTTCTGTGGGATACTAGATTGAGCAACCCTTGAGATGGTTGCCATGGAGTCGCGCCTGTGGGGGAAAGGAGGAGTCGAGACCCCGAGAAGATTGGTGAAGTGCTCGACGATGATAGATCTATTCTCATCTTCCGTGCAACATTCGGTTCCATTTTTGTCGACCAATAGGGGGATGGATTCCCTAGCTTGTTTCCTTTTGAGGATGTTACACATCTCTTTCGATGGTTTGTCGGCCTTCCCTGCCCACCAATCTTTGAAGAAAATTTGAAGATTTTTCCTTTGAACCTCCTCCTCCAATCTTAGTCTTCCCATGATTTTCAAAAGACCTTGTTGGTAATGTAACTTACCTTTGTTCACCTCTTCTTCAAGCCGTAAGAGCCTCCGGTACACCGTTTCTCTTCTTTTTTTCCGGATATCTCTTATAGCCTTTTGAGTCCTGATAAGAATTTTTCGAGTCCTTTCCACCGCGCTTCTCCAACACTTAGCCGGTTCATTACAGTAGGCAAAGACTTCCGCCCACACTTCAGAAATTTCTTGGTGGACAGAGGGGAGGGAAAATGATGTCTGACAAGCATGAAACCAAGGGGCTTTCTGGGACATGGGAATCGGTTTGAACGACAGAGTAATCGGGTAGTGGTCCGAGATAGTCAGGTCCATGTGTTGGGAAATCGAAGGAATACCCCCCTGAAGGATGGTGTTCTGATCGATGTAACATCTGTCAAGTCTTGCTTTCCTCAAAGAGTCCCCTGATTGAAGATTTATCCAAGAGAACCCCTTCGTGTCTTTCACCTCGACCAGGTCGAGATGGAGCTTGATTTTATCCCATATCTCTTTCTCCTGATCGTCAATAATTTTTCCTTTGTTATTCCATCGGTCCTCAGGAAACTCAACCATATTGAAGTCCCCACAAATCAGAACATTATGTGAAGGGAGTCGAGGGAAGCCCAAGTATCCATTCTATCTGCTTCTCCATTAGGGGCATAAATTGAGACCACAATGAACTGGAAAGGGAACCCGATAGAGGCAGCAATCCAGTAATGATTCCGATCTTCAAAAGTCGAGGTCACATTGCCAGACAAGGAGTGACTGATACCGATAGCAGCACCCCCCGTCCCCCTAGGGTGAGAAGTGGAGAACCAAAGGTGGTTCGGAGAAATGCGTTTAAGCTGTCAATGGAGGATAATTAAACCACTAAAGGAATGAACATAACGAAAAAGTTGTTAAACAACTTTTTCACAAAAGTAATGGATGCTAATTTAATTTAAAGTAATAAAAGGAATGGCCAACTTTGAATGTTTTTACAAAAATGATGGATGATACCTAAAGTGCTACAAGAATGGCCTTACATTGAAAACATTTTCTTAAAAAGGGACATTCTCCCCCTCAAGCTTTGCTTGAATATTCTAGAAATCCAACCAATTGTTTGAATCTTTGTATCTTTGTTCCATCAAGAGCTTTTGTCATCATATCTGCAAGCTGATCTTTTGAAGATATAAAGGAAATGTTGATCTCTTTGGATACTACCTTCTCACAAACATAATGGTAATGAACTTTGATATGTTTGGTACGTGCATGGAAAACCGGATTAGCTGCCAAATGTATTCTACCCATATTGTTGCTAAAACTTTGTGCAGTTATATAAGGAGGATATAAATCTTCAAATAACTTTTTGAACCACATTACATCATGTGAGTAAAATAAACCATTGGTCAAAGTGCCTTTCAAATAGCGTACCACACACTTACCCGCATCCCAATGTACATTTGTGGGCTTGTGCATGAACTGTGAAAGTACTCCAACTGCATAACCAATATCTGGTCATGTACTTATAGCATACAAGAATGGTCCAATCAATGATGTATCAATGACAAATCAAAATTTTGAAGTAAATCACTTATGTACTTCTTTTGACTCAACCATACATCATGCTTATCAAAAATAACTTCAATCCCCAATACATAACATAAAATCATGAGCTCTAAAATTTTAAATTCCATACCAAATTTATTCTTAATTTCATCAATCTCATCAATAGCTCTTCTTGTAATGATAAGATCATCAACATAAATTCAAATATACACACCTTTATTTGTTATAAACTTCACATATAAAGAAGGATCTACAACACTTGGTTTATATCCTTGAGCTTCCAAATAGCTTACGGATCAATGATTCCAAGCTCTAGGTACCTGTTTCAAACCATATAATGCTATTGCTAACTTGCAAACAGAATTTGGATACTTTTCATCTTCAAATCCTTCTGCTTGCTCTGTATAAACATGTTCTTGTAATTGACCATTCAAAATTGCATTTTTAATTATATTCCAACATTTACTTACTGCAACTTTTAGGACTGTTTGTATATTTAACATTCTTGCAGCTGGGCTAAATGTCTCTTCATAGTCAACTCCACATGTTTGTGCAAATCCTTTTGCAACTAATCTTGTCTTGTACTTGGAAATAGAACCATCAATATTTCTTTTAATATGAAATACACACTTATTTCCAATCACCTTCATCTTATTATCTCGTGGTAGAAGCTACCATGTCTTGTTCTCATACAATGCATCTATCTCTTCTTGCATCGCATTGGACCAATCAACATTTGAGTTTGCATCTTCGAAACATAAAGCTTATTGTCCTTCACTAACTTTTGACATAAAAATTGAATGTGAAACACAATAAGACTCAATATACCTTTGTCATCACTTAACTCAACAAGCTTTGCTTTACCTTTTCTTTTCTCTTTTGATGTAGGTGATAATCTTTGTTCATCATGACCATTCTCATCTCTGAGATCACTCCTCTAGTATCATTTAAACGATCCTCAATTTCTTCTTGCATTTCTTCTTGAACTTGCAAAATAGGATCTATATACCAAGACAACAATTCATCAAAATGCACATCATGACTAACAATCATTTCCTTACTTATTGGATTATAGCTCTTATATCCTTTCTGATTATCTGCATAACCCGTGAAAATAGATTTCTCTACTTTTGGCTCTAATTTAGTTCTCAATTCATATGGAACCATAGCAAAGCAAACACAACCAAACACACACAAGTGATCAATAATAGGTTTTCTATTATACCAAACCTCAAAAGTAGTTACATTATGTGTTGTAGATGTTGGCATATGATTCATCAAATAAACTGCTATATTTACCGCTTCAGCCCAAAACTTCAACGGCATATGCTTTTCATTTAGCCTTGCTCTTGCTATTTCTGTGATAATCCTGTTCCTTCTTTCAGCCACTCCATTCTGCTGAGGAGTATATATGCAAGTGAATTCTCTTTTTATACCTTCATTCCAAAGAAATTCATAAAAAATTATTGAAACATATTCCTTACCACCATCAGATCTTAACCTTTTAATTACCTTTCCTATTTGTTTTTTTTGCCATTGCTTTGAATTTGGAAAAGTAGTCAAACACATCATTCTTATGCTTAAGAAAATACACAAAAGTCATTTGGCTAATCATCAACAAAAGCAACATAATACTTACCATCTGCAACTGATGGCTCCTTCGTAGGACCCAAAACATCAATATGCACCAATTCTAATAAATCCCTACTTTCTAATTTTGTACAAGAAAAAGGATGCCTTTCTTGCTTACCAAATTGACAAGCATCACACAAATGTATCATATTTTGTTTTGGAATATTAGGTAAACCAGCAACAATCTTTCTTTAAGCCATGTCCTTCAGCTTATGTACATTTACATGTCCTATTTGCTTATTTCATAACTCAATTTGAAAAATCTTATTATTACCAAGTGAATATTAAAGAGCAAAATTAGGAGTTACATCCAAGAGAAAAAGTCTTCCTTGATGTTGACCTTTTGCCAAGACTTTATAATTTTGTTTCAGATTTTCAACAAAACAACCAAATTTGTTGAACCGTACTTGATACCCATGCTCCACAATTTGACCTACTGAAATAAGATTTTTACTTATAGAAGGTAGATGAACATCTTTTAAAACTATAATTCCTTTTTTATCCTCAAATCACACATCTCCAACTTTCATTATTTTGTGCATTGAACTATTACCCGTTTCAACCTTACCATCAAACTAAAGTGCATGAGAATTAGCAAACCAATCAACATAATTTCTCATATGATTACTACATCCACTATCAACATACCATATATCATTGCTATGAGTTGCATCTGTATTCACATTCCTCATTAGTACATTTTCATGATTTTCTTTTTCCTAAACAAAATTACCCTGTGTATGATCTTGCCTTGCATATCCATCTTGCCCTTGATTATGGGAACAATCACGAGACATATGAGCAAATCTATGTAATACATGGATCACCTTGATATGCACTATGTCCTGTACCATGATAGGAATATCCCCCCCTGCCATACATATTCATATCTGAGTTTCCTGCATCATAGTTGTTGTTTATCTGATTTTGACCTACACGGCCTCTGAAAGTTCCTCTTCTACCACCTCTACGACCACGTTGATTTCCTGCACAAAGTGCATGACCTACACTACCTTTCTGTATAGACTACCCACCATTTATATTAATTTCTTCTGTTATCATAAGTGAAAACAACTCATCAAAATTAAGTAATTTCTCTCTCAGATAGATAATAGATAGATAGTAGATAGATAGATAGATAGATAGATAGATAGATAGATAGATAGATAGATAGATAGATAGATAGATAGATAGATAGATAGATAGATAGATAGATAGATAGATAGACAGATAGATAGACAGATAGATACGTAGATAGATACATCATCCATAAACCTATTTCCATAGGAGCCTCAATAGGTTTGCAATCTTCAAGGCCAAAATATTGAAATATTATTGTGTGAATATATTTTAGAAGACACAAAGCTATCCCCCCATCAAGATGCATAAATCGAATTCTCAAACAATGATGCAAATGCCCCAAATTCGACTTCTCAAAAGAGGCATGCAAATCAACCTTAAATTCAGCAATATGCTTCTCATTAGGATGAGTGACCATCATATCATCAACATACACAACAATGATCTAAAGTACATAGTTTGCATGCTTAACATATAAGGTGCTCTCAGTTGGACTATTCTCAAAACCATCTACAATCAAGTAGACATGTAACTTTTCATAACAAGCATGTGGTGCTTGCTTCAAAACATGTAATCCCTTTTTCAAACTCCACACTATTTTCATGCCCTTTCTGCACAAAACCACATGGCTAAAATACATACATTTTTCATGTAAGTCACCATGTAAAAATGCGATTTTAATGTCCAATTAATGTACATTCCAACCTTGATGAGATAAAAGTGCACAAATGCTATGAGTGACACTCATTCGACATGTGAGACCAATGGTCTCATCAAAATCAATGCCTCCTTCTTGAGAAATCCTCTGACAACAAGTGTAGCTTTATACGTGTTAACAGCTTGTATACCCATTTAGTGCCAATGGCCTTTTTGCTAGGAAGCAAATCATATAATGACGAAGTACCATATTTAATAATAACATCATTTTCTAATTGCATAATGGCCATCCTTTTTTTTGAATTTTGTGCTTCATCAAAAGAAACATGCTCATTCTCATCACAAAGACTAGAGATAGCCATTGCATAACAATCTAATGCAAAGGAGGCACAATGAGAGCATGAAAAAGTACAATACCTAGAGGTGTATCTAATTTGCTATCTCTCAAGGTCTACACCAACCATCTAGGCATAGTTTTTGCCTCCTCTATATCAACCCTCTCATCAACAAGCGCATCATGTAAATCTTCATTAGAATTGGGATGGTCTTCGTCATTATGTGGAACTT
Organism: Ceratopteris richardii; assembly: GCA_020310875.1. Taxonomy (NCBI): domain Eukaryota; kingdom Viridiplantae; phylum Streptophyta; class Polypodiopsida; order Polypodiales; family Pteridaceae; genus Ceratopteris; species Ceratopteris richardii. The sequence continues at coordinate 10,732,944 of CM035430.1, read as the reverse complement.
GCAAAGGGTCAATGATTGCCTCATTTGGACTAGCACTTGATTTTACACATGTAAAATGAGGCACCAAAGTGTCATAGACATGTCTAGAGATTTAGTCTATGGATGATACATACATCTGAGTCTACTATAGACATACACCACTCATGAGAAGATGGATCATAGCTGCATACAATATTAAATGCCCGTTCTTCATTCTGAAGAAGATTAGTAGACATCTTGGTTCTTCTTTGCCTCTTTTGCAGCTAGTTTTGGACAACTCTTTATGACAGGATCATTTCTCTTATAATATTTGAAAAACTATTTATCCTTTTGTGTTTTCTTCTCATCTTTTTCTCACCTCTTTGTTTCTTCAACATTAGCAGATCTCTTCTTACTGGTAGATAAGCTCCATTTACATTTTCCCTTGTAACTAGCTAGGAAAGCTCGATCTACAACATGCATAATGGACCTATTCGGCCTAGAATCATCTTTGTGCAACAAAATAGAGACTATATTCTCAAATATTAGGGCATTTGGATTGCTTTTATCATCAGTCCAAGAGTGGAAGCAAAAATCTGATATGAATCTAAAAGAGCGTAGTCTGCATGAGTGAACTATCTAGTAAGACCTCATCAACAAAAAGGAGCTATTCCTTCAAATCTTTCATCTTTGTCAAAATTTTGTTCGTGGAATCTTCTTCATTCAGATGCTGACTGTCCAAATATTTTTTGAGGCAAGCAACATGAGCCTCATTTGTTTCCTGTAAAGCGATTACTCTATCCCAATCATCATTTGCTATTTTTCAAGAGAGAATGTGAGGGATAATGGAATGCCTGACAAACAAAGCTATCAATACATGTGACTAAGCATCTTTTCCTTCCCAATGAAGTTGCTCTATAGTAGGTGCAATGGGAACTACAAGAAAAGAAATTTGAAGATCATCATCTTCAATGCCATCTTCATCACCTTCAATAACTCTATTTGTAGGTGTAGTAGAACATATTTCAACACCCTATGCAACATTCCACATCTCTTTTGCTAGCATTACATAAAGCATCATATATGCCCAAAATGGGTAATTGGTACCATCCAACCTATCCTCAAGATCCAACATATGGAATACATCATTGCTTTCAGCCATGGCCATTGACTAAATACCTTGATGTCAAAAAATGATTGTATCTCAATATGTTGAACTAAAGCACCCTCTTGAGCTCTAGTAATGTTGTTGCAGACTTTGAGGTGCTTGTATTGGTGAAACAAAACCTCTATATATGTCTTGTCTCAAAGGGACAAAATTGTCTGCATAAGTATTGTGATCATGCATTCCAAAGTTGAAATCAGTGTAGATCTAAATTTTGACACCACATAGTGAAGCTGTTCTGACTCCTAATCACTTTGAGTATGCTAAAAAATTTTCATGTGATTCTGATACTCTAAATGGAGGGGTGTTGATGATTCCCTACATGAAGGAGCAACCTACGCTGATACCAATTCTTAGAGTTCAGGACAAAGAAGAAGCTTGACACACAATACAACACTAAATGTATTGTCAAGTGAAAGTACAAAGATAAGTGATCTTCTAGGGTTATATATATATATATATATATATATATATATATATATATATATATATATATATATATATATATATATATATATATATATATATATATATATATATAAGTTGGGGGATAAAAACCTCCTAAAGAGGGGGAAGAATGCCCTGGTAGTCCTAATTGTGTTCAAATACATCACTACCAAAATATATCAAAAGTTTTTAACTCGTTTGATGATGTGCATAATATTGAAATTGTTGGCTAAAAGATATGGAATGTGCCTAGTGTCAAAACTATTGATGCTTGGAACCCTATTCAAAGGAGGAGAAGTAGAAGGGAGATATGATATCCTAATTAATATCCACTCTTAGTAATACTCCTTATTGCATAAAGAGGATGCATATTGTTGAAGAATTTTTTCACTCCTTCGAACTTGTAGCTCATGACAATGCAATTCTTAATGAGATGGGAAAGAGCTCTAGCCAAGTTCATATGATTCATGCAAATCAAAGGGAAACTAAAAACCCCTCTCCAACCAACCTTTACCAGGCTAAAAGAAAAGGAAAGAGGCCTAATGATCATTTAATAACATTTAATGGGTTAGTTTGGTCTTGACTGAGCCTCTCTATGTGATATGGTCTATATATATTCCTCCAACTCTTATGTTAAGAGAGATAAGGCTTGGAAAGATATTTCTACTCTCCCTAGTCCCCCTCTTCTCAATCATTAATGACCTTAGAATGATGAGAGACGTTATTAAACTTATAAAAAGGGATCTATTATTCATGGGATTGAAAAAAGGAGTGGATCAACTTGATGGGGACTCAAGATATTATTGATGTCTCTAGCTCCACTAGTTTCACTTGGAAAAATAAACAAGTTTTTTCTAGGCTCCACTCTCCTAGACTTGATAGATGCTATCTCAATGCAGCTTCTTCCCATCTAATATGGAACAATTATTGCTCCACTGCTCATTCCTTCCATATTTCTAACTGTAAGTCTATTAAAGTCTTTTTAAATAGGGGATTTACCTCACTTAAAGCAAGATGGAACTACACGAATATGTCTCTTCTTAAGTTGAAGTGTGTACACATAAATATTAAGGCTATCATTACCCATTTCATTGTGGTATTCATCCCTTTTGGCTTTAGAGAAGGGGGTTTAAGAGATTCAAAGAGTGTCTACTCACTACAAAAGGCTTTATAGGATTATAAAAGCTAGAAGAAGTCTTCAAAGTGGCTTGTTAAGCCATTACTAGTGTTTATCCAATGCAAGATAAACGAATTAATGTTTCCTACAAAAGCCATTGATGAATTCATTACCAGAACAAAAAGGTTGGAGCGAAATAGCTAGAAATATGGAGTCTTTACATATTGCATGGAGACCTAAGGACCCAATAGTTCAATTAATGAAGTAAATTGATAACCTGAAGGAATAAGGTCCAAAAGCAAGAAGAGAGTGCAATGGCATAATTCAATCCCAAATTAAAGCCTTAAAATTACAAAAAGAAGAGCAGGCCTAAGTAGAAGAGATGGCACAACTCCATCACGAGCTATAAGAGGTTTGTGCAAGAAGTGGAATCATGAGTCAACTATGGTGTATCATGTGTAGCAAAAAAGGAAATGTGGTAAGTGAGTGTACTTTCTTAAATGTAACTTGTCAGTTATGCAAGAAGCCTCACCTTGAAGCCAAGGAGTTCAACTCATGGTGGATTTCAACACAAGCATATGGGAAAAGCCCATAGAGTGCCTTTTCCACCACTAGATGTAATAGTTGTAGCTCCAAGTCAAGGTAATACTCAGAAAACACATCCTGGAGGCAAATTTTGAAATTGGCTAAGAAGGCTAATTATTTCTTTTAAGTGTGGAGTGTGGGCATTAACAAATAATATTTCCTTTGCTAGAGAGTTCTCCTACATACACAAATTGCCTAGAGGCCTAAGATCATCACACAATGTCTTGCCTTGGTAATTGCCACATTGTAAATATCCTTCTCATTGCTCTCTTCATTTCATTATTTTGATATTAAAAGTTGATATTAGAAGCTTGTTTTGGGGTATTTATTGGAACTTGGATGCCATTCAATAGCTTGAGTCAAGAGGATGTTGATATAAAATTCTCTATATTTTTTGGTATGTTTTTTGGTTTTTTCAAGGTTTTTCATTGGAAATATTTTCTTATCCACCACACTTCTTCTTGAGAATTTATAACGATGAAATGAAACTATCTAATTTTTTGAGTAATAATTTCCTTTGAGCTAAATACGTTTCTTTGAGAAATTCTTTTGGTTTTTTAATGGATTTTTAAAGCATTTTGTTGATTTATTTTCCCATTTTTAAGCAATGCAAAAAAGGGTCCCCATCTCCCTTATTTTTTTCTCTTATAAAAAATCCCCAACCATATCAATGCACCTTTCATTCTGCCCGACATCCTGTTTTCTCTCTCTCTCTCTCTCTTCCTCTCTCTCTTTCTCTCTCTCTCTCTCTATCTCTCTTTCTTTCTTTCTCTCTCTCTCTCTCTATCTCTCTTTCTTTCTTTCTCTCTCTCTCTCTCTCTCTCTCCCCAATTTTCCCCCCTTTTCGGCTCCCCTCCCCCAACTCCACCTCCAAGCCCCACTCCTCCACATCCCACAAAGTGATAGTATAAAATTTTATACTATGCTCTATATCTATTTTTTTTAGTTTTTTTTTGTTCTATATGTTTCATAGCTCAACTGTTCATCACTCTAGATTGCGCCTCATATGGATATTTTCCCCAATTCTCCTGTCAATCTCATGCTTTTCCATATGTCTAAATTCAATTGCCTCATTATCATATCCAAAATTTGAGCTCTTTTCCTTATCTTATTAAAACCCTCTATCTTTTCTCCATATTGTATATGTTCTTTTCTAATGTGCATGTTCCACATTGTCTATTCCCTCTCCTAATTCCCAACATGTTTCACATTTTCCACATGCACCCCTCATATCAAATCCTTTTCTTTCTTTTTCTTCCATTCAATCCCCTCTCTAGACCCTTTCACCAACATGCCCCCATTCCTAATCCACTGCTACCCTATCTCGGTAACATATCCCATCCTTTCTCCTCCCCTCACCCTATTTCCCCATGATTCTCCTCATGAGCCATCTTCATCCATTTTGGTTATATCATTTGGCTAGCTCCCACTTCTTGATGAATTTCATTTTTATGAAGTTTCTTTGCAGATGTTTTTTTCTCTTCTAGTCAGCATGATTGCTCAATGTTCCTTCAAAGGTCGTACATTAGAGTGGTGTTGGGATGGTGCCTCAATTGCATTTGGTTTTGCTTTTCTCTTTGAGAAAGAGATCCCATTAGGTGGTGGTCAATTGTTCAATATGTCGGGTTGCTTACTTGGCAAAGAGGTACACATGTGGTGCACATGTGGCCAATGATTTTTCAAACAGTGGGTGCATAGGTAGTGCACATGTGTATGTTTAGAATTTTCCTATGGGTGAATTCAATTATAGGTTTGAAAGGGTCTTTTATAGGTTTTTTGAAAGGTTAGGTAAGATTTCAAAGTTCACGTGAACCCTCACTTATGTGTATAGTTTGAAGAATTCGAGGCCAAATGTGTAAAGTTATGTAAAGGGAAAAAGTCTATGTCTAATCTCTATTTTTTTTGTAAAGTCACTATAGCAAAAAGTTCATATTGTTTGTTTGTATGTCACAAGGTTTTTGGATAAAAAAGGAAAAATCATCATAAGGAATACAAGGATTTGGGAAGTGTGTGCATTAAGAAGTGGGAAAGGAGCTGCACACCCAAGGTCACGATCTTGGATACATATGCGAATCCATGTCAAGTGAAGTGTGCATACGCGAAGGAGTGGACAAGCCAAGTAAGGGGTATAGGAGAAAAGCATACACTAAGAGACAGTCACATATGGATAAGCAAAGAAACATAAAGTGTGTAGAGAGAGAAAGAAGAGTGTTCAATGCAGAGACTCTCCCACAAAAAAGTGGATAGGTCGAGAGCCAAATATTGGTGGAGAGTATTGTATACTCTTATGCATTTTAAATCAACTTCATTCCACCAAGAAGGCAACCAAGGTGTGGCTATAGTACCACCAAGGAGGTTTTGTTGATCGGTAGTAGAAGTGATCACGAATTCAACATTATAAGAGGCTTGAGTGCAAGGTGCATAGGATTAAGCCACTTTGCTAAGGTGAAGAAGCAGCATAGAGGTTGATTGCAGAGGTACTTGCAAGTACTTTGTTGTACTTGTCTGTATCTTTTTTCCTAAAAGTGTTATGCATAATTAGTACTTTCATCTTATTCCTGAAAACAAAAACCATTGTACTCTTATATCTTAATCAAGGCGCAAAAGAACTTTAGGTTGCAAAGTTTCTTTCTCCTCCCTCGCTATTCCTCTCCTACGAACACTCAAGCCCCTTTAGCTAAAGGATTCCCCCAATGCATCTTGACTTGAAGGTCTCTTCAAGGAGAGTCAAAGAAGCACATCATCTCCATATGATGTAGGTTTCCTCTATCATCATGATAATCAAGCCATATCACATTGATTGGTGGAGGAATCTAAGCATCGATTTCTCATTGTGAGGGTACACAAAAGTATCATGGTTTCGCATAATTCTAGTTCTCACATCATGCAAAACATAAGAAGAGATGGTGTAGATTGACCAACTATGAATATTGATGAAGCAAAATTAATACATAATTTTAAGGTTTGCAAGCTAAAACTACCGATGGATCATGCTACACCTCTTAGAATAAGTGCCAATTTATGGAGTCAATATGTGGTCAACTTCCTCAAACTAGAAAGCCAGTGGATATGCCTAAAAAAAATTAATTCTCTTTTGAGAACTTCCTTCGTATTTTCCTCCATGAAATCAAATATGTGGTTCCATAGGAAGCTACCCACTTTAGTGTGGCAAGAGGAGGTTTTTGTGTTGAAACAAGTCCTGTTTTGAACTGTATGACTAGAAATGCCTTTTCCAATTCTAACATCAATTCTATGTTTCTTGACAAATGATTAGAACATCCAGCGTCAATGTAAAAATACCTTTAGATCTTCTTTATCTGATGTGCTGATTGAGTTCATCATCAATGATGTATGACCTTCATTTTGTGTGTCATTTGCATAGTTGTAGTAGGTGGTGTTGTAGGATTGATTCTGTCCCCAACTTCTTCCTCCACCTCTACCATAGCCTCCTCTTTGACTTTTTCTACCTCTCTCAGAATAACTTTGATATCTTCCACCTCTGCCTCTACTATTGTTATTTTGATTTCGATTTGATCCTTGCTGATTGTGCCAACATTCATGAGCCAAATGATTATTCAATCCATAGATCCAACAAGCCTTCTTATTGTTATCCTGATTACCTCCTCCTCTTCCAAAGCCTCTTGCTCTTCCTTTGCCAGTGCCTTTACCTCTTGCATAATGAACTTCAAAACTCGATTCCTCTTCATCCTTTGCTTTACCTTTATCACCTTCTTCTTGTTCTTCATGTACATTGAAGATCTTTGTCCATTATCTCCATCTCCCTTCAAGTCTTGCTCAAATGTGAGCACCAAACCAAGCAATTGATTCAAATCTGGAACAAAATGATTCAAAGAAAGTTTTGTTGACAAGACAAAAGGTTTCCACCTTTCATCTCCTCTCAAACCTGCAAGTAGTTGAGCAGTCAATATGTGATCTTCAACATCTTCATATATGGATCCAAGACTATCTGCTAGATCCTTCATCTTAGTGACATAATCACTAATACTTTGACTTGGCTTCTTCTTGAATGTTGTAATCTCTTACCATAGACTTGCTTTCGATGCTTTGGTAGTGCTTTGGAAACGATACTCCAATGCATTCCATATATCTTCAGATGATTCCTATCCTCTGATGTGTGGTAGGAAATGATATGAGATTGTGTTGTAAATGTGTGCCTTTGCACTTGCATCCTTCTTTTGCCAATGCTTTAAAGCATCTAGTTCCTCTTTCTTTGGTCGGATTTCATCTTCAAATACTGGCTTTTCTTCTTCACCTGTTACATATACCATGAGATCCTTACTCATAAGTAAGGATTCCATTCTCATTACCCATGTGGGGTAATTATCTCTGTCTAGTTTGTCAATGGAGATATGATCTGCCATACTCCTTTCCTTTTGCTGCATCCTGTGAGCTTAAAAGATAAAGGACAATACCTTTTGAAGCTCTTTTTGTATGAAGATACTTTTGAAGTAACCTTTTGATGCCTTGAGTTGTCCAAAGCTTCAACTTTCAAACTTTAATGAAAACTTTTCCAAAACTTCTCGTACCTTTGCCGCCTTTTGCTCTCTAGAACCTTTTTGCGTTGATACCACTTGTTGATGTGTGAAACATCACAAGAAATGAATTAATGTGACACTAGAACACCTCTATGGTCACCATTAACTCAATTCTTCTCCAAACTTTGAGAAATGATTGCTTAAACTAAGAACTTTGCTTCTTCAGACATTTCTAGTCACTAAAATGACATACCTTCACTCTTTTGCTTATTTCTCTTAGCACAGATATTATTTCTCCAAGATCTTTTGGTGGATGAAAGTAGAAGAAAAGAGTTTTCCACGACGCAATTATTTGCAAGGATTCAATGTCTACAACGCAAGTTATGACGTTCACAAGATGACTATGTCTAACTACCAAAAATGGAAATTTTGCCTGTAATAGTAAGAATGCTTGTCTAAAAATGGAAATTCGAAGCCTAACATTGACTTGCAATGAGAAGTCTCTTGGAATGGATATCCTATTGGTCAAACAATGTTCTATTGATCAAATTTTTCAGCTAGAATAGCATGTGTAAATTTCGAACTAAGATATTGTACACACTAGAGCGTGGGTTGCGTGAATAGTTCCTTTTCCTCCCAAAACACACTAGAGCGTGGGTTGCGCGTACCATGGTTCAATTCCCGCGTCCGGCAACAGCGCGAAACACAATAAAGCTTTTGTCATGATTTTGGGTAGCGAAGACGGACGGCAATAGTATAGTGCTTTATTATCGCGATAGCGATGGACTGAGTTTCGAAGTTCGCACGAGTGTTTGCTTTATCATGTGCTTTTCAAGCTCAACAAATACTATATAAACACAAGCTTGGGATCAATTGATTTATCCTACACCTAGTGTTCAACACAAGCTTGGAGCTTGGACCTCAATAGAGGTGGTGTTTCTTCTAGCACATGGGGCAGCCATGGTGCTAACTTGAAGCATGTTGAGGAGGAGCTATGGAGTTCTTCTTAATGATTCTTCTTGGAGAAGATGAAGGGTGTGCTCACACTCTAGCTCATGGAGAGGAGGTTATCTCTTGTTCATGGCAAGAAGACTTGGTCATTAGCAGCTTGATGGTGAGGATCGGCCATCTACATGTTGTAGTTGAAGATTATCTTCTACAAGAGGATGTCGAGCTACGTCAGAGACATTGGATGGTGGTTAACATAAGATTTACATCTTATGTTAAGTATTCAGGTACATATTCTCTTTATGCACACAGGTACTGTTGATATATTTAGGTAGTGATGTGTGTGAACACTCTAGGACCGCCGGGGCACTTTTTTCCCTCTTTAGGAGGTTTTTTTTCCCCGGCTTGTATATACGCCTATTGCCCTAATGGGCTACTTATCTTTGTACATTCTCTAGTAATACATTCAGTATTGTGTGTTTGTGCTCCAAGCTTCTTCTTCTTCCTTGTGCTGTTCGCGTGCTTCCGCAGACGTCTATCTCCAACAATTGGTATCAGAGCAGGTCGTCGCTTCTTCTAGGGCACCGTCGACACTCCTCAGTTTGTAGTCTCAGATTCGCACGAAATTTGGTGAGCATACTCAGCGTGTTTCCGAGATCAAAACGGCTTCGCTCTAAGGTGCTGAAATCACGATCTGAGCTCGTTTCGGCCTCCGAACGCACTATCACAGTGCTTGTGCAGGCTATTTCGTCCTTTTGTGCCAAAGGTATATACCAGTTTCTGTTCGCCAGTTTAAGCGTCTCGAAGTCTGCTACAGGTCTAGCAGAACTCGTCTGGGCAGTTCCATTCAACTTTTTGAGATACAGTCAATTTTCTGCATCAAGGTATTTTAGTCATCGACCATGGCTGAAAGCAGTGATGTATTCCGTATGTTGGCTATTGAGGATAAGTTGGATGGTACCAACTACCCATTATGGGCTTATATGATGCGACATGTACTGGTTGTAAAAGGACTGTGGAACATTGTGCAGGGTGTTGAAAGACGTCCTGTTACACTTGTGACTACAGGTACTACAAATATAGGTGCTGGAGGTGCTGGAGCTGATGAAGATGGTGTCGAAGATGATATTCCACAGATTCCTGTTCGTGCTGCTGTTTCTGTTGCACCTACTGCAGAGCAGATTCGTTGGGATGGCACAGATGCCCAGGCACATGCATTGATAGCTTTGTCTGTCAAACGTGCCATTATTCCTCACATTCGCTCTTGTAGAACAGCAAAGCATGCTAGGGATACACTTACCACTTTGTACCAGGCTAGGAATGAGGCTCGTGTTGCTTACCTCCGAAAACAGTTGGAGAGTGAGCACATGAATGAAGGTGATTCTATGGACAGTTTTCTTACAAAGATCAAAGACCTGAATGAACAATTGATTTCTGCTGATGAGGTTATACCAGATAGCTCACTTGTGCAGACCGTTCTGAATGGTCTTCCTGATCCATATCAGAGTTTTGCCTCTACTCTTCGGTTGATGATGAAAGGCAATCCGAATGCCTTGTCATTTGAGGAATTAGTCTCTGTTCTATTGCAGGAAGATCAGTCCAGGCAGAACAGGTCCATTATGCGTGTTGCAGATCAAGCTTTCTTGGCTAGTCAAAAGGGCAAAGGAAAATGGAGCTCTTCTACTAGTAAGCAGAAATCTGCAAATGCTGTACAATCGAAGAGCCAGGATAAAGATGAGAAGAAATCAGAAAAGCAGAAATTGTTCTGCAAGTACTGTAAAGGAAATGATCATATTATAAAGAACTGTCCAAAACTGGCTGCTAAAGAGGCAAAGAAGAAAGAGGCTGGAATGGTTGTTGCAAAGGCCTCTACACCAAAAACAGAGTCTGCAAATCTTGTGTAGGAAGAAGAATGGGCGTTTACTACTATCTGCAGTTTTGACCCATCTTCTCATGATCAGTGCATGTCTGTAGTAGACTCAGATGTTTGGTACTTTGACAGTGGGGCGACCAAACATATTACCTTGCAGCGCAGTTTCTTCTCTTCACTCGAGCCTGCCCCTACAAGGAATACTATCACATGCGCCAATAACTCCTCTTATCCTGTTATGGGAGTTGGTAAGATCATTCTGACTACTGCTGATGGTAGTTCTTTCACTTTGTCAGATGCTTTATTTGTGCCAGGGATAAAAAAGAACCTGTTATCAATTTCTGCATTAGCCAGATTGGCTTGGTTGTGAAATTCGTTGATGACAGGTGTACAGTCCATGATCTCTCAAATGGTGATGTGATTATTGCTTCTGGCATCTTATGTCGTGGGCTGTATAAGCTCATAGACTATGAAAGATCTGTGAATGATTCGGCATGTGCAATTCATGATTCTCAGGCTATGTCAGATGCAAAGCTTTGGCATGCACGCTTTGGTCATCTGAATTTTGCTAGTTTGCTACACCTACAGAAATCTGAAATGGTGTCCTCTTTGCCCAACTTGAGGCTCCTGGAAAACATGTTTGTGAAGGCTGTATTTTGGGCAAAATGCAGCGTTCTTCCTTTCCAAAAGATGGTTCAGTTCGGGCTACGCAGAAATTGCAGCTTGTACATAGTGATGTCTGTGGTCTTATGCAAACACCCTCTTTTGGAAATTACCTTTACTTCGTGACTTTCATTGATGATTTTTCCAGGCATGCATGGGTATATCCACTCAAAGCAAAGTCCGAAGTGTTCATGTGCTTCAAACAATTTTTGGTTTTGGCTGAAAATCTGTCAACATGTGAAATGGGCACCCTCCGTTCTAATCGAGGGGGGGGGGGGGATATATGTCTTCAGATTTTAATGCATTTATGGCTGAACGTGGGATAAAACACCAATGTACAGTGCCGTATACACCTCAACAGAATGGAGTTGCTGAACGAAAGAACAGGTCACTCATGGAGATGGCAAGGTGCATGGTCAAAAGTCAGGCTTTACCACATAGTTTCTGGCTTGAGGTTGTCATGTGTGCAGCATATGTACTGAACAGGTGTCCCACTAAAGCGTTGCAGTCTATCACTCCATATGAGGCTTGGAATGACCGCAAGTCATCTGTTGCTCATCTGCGTGTTTTTGGTTGTTTGGCATATGCATTAGTGCCTGAACAACATCGCAGAAAATTGGATGATAAGGTAGTAAAATGTATTTTTGTTGGGTACAGTTCTGGAAGTAAAGGCTATCGTCTGTATCATCCACAAACTAAACGCATTCTGGTTAGCCGTGATGTTGTCTTTGTGGAAGATGCTATTCAGCCATTGCTTTCATGTACTAAGGAGACATCTGTTAGCTCCAAAGACATGTATGATACTTTGATGCCTCTTTTTACAGGTGGACAGTCTAGTGCTGGTCCTAATGAGGCAACTTCTCAGCCTTTGCAGGTTTCATATGATGATGCAGATCATTCTATTTCTGATGTAGATTTACATGATGCACTTGCTGATGAGAGAGCTGATATTGAGAAGGCAAAAACTATGCCAAAATGGCTGGTGCAGACTTTGCGTGACAGCAAATTAGATGCACCTTTGTCATATCGTACTCGTTCAGGCTCTCATAGTGCCTCCTTTGCATTAGATTGCTATGCTATGGCTGCATCTAGTCTCTGTGATGAGAATGAGCCTGTTTCTTTTGATGAAGCACAGAATTCAGAAAATTGGATGGCTGCTATGCAATCTGAATATGATGCTATAATGAAGAATGGTACATGGTCTTTATGTGACTTGCCTCCTGGCAAGAAGGCCATTGGCACTAAGTGGGTATACAAGCTGAAGCGTAAACCTGATGGTACAGTTGATAGGTATAAGGCTAGGCTTGTTGCAAAGGGTTATGCGCAGGAAAGAGGCATTGATTTTGATGAGACCTTTGCACCTACATGCCGTATGACTACTGTTCGGAGCATTTGTGCACTTGCAGCCCATCATGGTTGGAATGTACATCAGTTGGACATTAAAACAACATTTCTGAATGGTGACTTGCATGAAGAAGTGTATGTTTTTCAGCCCCGTGGCTTTGTGCAGAAAGGGCATGAAAACCAGGTGTGCAGGTTAAAGAAGGCGTTATATGGTTTAAAGCAAGCACCACGTGCTTGGTATGAGAAGATACATGCCTATCTGATTGCACATGGTTTTGAGAACAGTCCAACTGAAAGCACCTTATATGTTAAGCGTGCTAATGATGTGCTTCTGATCATTGTTGTCTATGTAGACGACATGCTGCTCACTGGTCCTATTGAGAAGCATATTGCTGATTTTAAGGCTGATTTGCATGCCTCATTTGAGATGTCTGATTTGGGGCATTTGCATCACTATTTGGGCATTCAGTTTATGCAAGTTGATGGTGGAATGGCTTTGTGTCAAACGAAATATATTGACACATTATTGCAGCGTTTTGGCCTTGAAGACTGTAAGCCTATTGCCACTCCTATGGAGACAGGTTTACGATTGAGTCTTCATGATGCTGGAGATGCATTTGATGTTGTTCTCTATCAGCAGGCTGTTGGATGCTTGATTTACTTATGCATTACTCGGCCAGATATTCAGTTTGCTGTCTCACAGATGAGCAGGTTTATGCATTGCCCAGGAGTCACGCATTGGAAGGCGGTTAAGCGCATCTTTCGCTACTTGAGTGGTACTCAGCTACTTGGGTTGTTTTATCCCAAGGGGGGATCACTACCGCCAGATTTGCATGCTTTTTCTGACTCAGATTGGGCTGGTTGCTATGACACTCGTGTGTCCACCAGTTGCTTTTGCTTCATGCTTGGTAGCTCATGTATATCTTGGTTGAGCAAGAAGCAGCCTACTGTGGCCACTTCCAGTTGTGAGGCTGAGTATAGGGCAGCTTTCACAGTGACTGTTGAGTGTGTGTGGCTCAGACGCCTTATGGCTGATTTGGGTGTTGGCCAGTCTTCTGCCACCACCATCTTCACTGACAGTCAGAGCGCATTGGCAGTTGCGAGGAACCCTGTGTTCCATGCTCGCACTAAGTACATTGAGGTGCATTATCACTATGTTAGGGAGAGGTTCTCTGCTGGGGAGATCAGCTTGGCATATGTGCCCACGCAGGAGAACATTGTAGACCTTTTCACGAAGGCTCTGCCTAGGGAGAAGTTTGAAGCTTTCCGCAAAGCTTTGGGCTTACTTCCTTTTGTGGAGTGATTTCCACATAGCTTGGCACTTCCTTATACATGAGTGCCAGCTCCTTGTTCACCGCATCACTCCCAGGGGGGATTTGTTGATATATTTAGGTAGTGATGTGTGTGAACACTCTAGGACCGCTGGGGCACTTTTTTCCCTCTTTAGGAGGTTTTTTTCCCCCGGCTTGTATATACGCCTATTGCCCTAATGGGCTACTTATCTTTGTACATTCTCTAGTAATACATTTAGTATTGTGTGTTTGTGCTCCAAGCTTCTTCTTCTTCCTTGTGCTGTTCGCGTGCTTCTGCAGACGTCTATCTCCAACAGGTACTACTTGAGGTTTTATGGAGGCTATGGCGTTCATATCAGGAGGAGTCCTATTTGGCATAGGTACAAGAGAATCAGTACATTTATGCTTTATCCATGTTTTGATGAGGTGTTGGAGAAGGTGTGTTCACATGAGTTTGAGGATTTCTGGCAGCAAACTTGTTAGCATGCTTTGCTACTTTATAAGTATGTGATCTTTTCACACATGTATCTGACTTAGGGTCTTCCATAGCCTAAGGTTAGATGAGGTTTTGTGGATTATCAGTTTCACACTGAACCTTCCTCTTTCAGTCACTCATATTCACTCTTCTATAACCTATAAGGTCACACATCTCATGTATATTCAGATTTCTGCCCATACATCTGAATATGTTGTTACATTTGTACATTCACTCATTCATCTATGTAAGCCGCCGGATTGGCATTTGTAATTCTTTACTTTTCGTATTCCGCATGAACCGAAAGGTCGTTGCGAAAAGTTGTATCTCTTAACTTATGAAAGGACGCTCCGATGACGATCAGGAGAATTGCCAGACTGTCTGTCTGGGCGATTGCATTCTGTGGAGTTACCGTGGTGTTGTTTTTGAGAAATCTCAGTAGTACTATTTTTTTTTCGTCTTTGTTTTGATTACATTAACTTGCGGTTAGTCCAGTTCCATTAAGTTACGGTAATGAAGTCTGTGTTACGGTAATGAATAACTTCGGTGTTACATACTGAGAAAGTATTAACCTGAGTACGAATCGTAAGTCTGTGATAGAATGAACCAGAGGATTGATAGTAATTTGTATGCAGATTTTTGAGTGTTAACATATTACGACGTAAATGCGTTAATTGGGAAAATTAAGTTATAGGGCCTCTGATTAGCAGACCCCTACCACCCCCAAGAACCCGAAAGAGTTTAAACACGCCTGTGACGGCAATGCGCGTTTAACACTGACTCCGTCTGTGGGAAGGTGGCAACAGAGTGTTGCAAATTGATTGTGGGAACGTGGCCATAGATTGTGAATTGACAGTAAGGAGGAGTAGTACGCAAGTGTTGCAAAGGTGATATATGCCGGTTACTCGGTCCGACGAGTCGTATCCAAAGAACAGGAGAGACCGAGAGCCTTGGGTGGTACAAATTTGTTAGGGACACCCCCAGGAGGCAGAAGCACAAATCGGTTAAGCCCAGTCGTAGAAGCAGCGAAGCACGTTAGCAGTGATTCCGGTAGCATTCCGGTGGAACATACTGTAATTCTGGTAGATTTCGGTATAATTTTGGTGCAGTCTGCAGAAGATAGAGTAACTTCAGAGTATACAGGAACACATTGTGCAGTTGACCCAACCCCGTCTGGTCAAGATTCAAACCTCTCTGAGGATAGAGGTGTGTTATCCAGAGAGACCATTGCTGGTGAAAGAATATCCTGGGTTGGGGAAAGTTCGAATAATTCTGGTGACAGTTTGGTCCCAGTTGCAAGGAATTTACAGTTTTTCGGTGACAGTGTGATACTTCCTGGTGAATCTTCATTCGGGACACCATTGTTCGGGGTAAGTGTGCGTACGTTTGATACCAAAGAAGAGGATAGGCTATTCAAATTGGAAATCCGTAAGAGGCTGAACGCTATTTTCAAGTCGGAAGATGAGCAGTCTGATCATACAGAATCCGAAGGACCGGAAACACCTCCTCAGAACTCAAGAAATAGTAACAGTACCACTACTAGCACCATGAGTGGACAACAACAGCAACAACAACAACAACAACAACAACAATAACAACAACAACAACAACAACAACAACAACAACAGCAACAACAACAATAGCAGCAAGAGCAACAGCCACTTCCACTTCGACCTGTTCCAACAGAAGTAACATACACCAAGTTCGGAGGATTTCCAAGTGATGATCCTGATGCCCATGTATGCACCTTTGAAATAAGTTATGCAGTGCTGAACCATCCACCCGATCCGGCATGTGTATAATGCCAAAGTGCAGGGATATGCAATTGTAAATGCCATTATACAAGAATCAGGGCAGCCAGCCACTCACTACGTGCCACCGCAAATGGGAAACAATCAACAGCAAGAATACCGAAATTACCGGGGATAGCGGAATACCAACTTCAATGCAAATCGATAGCAAGCCAGTACATCAGCGGAGAATACTTCTCTACCACCACCTCGATGTCACTTTTGCGGTGAGTTCGGTCACATCCGAAGATTCTGCAAGGATGCCGCCGAATATGATCAAAGAAAGAAAGAGCATCAGAACCCAATGACCAATATGGTCTATATTTCACCAGTGGAAACTCAAGCAGTAGTGGTCTAGACACGATCTGGTAAGCAGTTGCAACCAGCAGCGGAAGTGTTTGAACCTCGCATTCGTGAACAGCAGAGAATGTATAACAAAGCTAGCCAATGGACCACCAAAGAGCCTACGGTGTTCCCTGATCCCGTTCCGGTGACACAGATTCCCCTACCTCAGGCAGGAACGCAGGAAGAAGATTGTACCCCAATAATAGGAGAATCATCATCGGAACCAGTGAAGAGTACAATTCCAGCAGATCAGGTATGGGATATTCTCTCTAAGGCCTCCATTACACTTCCCTTGGGACAGCTACTCCCTTTAGTGCCAGGAGTTAGGCAGCAGTTTCAACAACAGGTTAGTCCCGGATCTCCCAGTACCCCAGTGACTGCAGCAATACAACTGGAAGCTGATTCTACGGTGGATCATTCTGTCCCTTTAATCACTGTCTCGCATAAAAATCACAAGATTATGCAAGTGTTAATCGATGGTGGTTCCAGTGTGAACATAGCAACTGCGGCTCTCTGCAAGAAGTTAGGGTGGACCCAAATCGAACCTGTCCAATTTTTTGTAAGAATGAAGATCTGATTTCCTTAGGTACTGTAGACCTGCAATCAATAGCGGACACTTGGAGTCTGACCGCATGTACAGTTATTCCCGTGACAGGAGAGGTGGATGCAGATGATAACGATGCTATTGATGGAGCCACTTTGCAGCAACTTTTACAGTCAGCTGACAATTCGGCAAAACCTCAGCAATGCTATGTTCCAGAAGATCAGTTAGTCACCTATAATTTGGGAGATGAAGTGAACCCGCGACCTGTCAAGATAAAGGCAAGATTGTCCGAGGCATTTCAAGCAGATTTGATCCAGCTTCTTCGTGAGTTCTTTGATGTTTTTGCCTGGGATTATCGTGATATGAAAGGTCTGGATCCTCGCATCTATCAGCATCGGGTCGTGCTCAAACCAAAAGCAAAACCAATTAAATAATCTAGCTACTTAATGAATCCTAACTATGCAGCACAGGTCAAGGAAAAACTCGATCGGCTACTAAAAGAGGGATTCATTGTCCCCATTGAGCATGCTGAATGGATCTCGCCGATCGTAATTGTTCCAAAGAAAAACAAGCAGCTCAGAATCTGTGTCGATTACGGGAAATTGAATGCAGCCACAGTACCTGACCCGTTTCCTCTTCCCTTTCTCAACACAATGCTGGACAGAGTGGCAGGACACGAAATGTACTCCTTTTTGGATGGTTATAGTGGTTATAACCAGGTCCGAATGGCTGAGCAATATATATCGAAAACAACATTTACTACGAATTGGGGTGTTTTTGCTTGTACGGTCATGTGGTTTGGGTTAAGGAATGCTCCCAATACCTTTCAGCGTTGTATGCAGGAAATCTTTGCACCCTACCTCACTTCTTTTATGCAAGTATACTTAGATGACTTCTCTTTATTCGGCAAAATTATGGCACACCTGTATCAATTACGGTGTTGTTTCGAGAAATGCCACGAATACCGACTTTGCTTGAACCCGACCAAATTTGTCTTTGTGGTTTCTTGAGGTAAACTACTTGGCCATATTATATCTGCACAAGGCATACAGGTTGATCCAGACAAAGTTGCAGCTGTGTTGGAAGCACCTGTGCCTCCCACACCGAAAGAAGTGAAGCGCTTCCTGGGTCAAATCCGGTGGCATGGTCGACATTTACGGTGGTTAGCTCATCTCGCCACACCACTTAATCGACTCATGACAAGCACTCCAAGACAGTTCGAATGGACCCCAGAATGTCAAACTGCGTTCGATCCTCTAAAAGGATTATTGATGCAGGCTCCAATTCTGCAACCTCCTGATTGGGAACACCCATTTCATGTTTTTGTAGAAGCATCAGATATAGCCATTGGCAGTGTTTTAATGCAGCAAACTGATAAGTGGTTCAGGCCTGTCTATTATGTAAGTCGTCGACTCGCTCTTGCTGAAAGAAATTATTCAGTAACTCAAAGAGAATGTCTCGGTTTGGTGTATTCTGTAAAGAAATTTTGGCATTATTTGTTAGGCCGAAAATTCACCTTTCATGTAGATCATGCTACGCTAGTGTATTTGGTCCGGCAACAGCATTTAGGTGGTCGCTTGGCATGTTGGGTTCTATTGTTACAGGAGTTTGATTACGAAGTGATTCATCGACCAGACACTGCACATGCATTAGCAGATTTCCTCTCTCGATTAGATTCCAGTGAACCTCCGGTGGGCGTTGATGACACCACACCAGCAATTTATGTTACTGAAACGACTAGTGATGAATCTGCAGAACGTCCTGTGACACCTACCTACTATGATCATTTATTAACCTTTTTTACTGATGGATATCTTCCCCCTCAAACTTCTTCTACGATGAGGCAAAAAGTTGCAGTTTATAGTCGCAGATTCCGATTGATTGCCGGACAGTTGTACTACATGGATCATACTGGTGTCTTACTTCGTTGTATTCCCCCACATGAAGTTAACTGGGTTATTGCTATGGCACATTCAATACCATCCGGTGGACATTTTGCAGCAGATTTAATGCACTGGAAAATTTTGCAAAGTGGGCTTTGGTGGCCTACTATGTATAAAGATGTGACTCAGTTTGTGCAGTAGTGTGACACTTGTCAGTGATCTGGACAGCCTTTACAATGCCATTTCTCCCCTCTACAACCTGTGTTACCTTTGGAACCTTTTCAAAAATGGGGTCTTGATTTTATTGGACCAATCACACCACCAGCGACCCTCAGCAACAATTGCTACATCCTAACCTACACAGATTATGCTACCAGATGGGCAGAAGCTTGGGCCTTACGGTTAGCTACAGCTGTTTCGGTGGCAAAATGTCTGATGAAGGACATGTTTCCGCGTTACGGATTACCTTTGGAGCTTGTGACAGATCAAGGGACACACTTTGTCAACAATTTAATGCGAGTGCTCACACAAACTTTTCAGATTCTGCATAAATTCAGTTCACCGTATTATCCTCGTGCTAATGGCTTAACTGAGAGTACAAACAAAACGTTGTTGACTATGCTTCGTAAACTGATTGTGGAATCACCAGAAAGATGGGATCAGTTACTACCTGCAGTATTATGGGCATACCGAACTACATATAAAGTAGCAACCGAACTGACTGCTTTCAAGCTTGCCTATGGGCCAGAAGCAATAGCGCCAATGGAAATTGTAGTGCCAAGCTTACGCGTAGCCATCTCTCAGAAATTGTTACCTGAAGAATCTTTGCCATTTCGGTTGGACACACTCAGAGAGTTGGATGAACATCGCTGGGAAAGTTTTCTGACCCTTCAAGAAGTGCAGTTGCGGCAAGCTCGTACTCATGATCAGTATCTCAAAACTCTAGTTTTACGAAGGATCAGCTTGTGCTATTTTATAATGCTAAATCAAACCGTGTTGCTGGAAAATTCAAATTACGGTGGTTTGGCTCTTACCGGATTAGTGAACAAGTGGGCCCAGCTACTTTTCGGTTGACTACTTTGACCGGAGTTCCTCTTCCTAAAGTGATCAATGGTTCAAAGTTGAGGCCATATCATCAAGCACCTGATTCTCACTGATGTGTTCTTCGTCTTTCCGCGTGTTATTTACTTTCTTTTTATTTTCGCATGTTAGTTGAATAAGCCTGTAATATCCTCATTTTGATATCTAATTATGATTAAAAGCCGCCATGTATTATCAATCTGCACATGCATGCACTCCATAGTTATGAAGGTTATCATCTCAACACCGCATGATGATTAAGGTTTTCGATCGCCTCCCATTGTCGCGTATCTACTTAATCTTCTTCTTTTCGCTGTTAATCGCTATTGTGTCTGTGTGCTTTGTGTTTTTTGTGATCCCTGTGTATTCGTGTCTTTGTGTTTTCGCGTACACATCATGGAAGCCTTAGCAAATTTTGCTACCTTCCGTGACGGACTCCCTCAGGACGTGAGTGAATTCTTGCATATCCGAGGTTTGTCCAACTTCGCTGAATTGCCTTGGCATTCAGTGGAGTGTCATCCGTATTACGCATAAATTATCGCTGCCATTGCCGCCACACCTGCTACCGAGCACCGTTGGCCAATTACATGTATACCATCTCGTGTAGTAATCACCTTAGAGTCATTTGCTGCAGCTTTCCGACTCTCTCCGGAAGGACGAGAAAATGGTCCTAACCTTCCGATAGCCACTATGGTTGAATTGTTCCCAAGACACTCATCGAATGAGTATGCTATCTTGTGTTGACCTGATCCTGAACGAACATCTTTGCAATTCTTAGTGGCCATATTGAATCTACAGAAACGCACTTACGGAATTTCACGCCCATTCTACTCAATGATTGACATGGCTTCTCAGGAGCCTGTTAATTTTGCTTCATTCTATTTCCGGTGCATTCACCGTGAATGCGTTACGGTCATTAAACATGTTAATAAAGGAGATCTGCCGCGTTCTCGTCTTCCGCACATCCTTACTTTTTTGTTTCCGGCCCTCCAAGCAGCGCAACCGCCTCCAAACGCTCCAATCTTATATCATGAGGAATCTGCTCAAATACTTGAAGATACTGAAGAGGATAATGAAGACCTTTTCTAGCTTCTCCACCAAAAATGCAGACGGATAAGCCCATCTGAGAGTCAAGTACAAGGCTCCACCGCCGGACATGAGGAAGAGACCTTTCACGACACAGCTACTTCAATACATGTGGA
The DNA here is from genome assembly GCA_020310875.1 of Ceratopteris richardii. Lineage (NCBI taxonomy): Eukaryota > Viridiplantae > Streptophyta > Polypodiopsida > Polypodiales > Pteridaceae > Ceratopteris > Ceratopteris richardii. The sequence goes on along the minus strand of CM035430.1, from coordinate 10,711,740 downwards.
GTCTTCTAATCAGTCTTCTACGGATAAGCAGCAAGAACAAAGTGTTTCTAACACCAACTCTGATGCAGTTTCTTCTCGAGAGGAGTCTCAACACCAGTCTAAAGAAGATGTGCAAGTTATTGTTGTGAAAATTTTCAAGGAAATGATTGCGGTAGTGGATTCTGCAATTGCCCATACTGAAGCTACTAAGCAGCAATCTACCGAAAAATTGCTGGTAGCCAACACTCTTCTACCCACTCCGCCACCCATACCTTTGATTGAGCCCATTGTCCCCATTCCACCTATTGTCTCTGAAGCACCGGATTCCTCTTCTTCTTCCCCTAATTATTCTCCGCCCTCTTCCCATCACCTCTTGACAGCTTCTTCATCCCAACCACTTCCTCCTCCTCATTTTCCTCAGATACCTATGTTTACAGAATTAGAATCGATGGGACGTATGCTGATCATTTATCGCAGCAACTTCCAATGCAGATGAAGGAGGTTACTGATAATATCCGACATGAATTACAACACAAAGTCGATGTTCTTGAAGCAGATATTACTCCACTCCAGGAAGAGGTAGATGTAGTAAAGGGAGAAAATCATGCTCTGCACATACAGATTCAGCGCCTTCAAACACAGCTTGTTGAACAGGAATCGTTGATCAGCCAAAGAGATGCTGCGTTAGCTGAGATACAAGTTAAAGATGATTTATTAAGTGCTGCTGATGCAGAAATTATCCAGCTAAAACAGTTAGCCCAGGATAGAGAGGATGCTCATGTGGCACTAGGAAACTTGTTGGAAGAAACTAGACTATAGTTGGATGAAGTTGTATAGAAAGGACAGGAGATGGTTGATTTAGCCCAGAAGACTAATGAAGAACTCTAGAGAGCAGATGCCAATCTGTTTGAGGCAAATTCTGCTCTTAAAACGTAGATGACGTTAACCGCTCAACTCCAGAAAGAGGTTGCAGCAATTCAAAGGGAACGAGATGCTTATTACCAGACCATTCAGTATCAATCACACAAACTGGAGAGAAGAGAAAAGCAGCTTGGTTGTCAAGCAGAAAGATTATCTAGAATTGATAAACAAATTCAAGACATGAAATTGAGCCGTGATGCAGCTCTAGCGAACGATTTTTATTTACAAGAAGCATTTTTGCAGACACAGGCTGATGTTTTGATGACACAAGTAATTGCTGCAATGTACTGATGCCCAGTTAGTCGAACCAGACACTTTAAAGAAAACGCTGGATAGCCTGAAACAAAAAATTGACAGAACCTTTAAGTTAGCCCGGACCATGTATATTCAGGGAATAGTAGAAGAGCCCTAAGTTTTGTATCATTGTGGGTTCAAGTCCACCGTGCGTGCCAGTGTAAGCCGCCGGATTGGCATTTGTAATTCTTTACTTTTCGTATTCTGCAGGAACCGAAAGGTCGTTGCGAAAAGTTGTATCTCTTTATAAACTAATGAAAGGACGTTCCGGTGACGATCAGGAGAATCGCCAGACTGTCTGTCTAGGCGATTGCATTCTGTGGAGTTACCATGGTGTTGTGTTTGAGAAATCTGAGTAGTACTATTTTTTTTTCGTCTTTGTTTTGGTTACATTAACTTGCGGTTAGTCCAGTTCCATTAAGTTACGGTAATGAAGTCTGTGTTACGGTAATGAATAACTTCGGTGTTACGTACTGAGAAAGTATTAACCTGAGCACGAACAGTAAGTCTGTGATAGAATGAACCAGAGGATTGATAGTAATTTGTATGTAGATTTTTGAGTGTTAACATATTACAACGTAAATGCGTTAATTGGGAAAATTAAGTTATAGGGCCTCTGATTAGCAGACCCCTACCACCCCCAAGAACCCAAAAGAGTTTAAACGCGCCTGTGATGGCAACGTGCGTTTAACAATCTATTTCTCATCACATAGAGTGGTTGAGAGTTTTGCTCCTACATTGTACATTGAACATTGGTATATATGATACTATGAGTAAGCGATGGCTTACATAAACACCTTACACATGTCGTCTATTCTTTCTCTATCTTTGTCTCATCATTTGTATGATTAAGTTGTGGTATGTTCATGTTTTGTCAATATTGATGAATGTTGGAATTAATGTTGTATATACTAGACCTATGGAACCATGGACCTGCGACATGAGCCAAGGGCCTACCTCACTTCCAACATTTGGTATCAGAGCTCTAAGGTTTTGGTTTCAGAACTTTAGGTCTTTGGCATCAATGCATTAAGGCTCATTCAGATTCCCAGGTTTTCCAGAATTCCAGGTTTACAACATATGATTTAAGAGCATCTTCTAACATTTGACATTTAACATACACACTTAATCTAGATGAGTAGAGATTTGAGAATTAGACAATTCAGTTACATGTGTATTCATCAGTGTGGAGTATGAAGTTGATAATCTGTTAGCAACCGAATATTTTTGGAAGAGTATACAAATACTTTACAAAAGTATTATTTGAAGACCCAGACTTGATGAGAGAAGACTACTTCAAATTCAAGGAAGAACAATGGTTTAGAGAAGATGAAGGAATCAGATCAACATCAAATCACAGGTATCAGTTTCAACTATCAGATTATCATTTGCAGGTCATATCTTAGAAGAGTAGTTATGAAGAGATTTGAAGAATTCAAGGAATGCTTTTGTACACTTTCATTATTTGAAAGTTAAAGGCTACATCAAAACAGGTATCTAGAGGTTTTTCTAGAGAGTTTTAAGAGATCTCTTTCATGGCAAGAAAGCTCATCTAAGAAGACAAATTTGAAGATGGGATGAGTCTTTTATTTTCAGCCAATTTTTTGTTGTAAGTTGGTTGGATATCAAGGTACAAATGTATCTAGAGAAGGTAACTCTAGAAGGGTAATTCATCATTCAGACAAAAGATTGGTGAATTTAGTCGTTTCAAACATTTGAAACAACATTTTGATTCAGAGATATGAGGAGATGATAAAACATGATTCTATATTCACTTCCATTTGTATACCATGTTTGTTTTGTCTCTTACTCTTAGCACTAGAGGAAGAGAAAAAGTTCATTTGAAGACATCAACAGTGTTTGCTACTTCAAGATGAAGAAAACAAAAGGTATGGAAGAGAAGTTTGAAGATGTTGACATCATCAGGTGGAAGAAAGATGCAGAAAAATAAAGTCCATCATTTCCAAAAGAAAAGTAAGGCTTCCTTTTCTTTTATATTTTCCATATACTTTTCCTATTTTATCCTCTACACCCAAAGACAAGTCTACGAGAACATTTTGTGTGAAGAAGAAGCAGTTTAGATGGATACCTTAAGAAATGAATTTGTACTGCTAATCCCTGCTTTGTACCTACCCTCTTTCACTTCAGAGTTGTGTTGTGGGCCCTCTTAGCTTCCCAATGACACTAAATAAGTGCCTATCTACTTTAGACATGACGTTTCAAATCATTTGATCAAAACAGATAAGTTTGCAATCAGCTAGATACCAAAAACTTACTATTTTGGTCTTGACACTTGCGACATGTTTTGCTCAGTACTCACAGTACAGTAGCAATTAGAAAACTTAATTTTAAGGGTATCTAATTAGCTTAGAGAGCTAATGTTTCCAAGTGGAATCACTTAAAATGATTGACTATACACAAAGCAATGTATTTAGCAAGTAGAAGCTTACCCCCGACTTTTTAGGAGATATGTAGAGAATGATTAGAGACCACTTCGAGACAATTTTCTCCAAATTCGCTAAATGAAACTTCTTCAAATTCGGAGAGCTTGTAGTAGACTTTGAGCTGGTTCCAATGAGATATAGAAGATTGAAAATGATCGAGGGATTGCTGAGATATGAGCAAGACACGTAGACTATTTTGAGTGACAATGGCAGAGGAGAAGATGAACATGATCAATGATATATTGTATTATAAAACAATGTTGTACATGATCATTGGCATGAATAAGATGCCCAATGACAGTGATAGGACTAAGCTATAGTGTAAGACTCTCAACTTCAACAAATGATCTACAATATGCTCAGTAATGGGGGCTCAAAGGCCACGAGATTACAATCCTCTTTTATAGATGCTTTGCCTCCAAGTTTGAATTCAAATTCAAACTTGGCTTTACCTAAAAGGTCTCCTCCAAGTTAGGAGTTATTCCACTAGAAAATATTTGTAGCTTTTATCTCTCCTAAATCCATGAATTTAGTGGATTTACAAGATTCTCTTCAAGTCAAAAAACTTTTACAAAAGTTAATGGTAAAAAGAGATAAGCAATGATTCATGTGGTTCTTCAAGGATTTGCTCATAACGTCTTCAAGTCCTAGCCAAGTGTGAAGGCTTGGCATTTTCACCAACAATCAACTCCCTACATCTCTCTCATTTCGTGCATCTGCACGTGATCATAGAACCTTTCTGTCTATTTGTCTTTCTCTCTCTTTGTCTCTCTCTCTCTCTTCACGCATGCAGCAATCGGGAAGGAAGGAAGAAGAAGAAGTCGATTACCTATAGAAAAGTATGAGTAAAAAAACACGATATGAACCTATATAGGCGTCACACATATGTGCATGCATTCTTTTAACCCACACTTAACAAAAAATACGTGCAAGCACACCATTCTTTTTTACTTGCTTCAAATAGTTCTCTTACACATCACACACCATTCTTTTAATCCACTTTAACTAGTTCTCTTACACATCACACACTTAATTATTTATTTTTTATTGTATATTTTACTTTTTCTTCTAATATCTTACTCGTAAGCTTTAATTAATTATATATTAATTCATACTCGTAATCATTAATTAATTAAACTTTAAATAATTATATATTGATTAATACTCATAGTCACTAATTAATTAATCTTTAATTCATATATAGTAGTGTTATAGTTATCCTAAGGTTTCATAAGAAAATGCCATAGGTATAGGCCTCACATTTAGCTATGCAAAGGATTCATAAGAAAATGCTATATAAGTACACATAACATAAGTACTTATGCATCCTATATCAATGCATATACACGATTTTGGCCACATGTTCAATATACCCATGCATAAACATTCATAAGCATGATTAAAGTATACTTATTCTTAGGGCTTGTTTCTATTCATTTATAGAAAACATCATAAGCATAAAGAATTCATGTGATGAGATTCCTAATCAGTCCACATCTTCATGATTTTGATGTCTGCAAGCATAAAAGAGGGATTAAACAAAAAAAAAAACTTATCAAATGTGTTTTTGAGAGTTCAAAGACAACCATTCTCGAAATACAAAATTTTGGATTTCCCTGTATGTCAATTTGAAAGATAAACTTGTTTTGACATCTTCCCCCACCAAACCTGCACATCATCCTGATGGGCCAAACTGTAGATCATAGGAAGCAGCATCAAATTCTTTTTAAAAAATTGATTAATTGACTATAATTAATATGTCAAAAATGGCTCTAAATGCAAGTAAAGATTTTGATAACAAAGAAAATATTTAAAATTATGCAAAGAAACGTTTTTGTTTAATGTATGAAGTTTAAAGACAAGGTTTAGAAAATCCTATAATAGTCATTGAGATAGTCGTGGTACTTACCGTTCTATTAACCCCGTTCAAAGTAATATTTATTTTATATAAGTGTTCCATCCTTTATATCTTAGCCACCTGCCACAAGATACATCTAACTAATATCTCTACAGTAGACTTCCACCTCATATAGCCCATAAATACATTTCAAAAGTGGTTTCGAGACCATAACTGATTCATGATAACTCTTTCTTTTTCTTTTTCTTTTTCTTTCTTTTTCTCATTTTTCTTTTGATCATGTCGCAACAACCATTAATGTACTGTTTTATGTATTTATCTTTTCTTTTTCTTCGCAACTTTTTTGTTAAAGGGGAAATGCTTAATCCCTATTCAGAGCTGAGGATCTAGAAGCATGCTATAATCAGAATTAGGATCTCATTATCAAAATGTTTCAGAAATTAAGGAAGTCTACTTGTATAAGATAGATCTACTTCTACTAAGAGTCACAAGTCAAGTTTTCCCTTCTCCTATCCTCATAACAATCATAAGTTTTGTAACTCTTACATTAATTCACATGCACATCCCTACTTTGATTTCTAATTCTTTAGTTACATAATTTTAACAATTTACTTTTTATACCAAAAACATGTAAATTCCTAACTTTGAAATGCATGAAAAAGAAGTCCTATATTATAAATAAAGAAAAATTAGAATGTTTCACCTGATTAACATTATGCTTCATCTTCATCATTGTCATCCAAGAAGTCTTCATCTAATTCGTAGTCGTTGCTTGACCTTCTTTTGAATAGCTTAATCCTTTTACCTGGCTTTAACTTTTGTATTTTGTATTCTCATCATTTTTCATCTTTCTCATCTACAGAATAGCTTCTTAAGATCACTTAGTAAATGTTTTGTACAAAGAAAATTCTCTTTTTTATCAAAATGTTTCAAAAGAAAAACTAACTCTTGATTTGTTTCATAATCTAATAGTTAAATTCTATGTATTTGTTCATAATTTGATTCATCTTCAAGTTGGTGTTTTAATCATTTCTTCTATATTTTGCAATGGTAAGTTCTTAGTTTTCTTGTTCAATTTTAAAGGTTTTGACTTTTTTGAATTTATGTTCATATTGTTCTCAATTTGTTTAATATTATCATCAAGAAGTTGTTTCTCTGTTTCATTCATTTGTTTTTCATAATTTCTATTCATAGGCATACTTTGTTGGGTCTTTTCTTCTTTAATTTGATTGTTTTCATGTTTGTTCAATTGAGTTTGTAGTTCTCTAACTTTTTTCTTGATAAAAAAATGTCTCATTAGTAAGAAGCATTGGATCAATGAAACCTGGAAATTTTCAAGTTTCCTTGCTCCTACTTATATTTCATGATCAAAGTCACTAAGATCTATTTCCAATTTTTCTTCTATAATTGGTTTTTGATTTTATTCCTTTGTTTTTGTGCTTTTGATTTCTTCCATTAATTCCTATTCTCGTTCAAATGTCCTCTCACTCATTTGTTCCTTTGTTTTAATGTTCATATGTACGTTAGGTTTCCATAATTTTCTACCTTCTTTACATGGATTAGGTTTAGTCTAGGTTTGCTTTAATAATTCCTTCATTCCACCCCTTCCTAGATTTAATTTTAAAGGTAATAGGTCTTGTATATTAAAAATTTTCCTCTCATTTTCAATCACTAGTTTTTGTCTTCTTGCATCTTCATATGCCCTACAATTCCAAAATGTATGTCCATATTGATAACAAAAACATTGTAAAGGCCGTGTTCGAATGTGTTCTTAATGAATGTCCAGGGCAAGATTTTCTAAAATCATCAGAATGTGTTTCAACTGAAAGATGTATAGACAAACTTTGGCTCTCTTTTTCCTCCTTTTCATGTTTACATTTAGCTAGTTCTAATTCTTGTATTTGTTTGGATAATATTTCATATTTCTGGTTCATTTCTATAATTTAAGCATTCATTTCTTCTTTGTAGGTTCTAAGGCCAACTCCTAATACTTGTAGAGTTTTCAACATGGCATTTATGGTAGCATGTAAAGTCGAAATAACTCTAAGTTTATTTTGTATAACTTCATTTTCCATACTTTCCATTTTGATAAATTTTTCTTCCCATTTTCTTATTTTTTCATCAATCAATGCATTGACATATGCTTCATTGTTGGAATCAATGTCAATTTGGTCCAACAATACTCTTGGAGTCTGTTGAAGTCTCACATGAGTCTAATAGTAGATCATCTTTGTGTTTTATTAGTCCTTCTTCAAGTAAACGATGTGGGTGCCTTGGATAGTGCAACGAGCTCTCTACAAACTCACCAGGGTTCAAAACCCATGGGTGGCAGCGAACAGCGAGCTGCAAGTTTTTTCCAAAAAAACCTTTTGTGAAGTTTGATTTTCGAATTGGTGCCATTTCTGCAATGGAGTTTTTTAGGAGTTTTTCATTAACGATCAAATTTGATTGTAGTTTTTTTATTGATTGTAGGTTTATTGAAGTCTTTTCATTGTGCTTTTGAAGTAATAATAATACTATAAAAGAAGAGGCTTGGATCATTGTTAAATCACTTAAGGAGAACTCAAGGATCACTCAAAAATCTCAAGCTAGAAGGAGGTCTTCTTGAAGAGAGAGTGTTCACACAATCTTGAGGAGGTGGAGTTTTGGTGAAGGAGAGGCTACTCTCTTGGACCAAGGAGTCTTCTACAAGGTGGTGGTTGTTATTAGGATCTTGCTCACATGCACACAGAGGTTACGAAGGTAGAAAAAACAGAGAAAAATAGAGACAACAAGAGACGAGACTGAACACAGTATTGGGTGCAATCTCCCCCCATGCACTCTGTTTTGACAGTCCATAGAGTGCATGTATTTATAGGAATTTTTTATTACGTCGAAAACAGTGGTTACATGAGAGCGGCTTCGAAAAGCATGCATGAAACTAAAAGTTGTTGACTTTTGTAGAAAGCCTTTCTTTTAATATCAAAAACTATGGTCTACAATGACCCTTATTCTAACCACTATTTTCTAACTATTTCTAATAGTAGAACCTTCTATGCGGATTTATTTACAAACTAATTTATAAATCGGATTTATTGATGTCTGCCCTAAAGTCAGATTATTGATGTCCGCTCTTTCACGCTTTCATGCCCTCACGAACCTTCAACTTCTATATCAAAAAGACCAAAACACATTAATACATTAATAAATTAACACTCCAACAATGCATTGTTCAACATATTCCATAATGTATAACATGCCTCTCAATTGAAAAAGCAACTGACCTTAGTTGATAAAATAACATAAACATGGATGGCCAGTCACATGTTTCATCACTGAATGAAAATAAGCATGTTCCATGTTAAAAGAAACATGCATGGAAATGTTCATGGAAGAATTACATTAATGTGTTTGTGTATGATATGCAGAAATTAAGTGGTCATAATGAGGTATTAATTGGGTTTTATGTATCCATTGACATTCTTCAATAGAGTGATTTTTGTACTTAACCAAATATCGATGGTATTGAGTACCTGTGCATGTAGTAGTGACATCATGATCAATTATTTTCTCACGAATCAAGATTTCAGATTGTTCTTCAATGAAAGGAGGGTCATCAAGAAGTGGAGTGAGTGGTAAAGTACCTTTAAATGGTTTAAGTAAACTAATATGAAAAGAAGTATGTATATTCCAATGAGATTGTATATCTAATCTAAATGAATTATCATTATTTTTTTCTATAATGCGAAAGGCTCCATAATAGCGTGGTGCAAGTTTAATTTTAGGATGCTGCAAAATATTTTTGAGACATCGTTTAATGATACACAACCATACAAGTTCACTTTCCTTGAATTCCTTGGCTAATCGTTTAGTATTGATATTATGTGTGTATCAGCCATCGGAATGTCGGTTTGGGTGAGTGACATGGGAGTGGGAAGCTTTTTACCATAAACAATTTCAAAAGGTGCACGACTAGTAGTGGTGTGTGTGGTGTTATTGTAAGCAAATTGAAGCAATGACAACTTTTGATGCCAATTAGTTGGACTATCTAATGAATAACAATGTAATAAATCAAGAATAGTACTATTTGTAGCCTCACTTTGTCCATTACTTTCGGGATGAAATGCTGAGCTAAAATCCATTTTAGAACGAAAATGTTGAAATAAGGCAACCCACTGTGTGGCCAAAAGAAGAAATCTTTGCAGGCACAAATTGTGCTTTGTATGCCTCTATGACCCATGTAAGATGGTTCATGCATTTCTTTGATGACAAAATCTTTAAAAGCTTGAGTTATACATAATCTATGTTGAAAATAAAGAAAACCATTATCAAATGTATAATGTTCATCAGATAAAGATGCACCATTGTTGAACTCATGCCATGCACGTGAAAAATACAAATCAGATGCATAAGTGGAAACCATTTCTTGAAAAGAATGTATTTGTATAGCAAAAATATTATGCAAAACAACAGAATGTGAAGGAAATCGGCTAAGAGCATCAACTACAACATTGGCTTTACCAGGCTGATATTGGATCATGGGTTGGAAATTTTGAATGAATGATGCCCATTTAAGATGGCGATTAGAGATTAAGGGCTGATTTAAAAAATGCTTAATAACATGTTGATTGGTTTTGATTAAGACATGAGAGCCCATAAGATAGTGTTTCCAAATTTGCAAAGCATGCACAACCACTAACAATTCTTTATCATAACTATAATTCATTTTTGAGGGCTTACGCTTCCTACTCTCAAATGCAATGGGATCATCATTTTGCATTAAAATTGCACCTATCCCTGAACCACTAGCATCAGTAACAACATGAAAGGGTTGTGAAAAATCAGGTAATTGTAAAACAGGTGCATGTGAAAGTGCATGTTTGAGTTTTTCAAAGTATTGTTGTTGGGTAAGTTCCCATGCAAGAATTATTTTCTTTTTCAATAACAAGGTAAGGGGCAATGCTAAATATGAAAAATTTCAAACAAACTTCCTATAGAAACTAGCCAACCCAAGAAAAGAATAAACATCATTGAATGATTGTGGTGTAGGCCGTTCTACTATAACTTTATTCTTTTTTGGATCCACATGCACACCTTCACTTGAAATAACATGTCCTAGATATTCTTATGTTGAAAGAAGTAACTGTTTTTAGGATTAGTGTAAAGAGTGTTTTTTCGTAATAAATGAAAAATTGTTTTAAATGGATCTCATGCTCACTATCATTCTTACTGTAAACAAGTATATCATCAAAAAATACAAGAACAAAAACTTGGTAGTTAAGAAAAATGTTGTTCATCATTCGTGCAGATGTAACAGGGGCATTAGTAAGTCCAAAGGACATTACCATAAATTCATAGTGATCTGTTTGATTTCTAAAGGCAGTCTTAAAAATATCACTTTGCGTCATACGAATCTGATGGTATCTTGATTTTAGTTCAATTTTACTAAAGACACAAGCTCGTAATTTATCTAAAAGATCATCTATTCAAGGAATGGGGTATCTATTCTTTATTGTGATCTTGTTAAGGACTCTATAATCAATGCACATTCGATAAGCTTTGTTCTTCTTCTCTCCTAAGAGAACTAGTGCTCCAAATGGGGAAGAACTAGGCCTTATAAGTCCTTTCTGTAGTAGGTCTTTTACTTGGTTTTCTATTTCCTTTTGGTGTAGTGGGCCATGTCTATAAGGTGCTATATGAGGAGGAGAACTACCAGGGACTAAGTCTATGCTATGGTCAAAGGATCCTCGAGATGGTGGTAGTGTAGAAGGATACTTTGACATAAAACAATCCTTATAAGTAGTCATGAAAGGTTTATGTGCATCAGGAAGTGTATGAGTATAATCATTGATGACATTGACAAAAACAATGCATGAATTGAATCCTTTCCTAAATGCACGTTTTATTTGAGTATGAGTAATCAATGGAAATGGCTCGAAACCATGCCGTGTAGACAAAGTAATGATTTGACCTTTAAATTCAAAGTTAAAGGTATGCGTATGGTAGTCAATGCATGGGTTATAATGATGATGAAAAAGCATACCTAATATAATTTCGTAAGATTGTAAAGGTGCAATTAAAAATGCTCATGAATCAGCATATGGGCCTATGCTAATCATAACATTTTGCACTTCTCATGTTACATTATAATGATTACCTTGAAATGCAACTTTTACTTTATACAAAGAAGGAAAGATTTTTAATTTAAGTTCTTGTACTAAAAAATGTGAAATGAAATCATGTGAACTACCATCGTCATGTAGAATTTTAACTAGATGTTGTTTATAGTACCCTGCATGCAAAGTAGAGAATGAAGAGAGATATCGTTACCCAAGGTACTTAAGTCCTTCTCCAATGATTCCTCTATCCAAAGAGGAGGGATTTCTTCATTATCCTCCATGTTATGTAATTGAGCTACAACAAGTTTCATGTTAAGAGGTCACAATCGGCACTTCGTTTTTGTATGTCTAGGTTTACCACAATTCTAGCAGGTGATTCATGGTCGCTTCTGTTGGGCATCCATTGCTAAAGTTTGTAGGGTAGGTGGTTTGGTAGGTTCGAGAGATGAAGCAACAGGTGCAGTTGAGTAATTGGATTGCGGTGGACAAGGAAAGCCAGGGCAAGATTGGGCATTAAAATTACGTTTCATGGGGAGATTTGGTTTAGCAAAGAGTGGTCGTTGATGTGGTTGTTGTAGACGAAGTGACTTGGTTATGGATTGGAATTCTTTTTCTGCATCATAGGCAAAAGATATAGCCTCCTTGAGGGTTGTGAGACGTAGGGTGTGAAGCTTAGCTTGGATTCCCAACTCCAAACCATCTTCATATTTTTGCTGCAAACTATCCTCTAGTACATCTTCAAGCATTCGAGCCAATAGTAAATTTTGCTAGAACTGCTCCGTGTAGGTAGTAACCGGTTCACCCTCCTTCCATGTAAGGGTCGTCCATGCACGTCGAACATGCAAATGGTATTGAGGAGGAAGAAAAGAATCCTTCACTTTATCTTGGAAAGCTTTCCACGTTGTTGGTCACTTAGTACTATGCCGCAAGACATTCCACTAGAGTTGAGCTTTTCCTACTAAATAGTTAGTGGCAAATTTGACTTTTTCACTTTCAGCATAGGTTTCATCAGTATAAAAATCATCAAATTGTGAAAGCCGTGAAGGGATTAAAGGGCCATCCTTATGACCATCAAACCGTTAAAGCTGGTAATTCTTAACAGCAATCTTGGAATGCGTGCCATCCGACTGGGATGAGATAATAGCTTTGACCACCCTCGTAAGGTTATCTTCATCATTTTGCATCTTTTCGAGTATCTTGTCATGCTGTCGGATCTTGTTCTGAGCACCTCGTAATTCATGCCGCAGGAGCTCTAGTTGTTGCTCTAGGGTGACCTCGGGTAGTGTTGATTTGCCGAAATCCTCCATGTTGTTCATAGGGTCCATGAGGATGTAGAAAAAAAACCTTCTTGCTAGATATGTAAAAACAATTTTTGAGTTAAAATGTAAAAGGAATGGTTGTCCTTGGGAATTGAAAAAGTAAGATAGAGATGAAAGTTATGTTAAATATAAGAAAAGAGAAGTAGAGTGGCAACACAAAGAAATAGTGTAGTGGTAAAACACTTCCCTTGTGTGGGTGAGGTTGTGGGTTCAAATCCTCCCACCTTGGTGAATCTAAAAGTCCTTATTGCCACTCATACATTAAAATTGGTTCGCGCATAGCCAACGGTCGCCAAAGAAGCCTTGGGTGCCAATGATGCCAATGTAATGCCTAAGTTATGCCTAAGTTCTTTGCCCTAGTCGATGCCTTCGGAAACGGAAATGGAGCCAAAGTCAGACTAGAATCAGAATCGGATCGCGAACAAAGAACAACAAAACAAAGATCAATGCACCAAACCGAACAGAAACAACAATTCGCCAAAATGAACAAAAACAGATCCCTCTGTAGTGACGCATGCAAGGCTCTAATACCACTATTATCAAGGTCTTTCTCACACGCACATAGAGGTTATGAATGCAAAAAACACAGAGAAAAATAGAGACAGTAAGAGATGAGACTGAATGCAGTATTGGGTGCAATCTCCCCCCATGCACTCTGTTTCGATAGTCCATAGAGTGCATGTATTTATAGCAATTTTTGATTACGTCGAAAAGAGTGGTTACATGAGAGCGGCTTCAAAAAGCATGCATGAAACTAAAAGTTGGTGACTTTCGTAGAAAGCCTTTCTTTTAATATAAAAAACTGTGGTCTACAATGACCCTTATTTTAACCACTATTTTTCTAACTATTTCTAACAATAGAACCTTCTATGCGGATTTATTTACAAACTGATTTATAAATCGGATATATTGATGTATGCCCTAAAGTCGGATTATTGATGTCCACCCTTTGACGCTTTCACACCCTCACGAACCTTCAGCTGCTATATCAGAAAGACCAAAACACATTAATACATTAATATATTAAACCTCCAACAATGCATTGTTCAACATATTTCATAATGTATAACAGCGGTAACTATCTTTTGTGATTTAACCTTATATTTTGTGTTTAGGGTTTCTCTACCCTAATCTCAAAATTAGGGTTGGTTGATTTACAAATTTGTTACACTATTTTGTGAGAATAAGGTTAGCTTCATTGCTCGTTTACTTCACACACACTTAGATTATTTCAACATAATCTAAATTTTGTATCATCATGTTCTTGGATATTCTTCCATTAGTGAGTGCACCACTTTATATGGTTGAGTAGTACTGCCATGTTATAATTTGGACATCTTTTTTTTAGTGAGTAAGCATCCAACTTACCTGCTCTATCCTTGTCTCAAGATCTCTTTCTTCCTATCTCTCATTTATCATCTTTAAGTGTGTATGCTCAAAAGGTTTTAGTCTGGAACGATCCTGGGGCCCCAAATTCCAACACTTGGTATCAGAGCATAATTGACATACACACTTAATTAAACATCAGTGAGATTAAAATTAAGATTGAAGATAAGTTAGATGGATCTTCTAATCATCCCATGTGGAGTTTCATAATGATGAATATTTTAGTGACAAAGGATTTATGGAGTATCGTCAATGGATCCTTAACAAGACCTGTTGGAAATTTAATAGGCCCATAACTAATACCACACGTCCATAGTTCCATAGGTCAAGGATCTACAACATAAATTCTAGCAATCTTCCAATATTGACAAAACATGAACATACCACACTTAATCACACAAATGATGAGACAAAGATAGAGAAAGATTTAGACAACATGAGTAAAGTGTTACGTAAGCCATTGCTTACTCACACTATCATATATACAAATGTCAATTACAATGTGGGAGTCAAAACCTCATCCACTCTATGTGAATAAAAATAGATGGAAGAGTGTATGTACAACAAACATATTCATATGAATGGACATAAATCTCAATATATATGAGATGTGTGACCTGATAGGTTGTAGAAGAGTGAATATGAGTGATAGAAAGAGGAAGGATTAGTCTAAAACTGATAATCAACAAACTCTCATCTGAACTTAAGCTATGGAAGACCCTAAGTCAGATACGTGAGTGAAAAGATCACATACTTACAAAAGTACCAAAGAATGCTAACAAGTTTGCTGCCAGAAATCCTCAAACTCATATGAACATACCTTCTCAAACACCTCATCCAAATATGCATAAAGCATACATGTACTGATTCTCTTTTAGATATGCCAAATAGGACTCCTCCTGATATGGATGCCAGTGCCTCCATAAGTTCCAAGTAGTATCTGAGTGCATAAAGAGAATATGTACCTGAATTCTTAACATAAGACTTAAATCTTATGTTAACCATCATCTAATGTCTTTGAAGTAACCCAAAATCTTCATGTAGAAGACAATCTTCAAATACATCATGTGAGTGGCCGATCCACACCACCAAGCTGCTAGAGGTAAATCCTCTCCATAAGCAAGAGTGTGAGAAAACTCTTCTTCTCCAAGAAGAACAACATAGCCGCTCCTCAACATGCTCGAAGGTAGCACCATGGCTTCCCCATGTGCTAAGAAGCACCACCTCTATTGAGGGACCAAGCTCCAAAGCTTGTGTTGCAAAAGGTGTAGGATGAATAAATAATAAGCCAAGCTCTTCTTATATGGTAGTTGTGATCTCTTGAAAAGCACTCCAAAAGATTTTGAATAAAGCACGATCGCTATATCTAAACCTTCATCGCAATAAAAAACAAACTAAAAAACGGTGTGCTGTCCGCTCGCTTTTGTTTCCCAAAAGCATCATCATGCCAAAAAGTCTTCGCACTGCCGGTACCGTCTGTGGGACCTGAACCCTTGTGGGGGCTTTGGGAGGACAATGGTCTAGCCACGATGCCAGCGCCTTTGGTTGTAGAGGAGGTACTACAAAATCCTACACATACTGTACTGTTGTGAGCAAATTTGAAGAATGTACATTGTACTTATATAACATTGTTTCCAACAATCCCCCTTGCAATGTCATGTTGGTACAAACAGAACTAGATATGTAACTTTATTCATCTGCAAACTATCATAAACTTCAAACTTGTACTCCCAAATTGACCTTCAAAGCTTTTCCTTAAAAGTCTTCTTCAAAATTGAATTTGACTTTCTTCAAACTTCAAAAAAATGATCTTGCTGAATATGAACCATAATACCTGAGAAAATGTGCAAACTAGATATCCAATAGTGTATACATCAAGCAATAAGTGCTTGACAACATATGTAGCATGAAATGACACTGAAGCTGCTATCTCCTGTAATATGTCTTCTCAAACTTGTAAGCATACACTAGGATTCATATATTTGCTTTTACCTCACAAAATGTTTCTGAACATATTTTTGCTGTGTCATCTAGATACACTAAACAAAATCAGAAATTGAATCTTGGGACTTGTGACTAACAACTCACAACTTAGTGTATTCTGAACACTAGTTGGTTCATCTCTGACTGTACTCAACTCAACTCATGAGAGTCTTACCAAAATTTCATATCTATGATGTCATCTTGTCTTCATCTTTGTTCTATTTGTAAGTCCTTCATACCTCTTTCCTTCATAACCTGGTATAAACATATATGTGTGCACTTTTGAAAACATACCTCTCTGAAATATCAAATTTCTCTTCAGTAGAACTCTGGAACCTTCTCCTAATGAGGAACACCTAACAAGAACTTTCTCTAGACATTCTCCTTCTTCCTTCTTCTTTCAAAGCTGGAACATAAAGAGAAACTGACAAAGGAAATATAGGAATACTTGGAATTCTTATAGGTATGACTGTGCATTCTTTAACATACGGCTAAAAAATAATTCTTCATGTTTCATCACCCCCCTAGATGATTTAACACTAGTATCCAGAATTCTTCAAATATATCAGACTTTATGAAATCTAGAACGTCTTCCTTCATAAATTTGATTAATACCTGTGTCTGAAACAAAACTTTTGAACCCTTTTTATTAGCATTGTGCACATGCCAATAGCTTTCCCTATCATTCCTCAAATTCCCAAAAATCTAGAATAAGGTTAGCTGATCTATCATAAAAACCTTGCTGAAAGCATTTTAGGATTTATAACCTTCTGCAACATACAAGTATCTTTTTCTATTCCTCTACAACACAAATCTGATAGAATCTGAACCTTTGACTTACTTCCTCCAATGTTAAAGAACTTTCACAAACAAAGGATAGGTATCTGACTCATAAATACTCAAGATCTTCATGATCATTAAAGATCTATCAAGATCTTACAAGTTTATACGAGATCATCCAAGATTAATGATCTCTCCAACAAAATACCTATGTAGAATTTGCTCTCATCAAACCTTTATGACTGAATGTTTGATTTGCTACCTGAATGTCTCCAAGTGTCCATGCTTCTCACAAAGTTGTAAAACTTTTCTTCAAACGAATCCTTCCCTAGAATCTGAAATTCCTACTTGAAATATATGTGGACAAACTTCTCACCTTGACAATTCCAAAAGCTATAAGTTGATACTTCATATCTTCATATTTTGCCTAGGTGAAATGTGATAGTATCTACTTGACTTTCTTTTGGATAACTACACTTCTCAATCAAGTGATAGGATATGATGGAACACCTTTTTGAATACAAGAATGTATCCAAAAGTCTAGACAATCATAGAAAGTAGATTCTTCAATTGATTAGTACATCAAAAAATTTGAATTTTCTTGAAGTGTTCTAAAAATATTGGAAAAAAAATGAGGTAATTTTTCCAAAAAAAAAAACCTCAACCCAAGTCTCCAACATTTGCCACAAAAAACTCTTTTACCTCAAGAGTTAGATAAAGAAGAAATATACTTTGCTGCAACTTGTCATATACCAAGTAGCTCTAAATTGACACTCCAAGAATTCTTTGAGGGAACATATAAGCTGCCTGCTCAAAAACTTCAAGTTATATATAACTCATACATATGAGTCAAAACATACAAGTTGTCTTCAAAATCTGCCGCTTTTCTTTCTTTCAATGCAATTCTTTGTCAAATCTACTAAATCATGACCAAGTATAATGCAAAACAAGAAAGTGCTTCTTCTTTAAATTATCTTTTTGACAAGATGTTCTCGTAGACTTGTCTTTGGATGTAGAGGATAAAAGTAAGAAAAGTATATGGAAAATATAAGAGAAAATGAAGTCCTACTTTGCCTTTGGAATTGTTGGACCTTCTTTTTCTCCATCTTTCTTCCACCTGATAATGTGAACATCTTCAAACTTCTCTTCCATACCTTTTGTTCTCTTCATCTTGAAGTAGCAAGCACTCTTAAATTCTTCAAATGAACTTTTCTCTTCCTCTAGTGCTAATAGTAAGAGATAAAAAAACATGGTATACAAATGGAAATGAACATAGAATCATGTTTTATCATCTCCTCATATCCTTGAATCAAATTTCTGCTTCAAATGTGATTGATATGACTGAATATACCAACCTTTTGGCTGAATGATGAATTACATTTCTAGAATTACATCTCTAGATACAAAATGTGAGCAGAAAAACTTCCAACCAACTTACAACACAAGATTGGCTGAAAACAAAACTGATGCTCTCCACATTTGTCTTCTTAGATGAGATTTCTTTCCATCAAGGAGATCTCTCAAAAATCTCTAGAAAAACCTGTAGATACCTGTTTTGATGTAGCCTTGAACTTTCAAATAATGAAAGTGTATGAAAGCACTTCCTCAATCCTTCGAATCTCTTCATAACTGCTCTTCTAATATATGACCTGCAAATGATAATCTGATAGTAGAAAATGATACCTGTGATTTGATGTTGATTTGGTTCCTTCATCTTCTCCAAACCATTGTTTTTCCTTGAATTTGAAGTAGCCTTCTCTTCGTCAAGTCTAGGTCTTCAAATAATACTTCTTTAAGTATCTTTACTCTTCTAAAGTATTTGACTACTAACAAATCATCAACTTCATACTTCCACACTGATAAACAAACATGTGACTGAATTTTCTAATTCTCAAATCTTTGCTCATCTATATTAAGTGTGTATGTCAAATGTCAAAGTTAGAAGATGCTCTTAAATCATATGTTGTAATCCTAGGAATCTAGGAACCTGTGAATCTGAGCGCTTGAATGCTCTAATACCAAAACCCTAAAGCTCTGATACCAAAATTTGGAAATTTAGTAGGCCCATAACTAATACCACAGGTCCATACTTCCATAGGTCCAAGATCTACAACATAAATTCTAGCAATCTTCCAATATTGACAAAACACGAACATACCACACTTAATCATACAAATGATGAGACAAAGATAGAGAAAGATTTAGACAACATGAGTAAAGTGTTATGTAAACCACTGCTTACTCACACTATCATATATACAAATGTCAATTCACAATGTGGGAGTCAAAACCTCAACCACTCTATGTGAATAGAAATAGATGGAAGAATGTATGTACAAATGTAACAAACATATTCAGATGTATGGACAGAAATCTGAATATATATGAGATGTGTGATCTAATAGGTTGTAGAAGAGTGAATATGAGTGACAGAAAGAGGAAGGATCAGTCTAAAACTGATAATGAGCAAACCCTCATCTCAACTTAGGCTATGGAAGAACCTAAGTCAGATACGTGTGTGAAAAGATCACATATTACAAAAGTAGCAGAGAATGGTAACAAGTTTGCTGCTAGAAATCCTCAAACTCATATGAACATACCTTCTCAAACACCTCATCCAAATATGCACAAAACATACATGTACTGATTCTCTTTTAGATATTCCGAATAGGACTCCTCTTGATATGGATGCCACTGCCTCCATAAGTTCGAAGTAGTACCTGTGTGCATAAAGAGAATATGTACCTGAATTCTTAACATAAGATATAAATCTTGTGTTAACCACCATCCAATGTCTTTGAAGTAACCCGAAATCTTCATGTAGAAGACAATCTTCAAATACATCATGTGAATGGCTGATCCACACCACCAAGCTGTTGCGGGCAAATCTCTCCATAAGCAAGAGTGTGAGCACACTCTTCTTCTCCAAGAAGAATTCCATAGCCGCTCCTCAACATGCTCCAAGTTAGCACCATGGCTGCCCCATGTGCTAAGAAGCACCACCTCTATTGAGGGACCAAGCTCCAAAGCTTGTGTTGCAAAAGGTGTAGGATGAATAAACAATAAGCCAAGCTCTTCTTATATAGTAGTTGGGATCTCTTGAAAAGCACTCCAAAAGCTTTTGAATAAAGCACGATCGCTATATCTAAACCTTCATCGTGATAAAAAAAACAAACTCAAAAACCGTGCGTTGTCTGTTTGCTTTTGTCTCCCAAAAGCATGATCATGCCAAAAAGTTTTCGCGCTACCGCTACCGTCCGTCGGACTTGAACCCTCGTGGGGGCTTTGGGAGGACAATGGTCTAGCCACGGGGCCTAGCACTTTTGGTTATAGAGGAGGTACTACAAGATCTTACACATATTGTATTGTTGTGAGCAAATTTGAAGAATGGACAATGTACTTATATGACATTGTTTCCAACAAGACCCAGACGAGAAGGGGAAGAAGGAGTTGCAACAGCTTCAAGAGGTACTGGAATTACTATTATAGAACCAACTAAAGAAGAGGTAACCACTTCGACATCCAAAGTCATAGGTAGGTCTTTACCTACAGTTCCTCCTAGTGAAGATCAGGCAAGATGGGATGCTAGAGATGCTTTAACACTTTCATTCATAGCAATGAGTGTCAAAAAGCATATTCTACCAGAGATCAGATCTTGCAAAAGTTCTAGACAAGCTTGGTTGAAGCTTGAGAATCTTTTTCAGAGCAGAAATCCTGCTAAGAAAGCTCACTTAAGGAGACAACTAGCAAATACAAGGATGAAGGCTGGTGAGTCAATTCAAACCCACATTACGAGACTCGTTGACTTGAGAGATCAACTTCTAAATATAGGAGTTGAGATATCAGATGAAGAAATGGTAAATACGCTGATTAATTCACTTCCTATTTCATATTGGCCTTTCATAACTACTCTTACTCTTGCCACAAGAGATAGAGAGGTTACATTTGAAGAGCTAGAATTCTTTTTGCTTCAAGATGAAGATCAATTGAAGGGAATGGAAGAGAATGAAGAAGCACTTTCATCTTCATCAAAGGGTAGAAAGAAGAAGAAGGATAAAAAGGAAAAACAATCCAAGAAGGAAAGTAGGTCCCTCTCACCTTCTACTTCAGATTATGTTTCTACTACATCTAAAGAGAAGTCTTCTAAGAAGAAGGAAGTAACATGTTTTTACTGGAAGAAACCTAGACATTTAAAAGCAGCATGCTATAAAAGGATTGCACAAAAAAGAAAAAGGCATCAGGTAATGTTGCAAAAGATGATAAAAAAGGGAATCTCAAGGTGATTCTTATGCCTGTATCACCGTTGAGGAAGTAGCTTTTGATCAGGCAGCTTTACAAGTTCTTTCAGCAAGTCCTTGGATATTTGACTCGGGTGCTACTAAGCATATGACAGCCTGCAGAGATGTATTTTCTTCTCTTTCCTATTGTTCAGGTAGAAGAGTTACTATTGCAGATGGCAATGATTTGGATGTTGTGGGAATAGGTATAGTAACCCTAAAATCAAGAGAAGGTGGTAATTTTCAGATTTCAGATGTTCTTTATATACCCAAAATGAAGAAGAATCTACTATCTATATCTACATATTTAAGTAATGGTTTTAAAGTTGTATTTGAGAGAGATCTTTGTAAGATCTTATCACACAAAGGGAATCATATTTTACAAGGTGAGCATACTAGATGAGGGATCTTTGTATTGTCAAAAATCAATCAGGCATATGCGGTCAAATCTTCGTCATTGGTGGAAGATACGAAGCTATGGCATGAAAGATTTGGACATATAAGTTTTGGAGCTCTCAAAAGTATCAAAGATAGAGGTATGGCTGAGATTTTACCATCATTCAAGCTACCAGATGATTCAGATATATGTGAAGGTTGTCTTGAAGGTAAGATGCATAAACTACCTTTCAAGAAACATGGTCATATTACAACTACCAAGAAACTATAGATTATTCATTTAGATGTGAATGGACCTATGAGAGCAGATTCTATTCAGGGTCTCAGGTATTTTGTTCTATTTGTTGATGATTTTACGAGATACTCATGGATCTATGGTCTTAAGTTGAAGTCAGAAGTCTTTCCTATGTTCAAGAAATTTGTAGCTATGGTTGAAAATGAAAGTCAAGAAACTATCCAGATTCTCAGAAGTGATAGAGGTGGAGAATACTTGTCAAAAGAATTCCAAACATTTCTTGATGATAATGGTATTACTCGACACCTTACTATTTCTTATACGCCTTAGGAGAATGGTGTTGCAGAAAGAAAGAATATAGTACTTGTTGAGATGATGTGGAGCATGATGGCATCCAAGAAGCTTTCATTGAAATTCTGGTTTGATGTAGTACATATAACTAACCACATTTTGAAGAGGTCATCTATAAAAGCTTTAAAGGTAATCACACCTTATGAAGCTTATTATGGTAGAAAAACTAATGTGAGTTACTTTAGAGTGTTTGGATCACTTTTTTATGTACATATTGAGAAAAAGGACCGAGGAAAACTAGATGTAAAAGCAAGGAAAGTTGTTTTTATTGGATATCCTATTGAGAGCAAAGGATACATGTTTTATGTTCCAAAGATAGGTGAAGTTATTATTTCACGTAATTCTTATATTACTGAAAATAAGGTTTATGATAAAGAAGCAGAAATTCCAGAGTTCATTAGTGAAAATGACTATGGATTTTTTAGAAAGATTCTAGATATACATGTTCAGCCATATCAGGAGGGAGTTAAAATTCCTAGGATTCAAGAAAGAGTTGAAGAAAGAGGAATTTCACAACTTTCTACAGAGTCAGTTCCACAAGAGACTTTGATTCCAGAAATGGAAGAAGTTAGAGTTCTAGAAAATCCTAGTACCTTGACAGGACAAGTTCCAGAACCTGTGGAAGTTGAAAGTTCAGAAAGAGTTTCACCACTATTTAAGGATACACCTACTTGGTTATATCAGACTTGGAAAGATAGTGGTACAAAGACTTTTACTAGAAGAACAAGGAGTCAGACTAGACAACAACAACAAGATCATGTAAGAACAAGAAGTCAGACTAGACAACAACAACAAAAAGATCATGTAAGTTTTGATGACTTTGAGATTCATGATATTTTGGCACTTACGACAGTTGAAGATGAAATTGTATGTGTTAAAGATGCACTTAACATTCCTATTTGGAGAAAAGCTATGCAAGAAGAGATTGATTCTATTTATAAGAATCAAACTTGGCAGCTATGTGAGTTAGTAGAGGGAAAGAAGGCTATATGTGTAAAATGGATCTTCAAAATCAAAAGGAAAGCATATGGTACTATTGATAGATACAAGGCCAGGTTAGTTGTAAAAGGATATGCACAACAAAAAGGTATTGATTATGATGAGACATTTGCTCCTACATCTAGGATGACTATTATTAGGTCAATACTTGCTCTAATATCACATTTTGGTTGGCATATATATCAACTTGACATTAAGACTGCTTTTCTAAATGGTGATTTACATGAGGATTTGTATATTTAGCAGCTAGAAGGTTTTGAAGAGACAGGTAAAGAACACTTAGTGTGTAAGCTTATAAAACCTTTGTATGGTTTAAAACAGGCACCTAGAGCATGGTATGAAAAGATACATACATATCTTTTATCCATTAGTTTCCATAACTCAGATGCAACTCCAACTCTTTATAGCTAAGCTAAAACAGGTATGATGATTATAGCAATCATTTATGTGGATGATATTATAGTCATAGGTCCCAGAGATGAATATTTGCAAATGTTCAAAGAACAATTGAAGCAAACATTTGATGTGAATGATTTAGGCATCTTGCATTATTATCTTGGGATTCAGTTTCTGTTTCGAGATGAGTGTATCTATATGACACAATAGAAGTACATTGAGAAACTTTTGGAGAGGTTTCAAATGAGTGATTCTAAACCTATGCAAACACTTATGGATTAGAATATGTCTTTACAAATGGTAGCATATGTAGATCCATTTGATTCTACTTTATATAGTTAAGCAATTGGTTGCTTGATATATCTTTGTAATACACGTCCTGATATATAGTTTGAACTTTCTCAAGTATCAAGGTTCATGTAGAATCTGACAGTTTAACATTGGAAAGCAGTAAAGCGGACCTTTCGATATTTGAAGGGAACATCAAATTTTTCTATGGTATTTTCAAAATCTACACATTTGTTACTAAAAGGATTTTCAGATTCTGATTGGGCAGGTGATAGAGACACAAGAAGTACTAGTGGATTTTGTTTTTATCTTGAAGATTGTCTTATCTCATGGCTTTCAAAGAGACAACCCACTATTGCAACTTCATCATGTGAAGTTGAATATCGTGCAACATTTACAGCTGCTCTAGAGTCAGTTTGGTTGCAAAAGATTTTCAGTTATCTTGATGTGAGAGTACATGAACCCATTCAGATATTTTCAAATAGCTAGAGTGCTATAGCTATAGCAAAGAATCCAGTGCATCATGCAATGACAAAGCATATAGAGGTACACTACCACTATATTCGGGAGCAGATAGCTAAGAAGCACATTGAGCTAGTTTATGTTCCTTCTAGTGAGAATGCTGCAGATATATTTACCAAAGCATTGACTAGAGACAGTCATGTGAAGATTTGCAGGTTACTTAAGCTTGTACCAATATGACATTGAAGGAGGGATTGTTGGAATCAATGTCAATTTGGTCCAACAATACTCTTGGAGTCTCTTGAAGTCTCACACGAGTCTGCTAGAAGATCATGTTTGTGTTTTATTAGTCCGCCTTCAAGTAAATGACATGGGAGCCTTTGATAGCGCAGCGACCTCTCTATAAACTCACTCGGGTTCAAAACCCACGGGCGGCAGCAAACAGCGAGTAGCAAGTCTTTTCCAAAATTTTTTTTGTGAAGTTTGATTTTCAAATTGGCGCCATTTTGGCAAGGAGTTTTTTAGGAGTTTTTCGTTAACGATAAAATTTGATCGTAGTTTTTTTATTGATTGTAGCTTTATTGAAGGCTTTTCATTGTGCTTTTGAAGTAAGAATAATACTATAAATGAAGAGGCTTGGCTCATTGTTAAATCACTCAAGGAGAACTCAAGGATCACTCAAAGATCTCAAGCTAGAAGGAGGTCTTCTTGAAGAGAGAGTGTTCACACACTCTTGAGGAGGTGGAGTTTTAGTGAATGAGAGGCTACTCTCTGGGAGCAAGAATTCTTCTACAAGGTGGTGGTAACTATCTTTTGTGATTTAACCTTATATTTTGTTTTTAGGGTTTCTCTACCCTAATCACAAATTAGGGTTGGTTGATTTACAATTTTGTTACACTATTTTGTGAGAATAAGGTTAGCATCATTGCTCATTTACTTCACACACACTTAGATTATTTCAACATAATCTAAATTTTGTATCATCATCTTCTTGGATATTCTTCCATTAGTGAGTGCACCACTTTATATGGTTGAGTAGTACTCCCATGTTTTAAGTTGGACATCTATTTTTTAGTGAATAAGCATCCAGCTTACATTCTCTATCCTTGTCTCAAGATCTCTTTCTTTCTATCTCTCACTTATCATCTTAATTAGTTAAGTGTGTATGCTCAAAAGGTTTTAGTTTGGAATGATCCTAGGGCCCCAAATTCCAACATTCATCATAAACAACACTCTTTGGAATTTTCTCTTGCAATTCATTTGCATAAGATTCATTACTTTTACTTTGATTTATATTTTTCATGTTTGTATGTTGCTCTATTCCCATTACTCACTTTTGAATCTTGTTAAAATAGCCCCATGTAGACTTGATGCAGATATGCAAGGTAAAAATATTTTAGTGCTTTTGTGCTCTTTCAATGTATGCAAGTGATAGTAATCCTTTTATGTGTTTTTATGATAAAAAGAGATGGAGGTGGTATGATATGTATTTGTACTAAATTAAAAAAAAAGTTGAAAAACTCTTTACCTTAAGCTTGTTTGATGCAAAAGGTTTAATGTGCACAATGATATTTTTATGAAATTTTTCATAATAAATCCTAAATACAAGAACTAGAGGTGAATTTCGCAACAAAGATCTTGTTTTATGTTGATGGGGGTGGGAAAGAAGTGCTGAGGATCCCCCTTTTTTGAATGCTCCTCTTCCTGTAGAGGTGCTTAGTTCCTTAAGGAACAACCCTCAACAACCACAGAAAAGGATCTCTGACATCAAGATCTCAACTTGTCATTATGGTTCACTAAACTCCTTTCTCCACTCACCTATAGAGAAGATGAATACAAAAGTTAAATTTTTAATCAATACTAAAACACATCTAACAAACCTAAGCACACAATTGTCATGTTTCACATCGGGTTCACCAAATGTGTAGGTGAAACGAAGACCACCAGATGGATCAATTTCAGCTTTGTAATAGGTCTTATCGTGTGACTACATGCGGTGTGTTTTTTAGTATGCTTTAGGATGTCCAACATGAATCAATGCTATGAGAAGTGTTTGTCTATATTCTATTGACCTAATCATATACCTATTTACCTACTTAACTTTATGGCCAGTGTTTACTCGATGTCACTTAGGTCAAGAGATGTGTTCAAGTTTATGAAGTATTATTGACCATACGACTATGCGGCTTGAGGCCTATACATGCCATAATTGTATGACAAAGCTACTAAGATTTAAGTAGTAATGCGATCTTTTATGAATTCTTCTTCTTCTAGTTCTATATTAACTACGTTCTTCTTAGATTGAGTGGTATTATTTATAGGTATGGGTAATAAAAACTCAAAAATAAAAGATGAAGAGATAGCATTCCTATTTGTAGACTCAGTATTCATAGGCATCAGAAATAAATACATAGGCATAACACTATAAATTGATGATTGATCAAGTGGTTCACCAATTATGTAATCTTTGATATGGATTAAGTCAAACTTTTTTCTCGATGGTCCTAATCATGAATGTAAACTACTTCAACAAAGTAACCTTATACAAATATAAGTAAGAACACAAAGATAATTTTCCAAAATCCTAATACAAGACTAAGCTTAAAGAAATTGATTTAGGGAAGTGGAAGAAGTAGCATGTATGCAACTCCAATCTCTCGATCTCAACTGCTCATAAATGCTCGTCAATGCTCTGTAGAAAAGTATGAATAAAAAATCATAAGTACTTTGTTATGAAAAATAAAACACTCATGGCAACACCTCGCTCTGAACAATCTGCCTTTTCCTCCTTCATCGACTGTGAAAATCCATCATCCTCCGTATAGTTCATCATGCTTCATCTATCTACAAAAAAAATATCTCATTCTGTGCCTTTCTCCATAACTTTGGTAGCTACTCCAAAACAACAATCATAACAGTGAGGATAGAGCCTCTAGACATATGGCAGTAATGTCATGGTAATTACTCACACATCTTTGGAGAGATCTGATATGCATCTACTCATAGTTCACCAAATCTTGAAGTATGAATTCTCCCTCAGAAATAAAATCCGTTAGAGAAAATTCTTGGGAACACTTGATTAAATAGGATTTTCCATCATCAATTATAGTTGGCCTCCAGATCACGTAGTGGACTTGCCGAGAATACTTCTGCATGTCCAAGGTACTCACTGTGCTTGGTACCCAAATCTCAATAAATTGGCGAGTACTGAAGATGGCACTCAAAACGCTCCTCCTACTTCTTCCCTTTAGATCTTCACATATCAAATCTCTGTTTATGAATCTCTTCCATGCCTTCTGAATGTATCTAAATATCAAATTGCCAGCTTCTAACAAAAATCTAAATACATTATAGTGATTGAATTTTCCGTCAAATTTTCTAAGTTATATAATTGACTTAAC
The DNA here is from genome assembly GCA_020310875.1 of Ceratopteris richardii. Taxonomy (NCBI): domain Eukaryota; kingdom Viridiplantae; phylum Streptophyta; class Polypodiopsida; order Polypodiales; family Pteridaceae; genus Ceratopteris; species Ceratopteris richardii. The sequence goes on along the minus strand of CM035430.1, from coordinate 10,683,873 downwards.
TCACAGAATTTGTGCTTATGTCGATACGTTGCTCGTGAGGAATTTGACAGGATAGATTCCAAACTTTGGTGCACAAACTCCAATAGAGTAGAACTGGACACCTCTTCAATCATTAGCTTGGAGCGTGATTACTCCAATTAAGCTTTATAATCTTCGCTCCTCTGGATATTCAGAGCACTCGATTTCTTGTGCTTCCTTCGTCAATCAGCCTTCCGCTCCAGCGTCCTCTCTCTCTTTCTCTCACTCACTCTCTCTCTCTCTCTCATTGCTATCTTTGCACGCATGTACACATGATCGCTGCTCTCTCCATCTTTCAGACGTGAATGCTTCACGTGCATAGTTTTGCAGCAATCGGAGGAGAAGAACATCACTCTCTCCTTCTCCCTCCGCATACCCCCACAACAATCGAAAGGGGGAATTCAACTCCCTACCTCTCTCTCTCTCTCTCATTTCGTGCATCTACATGTGAGCATAGAACCTCTCTCTCTCTCTCTCTCTCTCTCTCTCTCTCTCTCTCCACGCATGTGGCAATCAGGGAATGAAGGAAGAAGAAGAATTCGATTACCTGTAGAAAAGTATTAGTAAAAAAAAAACACGATATAAACCTATATAGACTTCACACATATGCACATGCATGCTTTTACCACACACTTAACAAAAAGTACATACAAGCACACCATTCTTTTTTACTTACTTTAACTAGTTCCCTTACACGTCACACACCATTCTTTTTACTCCACTTTAACTAGTTCTCTTACACATCACACATTTAAGTATTTATTCTTTATTGTGTATTTTACTTTTTCTTCTAATATCTTACTCGCAATCTTTAAGTAATTATATATTAATTCATACTCGTAATCATTAATTAATTAATATTTAATTATTTATAAATTCATTCATACTTGTAGTCATTACTAAATTAATCTTTGATTCATATATAGTAGTGTTATAGGTATTCTAAGGTTTCATAAGAAAATGCCATAGGTATAGGCATCACATTGAGGTATGCAAAGGATTCTTAAGAAAATGCTATATAAGTACACATAACACAAGTACTTATGCATCCTATATCAATGCATATACATGATTATGGGCACACGTTGAATATATCCATGCATACACATTCATAAGCATGATTAAAAGATATTATTCTTAGGGCTTGTTTCTATTCATTTACATAAAACTTCATAAACATAAAGAATTCATATGATGAGATTCCTGATCAGTCCACATCTTCATGGTTTTGATGTCTGAAAGTATAAAAGAGAGATTAATCAAATAAAAAAAAAACATATCAAATGTGTTTTTGAGAGTTCAGAGGCAACCATTCTGGAAACAAAACTTTTTTAATTTTCTTGTATATCAATTCAAAAGATAAAATCGTTCTGACATCGTGTCAACCACAAAGGATTGATTGGGATCTCATATGTGCAAAAGTGGAGCTCTAGCAATTGCTACCTTCAATTTCTCCATACTTTTATTCTATTCATCTCGCCAATGAATGACTCTCTAATCAAACACTATCGTGACCTTGGCACCATATAAGTAATGATGCCACTTCTTCAAAGCATGGACAATTGCATACAACTCATTCTCATAGATGGAGTGTTTTTTTTAAATTAGGTTATATATTCTTACTCTCAAAAGCTACAAGTTGAACATCATGAACTAAAACCACTCCTATAGCAAAATCACTCATGTGTGTCTCAACCACAAAGGGTTTATTGGGATTTTCTATGTGCAAAAGTGGATCTGTAGAAATTGGGAACTTCAATCTATCCATACTTTGCTTCTATTCATCTCCCAAGTGAAAGGCTTTCCCTTTCCCTTTAAGTTGTTCCATCATCAGGATAGCAATGTTGGCATAATTCTTAATGAATCTTTGATAGAATCCTGATAAACCTAGGAAGATCTACAACCCTTCCAAGTTCCTAGGATGTGGCCATTCCATAATAGCCCATACATTTTTAGAATTCATATGTATTCTATTTTAGGAGACTATATGCACAAGGTATGTAACCTCTATATTGAAAAAAATCACACTTTGAATTCTTAGCAAAGAGTGAATTTTCCCTCAACATTCGGAATAAGTTTTTCAAGTGTTCCAAGTGCTCTTATTCTAATCTACTATAGATCAGAATATCACCTACAAAGTCTACTACAAATTGCCATAGATAAGTTTGTGACACACTATTCATGAGCTTCATGAGAGTGGCAAGAGTATTAGGGAGACCAAAAGGCATTACCAAGAACTCATAATGCCCATGTCCAATTCTGAAGGGATTTTTAAGGACATCTGATGCCCTAATCCAAAACTAATGATACCTTGATCTAAGGTCAAGCTTGCTAAAATACCTAGCCTGATGTAACTTATCAAATAGGTCTTCAAACCTAGGCATTGGAAACTTATTCTTGATAGTTACCTTATTTAATGCCCTTTAACCTATGCATAATCTCATAGAGCCATCCTTCCTCTTAACTAGGAGCATTGGTGATGCTGAAGGTGAGTTAATAGCTCGAATGAAGCCTTTATCTAAAACCATGTAATTGCCTCCCTACCTCCTCATGTTGAGAAACACTAAGCCTATAAGGTGGCTTACAGATAGGGTTAATGTTAGTAACCACCTCAATAGCATGGTCAATGTCCCCTCTCTAAGGTGGTAGCCCTTTATGTAAGTCAGTGCAAAAAACATCTCTAAATTCAAGCATAAGATCTTTCAAACCTTTAACAACACACTCTTGCAAGAAAGAATAGTAAAACATCCTATCCATATTTACATATCTAGCATGAAAATATACATGAGATGAAGTATTTGTACAATACAATATCTCTTATACATGCAGAAAATGATAGACTACACAACTCTAAAGAAGCTAATGGAGATGCTAGGTACATCTCTCTCTCTCTCTCTCTCCCTATATACAAATTTTTCTTCCATTTCTTTCAAACTCAAGAGTGTTGTTTTGGTAACTACGTTTAAGTGTGTCTCCCAACCCCTGTAGCCACAACTCTTTCTAAAACAAGGTATATCCTCTCCATATTCATGATTTGGAAGTTTGTATGGTCAATATAATCATGTTTCTTGACTTTCAAATAGGATACCATACTATCCTATATCCTCTTGTCTTCCCCTTACATCATGGATACTATGTATTTATGTGCACTAGGTTTTTGGGGGATCTTAAGCCTCTTGACGAGAGCATAGTTTATGAGGTTATGAGTGGCGGATTCATCTATTATGACAAGCACCTTGGTCCCATATACAATACCATGAAGTTTAACTAGGTCATGTGGTCCAAAGTGAGGTGATCACAATACCTGTGTCAAACAACATGTGTACTCAGTGTCCTCCCACATCACTTTCACTCCCTTAGAGCTAGAGATACCATGAATAGGGAGTGTTTACACTAGGTGGACCACCTCTTTCCTTATCAAAGGTCATACTACTCGCTTGTCCTTTCTTCTTCTCTTTCGCTTTCTAAGTCGATCGTTCCATTGTGCATGGCTAGGAGACAAATACCTAAAACACAAGCTTTCTCTCTTGGACCTCTCATATTGCTCAGTAGGTAACCTAGGCGCTTGTGATCTTTGTTTCTTGAGAAAAGATTTTGTTTTTCCCCATTGACCCTTTCTTCTTAAACTTGGTTGTACTAAGAGGTTTGAGGGGCTGATCCATCTCCATAAGAGTGTACTAAGGATGGTTATGGTCCTCATAAATATGGGCATACTTGATTGCCTCCTCAAAAGTCTTAGGTGTATTCCTTCTTACCTCTCTCTTGATGGCTTTGGCTAAGCCCCCAAAGATCTCTTTGATTTTTTGAAAATCATCCAAATCATTAAGTTATAGTATGATCTCTCTATAGTGCGATATGTAGACTGATAAAGGCCTACCTCTTTGAGTAATCCTATCCCACTCATCCCATTTCCTCTCTTTCTCATTCTCAGGAAGAAAATATTTTAAGAAAAGAGTTTCGAACTAAGTCCAATTACTAGGGATGGAATTTTCCTCTTTGAGACTCATCCACCACTTATAAGCATGCAAGCTAAGTGAGAGATTCACTTCTAGCACATGCTACGCAGGTGGGGTGCCCTTCAGCTGATGCAGGTCATTCCATTTTTGCAAGAAAGTGTAGACTACATCCTAATGTCTCTCACATTCATCCTCCATAAAGGTAGGTGGCTTGAGGTCTTTTAGGAGCAAAGTTTCCTTAGAACTCCCTCCTTTATTCTTGTTAGGAAAAGGAGCATCCTTCCTAGCTGTCTCAACAATTGGAAGAGTAGGCATCTCTCTTTCCTTCCTACATAGGAAAGAGGTCACGTGGATATCTAGTGAGATCATCTGAGACTTATGTTTTTCAATGAGAGAAGTCATGCTACTAATGTCAGGAGAAGGATGGGTATGCTCTAGAGATGAGTTGGTATGGCACAAAACTTGCTCTACACCTACCAAGTTAAGTCTAGGGGTGCTTAATAGAGTCCTTTTTTCTCACAATAATGCATTTATAACCATCAAGTGATGTGGATCATCATTCTGAAAAGTTTGCATCAAAATAGATAACTTGCATGTAAAAGAAATGTGAAGAAACTTCTATTTTGAGAATACAAGTGCTCAATAATTTTCTCAGAGCTCACAACCTAGTATGGATTGACCAAAGAGATTTTCAAACATCTAATTGGGGTGTTTAAATACCTAAAGCAATTTATTTCATAAATTTATCCACACCATACACTGATAAATGAGTCTAATAAGTCAGGGGACTCATCTTGACATTTCAGGATCTAGAAGGTGTGCAATCACAATCATCTTCTATGATTCATATCTCAAGATCTATTGAAACAAATGTGATGAAAATTGATATGCAAGTAGTAGAAAACATCTTACTCACCCAATTTAAAGTGTTGAAAATGAGTGAGTACATGTAGAGAAATCGATTCCACAAGATCACTATATTGATGAAGATGTTGTAGAGAATAGTAGGCAGAGATGAACTTGGAGCAATGTATCAAAATCTATATGCTAATGAATATATGATACAAGGGAATTTTAGTGGACTACTCATATAAGAGGTGAGTGCAATGTATGCTCATTGAAGTGTCTCAATGCCTCTTTGAATGGCTCGCTCTACCCCATGACTAAGAACATGTCTTTTTATACTCATCATTTGAGTTTGAATTTGAATTCTCCCTCACATAAAAGTGATCCTATACTTGAGGGATGATTTGAATTTATTCTTGCTAATTGTACCAATAGCTCCCATCAAGCCTAATATACTTGAGTCTTCAATCCTTCCTGAATTCTTGTAATCCAATCATTGATTTGAACCTGTTTAATTTTCTTCCATACAATGCCTTTGTCATCATATCTACACATTGTTGATGTGTGGATACATATGAGAGTTGTATCCTCTTACTCATGATCTTTTCTGTAACATAATGGTAGTGGAACTCTATATGTTTGGTCCTGACATCATAGAAAGGGTTAGCAGCAAGATGTAATGAACTTATGTTATCTCCAAATATATTTGGAGTTGAAGTATTGAACCCTAAATCTCAATATAGGGTCCTAATCCACATGGCTTCTTTTGTAGCATTTGCACATCCTCTATATTCAACTTCTATTGATGAAAGGGCAAGTGTGGGCCTGCATTAGAGAAGATCTTAACATCTATATCAGATATATATGGATAATATAATCCTTCATTGATTGTACCTCTAGATACTTTAGGATTCTCTTGGTGGCTTCCATGTGAGGCTTCCTTGGGGTGTGCATGAATTGACTTAGCAAACTAGCTCCATAGCATATATGTACTCTAGTTAGAGTATCATAATTCAAGCTTCCAACTTTGATAGCTAGTAACATTTTCAATGAACTCACCTTCATAAGCACTTAGCTTTAGATTTAACTCCATGGGAGTACCTGCAACCTTTGTATTTTCCATCTTGAACTTTGTAAGCACTTCACCAATTGACTTTCTCTAGGTTAGGAACATACTTTTCTCTATATATACCACTTCCAAGCGTAGAAAGAATGTGAGAAGGCCAAGATCATTGATTTTGAATTCCTCTTTCATCTAATCTTTGATCCTCTTGATTCCATCTACATCATTACCTATAATGATTATGTCATCCACATATACAAAAAGGTATATGACCTCTGAGTGGTTCCTCTTGATAAAGAGGGAAGGATCTACCTTCCTTACCATAAAGACTTTATCCTACAAGTGAGTGACAAGTCTATGATTCCAATCTCTAGGAGCTTGCATCAAGCCATACAAGGATTTCCTTAACCTGCATACATATTTTGGATAAGAATGATGTTCAAAGCCAAGAGGTTGAGCCATATATACCTCCTCTGAAATCCAAACATTTTGAAAAGCATTTTGAACATCCATTTGATAGTTATCCCAATTCTTGGAAGATGCTACACTCATGATTTCTCTAATTGTTGGCATATTTTCCACAGATGAGAATGTCTCTTCATAATCAATACCCTGGGTTTGAGTAGACCCTTTGGCTACAAACCTTGCTTTATATATGTTAATTGAGCCATCAAAATTCTTCTTTACCTTGTAAATCCACCTTGAGCCAATGACCTTCATGGATGGTTTCTTGGTAACCAATGCCCAAGTCTGATTATTCTCTTGTAGATCTTCTAGCTTTTCTTCCATGACATTTCTCTATTCTCGCTTATTCTTGGTCTCTTCATATGTAGATGGTTCTTCTGAGTTTGTATATTGAGCTATGTAAATTGAATGCTTAATGACCAAAGCAGTGTCCTAACCATACCTTTCTCGCTTTGTTTTCTCTCTAGTAGAACTTCTTATAGTTTGTTGAGAGGATTTTGCCACATCCCTCATCTCTTCCACTTGGGCTTTGCCTTTGAAGCTCCAAGAGTTGGTTTACCTTCTTGGAGTTTTCTTGTCTTCTTCAAAATCACTTGATTCTTCATGTGTATGCTCATTCCTCTTTGACAATGTTGGAAAGTCTTCCTCTAGGTCATAGAGAAGTGTAACTTTCCTGCAATCATCTTCAAACCAAGATTTATTTTCATCAAAACACATCATATATACCTACAATAAAACCTTTATTGCTTGGATTTTATTGTCTATAACCTGTTTGATTAAGATCATAGCCAATAAATATGCATTTCTCTATGCTTGGGTCTAATTTTCCTCTTATTTATGAAGGTATACGTGCATATGCTAAGGTTTCTCCCTTCAAGATAAGCGTCTATTCTAAGTGACCAAGGCAAATAGTTACCTTGATCCAATTTGTCTATGGATGAAGGAAATCCATCTCCCATGTTGATTTGTTGTTGCTCTGATACCACTGTCAGGAGATAGATGAGTATGCTCTAGAGATGAGTTGGTTTTGCACAAAAACTACTCTACACCTACAAAGTTAACTCTAGGTATGCTTAGTAGACTCGTTTAGCTTCACATTAATGCATTTGGAACCATTTATTACTTTTAGAATATCATTCCCAAAAGATTGCATCAAAACAGATAACTTGCATGTACCAAAAATGTGAAGAAACCTTCTATTCTTAGAATAGAAGTGCTAAGTCATTTGCTCACAACTCACAACTTGGTATGAATTGACTAGAGATATTTTTCACAAATCTAATTGGAGTATGTAGCTACCTAGAGAAAGTTATTGCATCAATTTAGCCACACCACACACTGAGAAATGAATCTAAGTCAAGGCGATCATCCCGACATTTCAGGATCTAGAAGGTGTGCATACATGGTCACCTTCTATGATTGATATCTAGAGATCCTTTGAACCAAATGTGATGAGAATTGATATTCACTTAGTAGAAACTTTAATCCACCTCAAATAAGTTAAATGAGTAGAAATACAAAAATCGATTCCAAAAAATCACTGTAATGATGAAGACGTTGTAGAGAACAGTAGCAAAGGTGAACTTGAAGAAATGTATCAAATTGTATATGCTAATGAATATATGATACAAGGGAAGTGTAGTGGAATATTGATACATGAGGTGTGCTCAATGTATTCTCATTGAAGTAGCTCAATGCCTCTCAGAATGGCTCGCTCTACCCCATGACTAAAAACATACATATTCATACTCGTCATTTGAGTTTGAATTTGAATTTTCCCTCACCTAAAAGTGATCCTATAGGGATGATTTGAAATGATTCTTCCTACGACATGGGTCATGGTTTCAGCTTTCTCACTTCATGAGAATTCTTAATCTCTTGGCTTTTACATTTATCCAAGTTGAATACAACCAAATTGATAAGCAAGTGTTCGTACGAGGTTCTCTCTTATGAAGAACTAAATGAGTGAGTAGTCTTGAATAATTAGCCAAGCACTTAGGCTTGGTACTTGTACCAACAACCAATATCTCTCTCTAATCTAAGAGTTTGTTCTATGAGCTTGGTGAATTTTTTGTGTGTACATGTCACGAGGAAGGAGATAAGGAAGAGAGCTCACACACAATCTCACAATCAAAGAGAAGCACACACACAGATTGAGGCAAGGAAGAATAATCTTCTTCTTCTTCTTCTTCTATTACATAGAAGGAATGTTCAAGAATGACCTAAAACAAGAATACAAGTGCAATATATAAAGAATATTACATAAGGAAAAACCTAAGGTCTAGGAATGAGTGAACTGGTCTAAAAAAAATGTGCCATCACTCTCGGTAGATAAATCTAATAAAGCTCAATGAGGTATCCTAGACATATACTACCATGCCCACTATACATCTTAGAGAAATGAAAAAGTGATACCTATCATCCTAGATCATCACATGTTGATCTTGATATCTCAACACTCCCCCTCAAGCTCAACGTCATGTCCTCTAATCTAAGCATCTTCTAGAGCTTCTTTAGTTTCTATACTCTAAGTGCTTTAGTAAGAATACCAGCAACCTGCTCATCCATTCTCACATAAAACAAGATCAATATAACCTTCTAATACCTTGTCTCTGATGAAGTGATAATGTACCTGAATATGCTTTGTTCTAACATGACAAACAAGATTCCATCCTAACTATATGCTACTAAGATTATCACAATAGATGGTGATAGGATTTTGCATTTCCACACCTAAATCTGCAAGTAGCATCTCAAGCCATGATGCTTCACATGCTCCCATTGCAACACCTCTATAGTCAGCCTCTATACTCAACAAAGCAATAGTGGGTTGCTTCTTACTGCTCCATGTAATAGCTGCACTCCCAAGTGAGAATAGAAAGCTGCTAGTAGATCTTCCATCTAGAATGCTACCAACCCAATCTGCATGGGTGTATCCATGAGCTTGCAAATCTACACCAGCTTCATAAAACAATGTGTAATCCAAAGTAGCACTCACATAAAGTAGAGTGCACCTTAGAGCATCTAAATGTGGCTTCCTTGGAGCCTGCATAAATTGACTTTCAAGTCCAAGAGTGTAACTTAGATCAGGCCTTGTAATTGTAAGATATATCAAACTTCCCACAATTTTATTGTACATAGTAACATTTGCCAATGCTTCATCTCATGTAGCATTCAACTTCAAATTTTGATCTAATGTCATAGAAATTCACTTATAATCAGCCATACTATACTTTTGCAACATATTCAAGGCATATTGCCTTTGTGACATCCTTATACATGTTTCTGTATGTATAAACTCAATGCCCAAGAAATAACATAGCACACCGAGATCTTTCATGTCAAATTCTTGCATAAAAAGTTATTTTACCTCTTTAATGATTTCTTCATTATCACCACCCATAATCAAGTCATCAACATAATAGCCTTCCTTGCATAAAAAGTTATTTTACCTCTTTAATGCTTTCTTCATTATCACCACCCATAATCAATCATCAGCCTTCCTTGCATATAGTGAATTATTTGAATCACACATAGAAAATCCAATGGTAGTTAAGTAATCAGTAGTCCTTGCATGCCATGCACTAGGAGCTTGCTTAAGCCCATACAAAGCCTTTTGCAACCTGCAAATATATTCTTGGTGCGTTGAATCTTCATATCCCATTGGCTGGTCCATGTATATTGCCTCCTGTAATGCACCATGTAGGAAAGCATTCTTCCTATCCATCTGATGCAAAGTCCATCCTTTTGCTATAACTAATGCAGCAAGTGTTCTGACATTAGACATTTTGGATAAAGGGCTGAACATTTCCTCATAATGAATGTTATATGTTTGTCCATTTCATTTTTCTACCAATCGTGCTTTGTACATGCTTATGCTACCATCAACATTGTGTTTTACCTTATAAACCCACTTGTAGCCTATGGGTTTCTTTCCTTCTGGCAATGGAACCAGCTTCCATGTATTATTTCCATAAAGAGCAGCCATATCCTCATCCATAGCTTTTTTCCAATCTACATTTCCAATTGCATCTTCAAAACAAGCAAGTTGAACATCTTGTATTACCCTGGTCATGTGGGTGCAATGATGATCCATATAACTATCATACATCAATCGTTGCATAGAATTCTGCATCCTCCCATATCTTCTTGGTCCTGGGTCACTTCTCCTTGTATCATTTGCATGTGCCTTTCTTACTCCTGGAGTCTTCATAGAGGGCAATCCAAGTTTCCCATAAAGGCTCTTCTCTCAATGCTTGAATCTCCATCAGTGTCTTCAAAACTTATAGATGTTCTGCTACCATTAGAAAGCTTTTCTTTACTTTTCTTTGATGTACTTGATGAATTTTCTAGATTGAAATTTTTGTGCAATCTTCCACTAGGGTGAAAGGGGATGAGGGGACAGGATTCCCCTATGTTCAAGTTTTGCCTCTAGAGAGAGAAAGGAATCTGGTAACTTACCTGGGCCCAAAAATTCAAAAGTTTCAAAAAGTTAGAAAATTCATATAGGAACATGAACATGTACACTCTTTGTGTGAGGAGCACGCATTGGTGCTGGTGTCATGTTCATAATACATGTGAGCACCATGATGTTCCAAAACTCGAGCATCGAATGGGAAGAAGCACAGAGATGGCTGGAATGGCTAGTACAGTAGCTGTGTGCAAGAAAAAAAGTGTGTTTTGGTATGTGGATAGGTCAAAATGACTTTTTTCAGTGTCTTAGAGGGAAAATGAGCTTTTTTTCAAAAATTAATGTTTTGGGGCAACCAAAGTTACGAGTTTGATGATGTGGCACTTAACTTTTGGAGGGATTTTGAAAAGTATGTTTTTTAAAGTATTTTTTATAAAAATAAGACGAAAAAAAAGTTCTGACATATAAATAAAAGTATGGGCCATTTTGAATAAAGAATAGCTAAAAAAGAGGCTTTTTGAGAAAAGTCATTTTTTAATTCATAAAGATGGACGGATTTGATGAGGTGGAAAGTCGTTTTTCTCTCTCTCTATGTGTAGAAGAGAGAGAAGATCCCAGATGACCCTAAAAAAAACCCTACTTCAGCCTACCAAAAAGTGCTCTATTAAATGCACTTTGTTCCCTTAACAAAGTACAAGATTAAGCTTAATCCCTAAAAATTAGGAATCCTTACAAGGCCCATGCAGAGTTCACTTTTTTTCCTAATTCAAACACCACATCTCTGCTTACCTTCACTTGTTGGGTGAGTGGGTTATAACATTTATACCCCTTTTGCTCAAGGGAATATCCAATGAGGATACATTTTCTTCTTTTTGGATCAAGTTTCATCCTCAACTCATTTTGTACATATGCAATACAACCAAATAATTTCATATGTGATAAGTTTGGATTTTCACCTGTAAACTTCTCTTGCTTGCATCAAGCTAAGTAGGATCCTTAGGTTCTTGTTGGATTAGATCTTTCCAAGGATGCCAAATCTAATATATTCATTAAAGAATGTAATGGAAAAACTCTTGAATGAATATAAATTGGCTTATATAAACTTACCCAATTTTTGGTTTTAGTTTTATAAACAATTTCAATGGACTAATAGTTATCCACTACTTAAATTTTAAAGTAATACGGAGGATTTGAAAGGGCCTATTTCTCATGTGCATAATGATTAGCTTGCTAACTATAAAAGCATGTCAAAAGAAAAACTCACAGAATATGAATTCCTTTGAAGTTTTTCTTGAAGATCGTTTTACCCATTGTTTATGTGCATAATGATGTTGTTTCTAATAATTAGGTGGATAAAGAAACTCATTATGCTAGGAAATACATTGAGAGAATTCAAAGCTCATTCCTTGAACTTTGACTAAAAGAGATGGATACGTTCCTTGTGCTACATCTATATTGATAATTGGAATCCTATAGGACGTAGGAGAATCAAGAGGGAAGATATGATATCTATATTATTCTCCACTCTTAATAATAACCATCATATTATAAATACGATGCCTACTACAATAGTGTCATGGCTCATGACAAAGAGATTCTTAATTAGATGGGAAAGATATGTGATGAAGCTAATACCATTCCTACAACTGAAATGGAAATTGAAGATCCGTATCCGTCCACCCTCAAAAGGACAAAGGAAAGGAGAGAGACCTATTGAGTCCTAAAGATCATTAGTTTCTCCTAGGAAATGAACTTAACACTCTAAAAAATGAATTTAAGTTCATGTTAGCTTCTTTTTATCAGCTATTAGGGGATCTCTAATCCTCCTAGGTCCAAATATATAAGCTCATGGATTAGGGATATTTCCTTCTTTCTTCATCTTATTTGTCTACAAGAACTCAAGAACTTTAGATATGGCCCTCTCAATAATCTGAAGAGGGTTTCTTCCTCTTATGATTGATACTTTATCAATCATCCATGTGGTAGGGGGGGCTATGTTATTGGGCTTTCCTCTTCCTTAGCTTCCTTGCTTAAGGATTCTTTTCTCAATACCTCCACTTAGTGGGTTGGTTTGGTCCTAAGTGTCTATATGTTTTAGTGTTGTGTATATCTATGTTTCCAACTATTATGTTCAAAAAGTTGATGCTTGGAGAGAGATTTCTGATCTCCTTGTCTCCTTCTTCTCATTGGGGACCTTAATATGGTGAAAAATTGTATTGCAAGGTTTGCGAAAAGGGAGTGATGGTTCACGGAATTGAGAAAAGGTACTCGTTCAAGTTGGTGGGGACGAAGGATCTTATTGATGTCTCTAGCTCCAATTCCTTTAATTGGAATAAAGACAAGTTGTTCCTAACTTCCACTCTACTACACTTGATACATGCTATATCACTACAGTTTATGCCCATTCGACATGGAAAAATGATTGCTCGATTGACCACTCCTTCCTTCATTTTTAGCATAATCTTATTAAAGTCGATTTGAATAGTGAATGTCCCTGGCTTAAGGAAGATGGATCCATCTTGATATGTCTCTTCTTAAGTTGACGTTTGTGAGGCCAAAAATCAAGGATATCATGCCCATTTCTTTCCTAATGGTATTTCCTCCCTTTTGGCATGCGACAAGGAAGTTAAAGAAATTGAAAGAGTGGTTACTCACTATAAAAGGCTATCAAGGGGTATCAAAGCTAGGTAAGGAAAAACGATCATCTTCTACTTCTCCTATTACATAAAGAGGTATACAAGAATGACCCAATATAACAATACAACCAATATCGTATGTGGAGAAAAATACATAAAGAAAACCCTAATGTCCAAATGAGTGAGTTGAAAAGAAACAAATGTATCATCACTCTTGATAGATAAATATGGTAAAGGTTGCTAAAAGTATCCCTCACAGATATCAGTGTAACCATTATAGATGTTAGAGAAATGAAAATGGTAACTCGCATTGTCGATGATCACATGTTGTACTTGATATCTCAACACTCAGCCTGACTCAACATCATTTACTACAATCAAGCATCTTCCAAAACATCATAGCTTCTCTGATCTGAGTCTTTTAGTGAAAATATCAACAACCTGCTCATATATCTTGTCATAAAAAAGATCAATATCACATGGTAATACTTTTTCCCTGATGAAGTGATAGTGTACCTTGATATGCTTTGTTCTAGCATGAAAAATAGGATTTTGTACTAACTATATGCTTCTAAGGTTATCACAATAAATGATGATAGGTTTCTACACTTCCACACCTAGATCTTCTAGCTACATCTTTAGCCATGATGCCACACATGCTTCCATTGTAGCACGTCTATACTCATCCTTTGTACTCGACAAAGAATATATGGGTTTCCTCATACTCCTCCATGTAACAGTACCATTGCAAAGTGAAAATAGAAACCCACTAGTAGGTCTTCTCTCTGGAACACTAACAAGCCAATGTGTATCAATGTATCCATGAGCTTTAAATTCTACACAAACTTCATAAAACAATGCATAATCCAAAATAGCTTTCAAATAATGTAGAGTGGATCTCAAAGCATCTAGATGTGTTTTCGTAGAAGACTACATAAATTGACTTTTGAGTCCTACAATGTAGCTTAGATCAGACATTGTAATTATTAGATGTATCGAACTTCCAAAGTTTTCTTATACATAGTGGCATTTTCTAATGCCTGAATCATGATCTCTACATCCACCACCATCTATCTTACATCCTCCATGTTGAGGTCCTAATCAAGACCATTTTTACCATCTTCCTTTCTCTCTCTCTCTCTCTCTCTCTCTCTCTCTTTCTCTCTCTCTCTCTCTCGTCTCTACATAAGCACACATAGGCACGTGCATACTAACACACACACACATAACAAACATATAACTTACATAGTTTACACATAATTACACAATAAATAAACACACACACACACACACTTAGTTTAGTTAACTCTCTACCACCCACATTACACACACACACACTTTCTTTATTTTATTTAATATTTAAGTCTTTGATTCATTTTTATATTATATTCTTTTTTTGTATTTACATTTTTGTATTCTATTAGATATATATATTGATGATATACATACATTCCACGCATACACACACATACAAACACATATATATACACATATAGGATCATAAACAAACATCATATACATATACACATACATAGGCACATAAACATACACATGGCACTTAATATAAACACATACTCACATACACTCATAGGTGCATACACATATACATTCAAGTTCACATACACCCATACACATATGATCTATACACATCAAAGCACATTTTACACATACATAGTCACACACACACACACAATTCTTCACTCTCAACACATACACACATACACATAGAGCACATACACATATATACATAGGTAGAAACCTAATATAAAACATACACATTTACATAGAAACAAAACACACACATGCACATAGGGTTTTACAATTACACGTGAAGCACTTCACACACACACATTGAAATCACATCGACATGTATTCACATAGATACATTCACACTCTCAGGGACACATGAAAAAACAGTTAGTCACACACATGAACACCCATAGAAACACGCATGCATGAGCATAGTTGGATGTACATACATACATACTTAGAACACAAACACACATGCACATACATAAGAACATAGATCGGAGCAGCATGCACTATTTTTAGCTAGTAGTTTCATTCTCTTTCTCCTACAAGCACAAAAGAGAAAAATCATCTTCAATAAGAACATTTCAAAAACTCAAATGAGAAAAACAATGAAGTTATGATACACACAAATATGAGAACTATTATTTTTCATGTCTTCATTATGCAAAGGGACTTCTTCCTGACATTTGCCCCCATTAGACCTACACATCGTCCTCGATGGGCCAACCTACAAATCAAATGGAAAAGGCTCAAATTATTTTTGAAAACATTTATATCATTTTACAAATGTTACCTGAAAATTAAACTTTTCTTTTTATGAAAATGTAGGCTCTTCATAGAAAGAGTAAACTTTAAATTACTTCAGTTATGATTAAGGATCATTATAATCAATATATAACTATAAAAAATAAGTCAATAAATATTACAGAAATCACTCGAACATTCTAAAACAATCTTTCCTATCTACTCTTTTCCATTTTAGTTATTAGTTTATATAAATACTCTCAAGATTTTTCATAGGCACCTAACACAAAATACTACTAATTTCCCTTTTGCATTGATCTACTTCGCATATCTTGCATATAACTTTTGTTTTTTTGCAAAGGAAGTTCAACAATAGCCTACTCTCCCAAACTTTTAGTAATAGAAGAACAAATTTACAAGTGAACTGGCCTAGCACTAGCATGGGACCCCCAGAATCCCACAAAGCATGGGTTTCTTAATTCTTGCTAGAAGATATTACAAAGAAGATTGATAGGCCTTTCCTCAACCTCATGGGGGGGTTACTTGCTTTGAATGGAATTGCTCATAAACATACACTTGTGGATCATATTTAGTCATACTTATCTCTTTTTTTTGTTTAATCAAGGAAAGAAAATCAGTTTCAACAACCACATTCACTCCAATAAAAATACTCTTTATCAGTTTTCAATGTTGTAACAAGTCCCCATAACTTTCCTTTAACTTGTGGGCACTTCATCTAAATGTCATGTAGGATTTCATGCTCATCTTCACCTATGAGCTAGCATATATCAATAGGACTGGTTTGAATACTCAAAAATAAAGAATTTCATCCCAAATAGTCTACATATTTCTGGATTGGGGGTTTCATTATCCAAGTGCTTTAATTTTCTCATTGCTTTTGAATGTTTCTCTATCTAGAGAAACTTCCTCTTCTTTCTAAGCAGATCATATAATGGTGTTGCAATGTGAGAAAAATGAGGGATCTAGTTAACATAGAAGATAGAAGCTCCTAGAAATCTCCTCACTTCACTTACATTATGTCACATCTCAAAATGTTTGCTAATGGCATCAACTATTTGTGGATATGACATTTGGCCAAAATGTCCACACAATTTTTCTACTAACAAACCTTCCTTAATACCAAAAAATATCTAGAGAAAATGTGAGACCAACCTCCTCAAATCTTTCAAACATTTTTTCCTAATCAAAGATATAGTCAATGACAGATTTGCTACATCCATAAGAGTCTAAAGGTTCCACTTTTACTATTTCCTCACAACCTTTTGACAAAATATCATCAATAAAAGGCAAAGTCATTACATGTGTAAAACTACATTCATCACATTCATAGTATGCACTACAAAATTTCTTTCTTCCTATGGCGAAGTACACCTGCATACAAGGCATAGTGCAATCTTCATAGTCATAGTCTCAAGGTTCTCCATGGCTAGTTAAAACTAGTCATAACCTCAATACAAGAATTCCCAAAAAAAGCTTCATCAAAATCATATACTATAGATCTTATTCCCACATTTCTAACAGTGAATTTCTTCACAAGTTGCAAATCCTGAATAAAATATAACTTCCTGTTGTTTTTTAGCATTGTAAACCACCTATATGAATCTAGTGTCAAAGAAGTCTCTAGCATTTACAAGTGCATCTTCTCCTTCAATAGTCTCATTAGGTAAGGTAAATGAGCATTTGGAGCTAATACGGGTCAAAGATTTCATGGAGTATGAGGCACATTCAACATAATCATGGGAGGAACCAATTATATTGACTATAGATAAGATCTAGAGAAAATTAGTGCATATAAAGAGCCATCATCTATTGCTTTAGTTTCCTTTGCATTTTGGCTATAAATTGTCGAGATTCATATGAACAGTTATCACATATTAAAAAAGTGAAATTCCCTTGAAATTCCATATATTTTCATGGGAACATTAACAAACAATCTGAGCTCAATTCTTGATCCATTATCTAGAGTTCTTATTCCCTAGCCATGCTCTTTATCCATCTATCATCATAATTTATCATACAATGTGTTCAAGATCACATTTATCTATGAACCTGAACCAATTGTTGCCATACCTAAACATGATTCACACTCATCTTCTATCTTAATTTTTACTTATGGCATTCTTGCTCCCCAACCATTCTTGCTAAATCAGGTCTCATATTCCTTTGCATCATCATCAGGTAAAATTGAGCCAAGTAAATTTCCATCTATTTGGCGATTCTCTATCTCATCATCATCATCATCACATGAGTCACTCAGCTCTATTGATTCATTCATAACTTGAGTAACATCACATGAATCTTCCATTCCAACATCTTCTGGAAATGGGAGTCTTTTCCTTCTAATAGGTTTTGTGAAACTTGTTGATATATTTAGGTAGTGATGTGTGTGAACACACTAGGACCGTTGGGGCATTTTTTTCCCTCTTTAGGAGGTTTTTTCCCCCGGCTTGTATATATGCCTTTTGCCCAAATGGGCTACTTATCTTTGTACATTCTCTAGTAATATATTCAGTATTGTGTGTTGTGCTCCAAGCTTCTTCTTCTTTCTTGTATTGTTCGGGTGCTTCTGCAGACATCTATATCCAACAATTGGTATCAGAGCAGGTCGTCCCTTCATCTAGGGCACCATCGACACTCCTCCGTTTGCACTCTCAAAATCGCAAGAATTTTGGTGAGCATACTCAGCATGTTTCAGAGATCAAAATTGCTTCACTCTATGGTGCCGAGATCGCGATCTGAGCCCGTTTCGGCCTCCGAACACACTATCACAGTGCTTGTGCAAGCTATTTCATCTTTTTGTGCCAAAGGTATATACCAGTTTCTGTTCGCCAATATAAGCGTCTTGAAGTCTGCTACAGGTCTAATGGAATTCATCTGGGAAGTTCTATTCAACTTTTTGAGATACAGTCAATTTTCTGCATCAAGGTATTTTAGTCACTCGCCATGGCTGAAAGTAGTTATGTATTCCATATGTTGCCTGTTGAGGATAAGTTGGATGGTACCAACTACCCATTATGGGCTTATATGATGCGACATGTCTTGGTTGCAAAAGGACTGTGGAACATTGTACAAGGTGTCGAAAAACATCCTATCACACATGCAACTGTTACAACTGCAAGTACTGAAGCTGATGCAGAAGGTGTTGAAGATGCTAATATTCTGCATATTCCTGTTCGTGTTGTGGTTTTTGTTGCACCTACTACAGAGCAAATTTGCTGGGATGGCAAAGATGCCCAGGCACATGCATTAATAGCTTTGTCTATCAAACGTGCCATTATTCCTCACACTCACTCTTGCATAACAGCTAAGGATACTTGGGATACACTTACCACATTGTACCAAGCTAGGAATGAGGCTCGTGTCACTTACCTCCGAAAACAGTTGGAGAGTGAGCACATGAATGATGGTGATTCTATGGACAGTTGCCTAACGAAGATCAAAGGTGTAAAGGAACATTGGATTTATGTTGATGAGGTTATACCAGATAGCTCAATGTGTAGACCATTCTGAATGGTCTTCCTGATTCATATGAGAGTTTTGCTTCTACTTTTCGGTTGATGATGAAGGAAATCCAAATGCCTTATCATTTGAGGAGTTAGTCTTTGTTCTGTTGCAGGAAGATCAATCTAGGCAAAATAGGTCCATTATGCGAGTTGCAGATCAAGCTTTCTTGGCTAGTCAGAAGGGCAAAGGAAAATGGAGCTCTTCAACTAGTAAGCAGAGATTGGCTAATTCTGCATATTCGAAGAAGGAAGATAAAGATGAGAAGAAATCAGAAAAGCAGAAACTGTTTTGTAAGTACTGTAAAGGGAATGATCATATCATAAAGAACTGTCCAAAACTGGCTGCTAAAGAGGCAAAGAAGAAAGAGGCTAGAATGGTTGTTGCAGAGGCCTCTACACCAAAAACGGAGTCTGCTAATCTTGTGCAGGAAGAAGAATGGGCGTTTACTATTGTCTGCAGTTTTGACCCATCTTCTCACGAGCAGTGCATGTGTGCAGTAGACTCATATGTTTGGTATTTTGACAGTGGGGTGACCAAACATATAACCTCACAGTGCAATTTCTTCTCTTCACTCGAGCCTGCCCCTACAGGGAATACTGTTACATGTGCCAACAACTCCTCTTATCCTATTATGGGAGTTGGTAAGATCATTTTGACTGTATGTATATATGTGTGTGTATGCATGTGTATGTGTGTATACATGTGTATGTGTGTGTGGGTATGCATGTATGTATATGTTTGTGTATGTGTTTATGTATGCATATGTGTGTGTATGTGTTGTATATGTATACACATGTCCATATTTGTTTATGTGCATGCATGTAAGTATATGTATGTATATGAGTGTGTGTGTGTGGGTGTATATGTGTACGTGTGTGTATGTGCACATGCGTGTGTATGTGTGTGTATGTGTATGTGTGTCTATGTGTATGTGTGTGTATGTTGTATGTGTATGTATGTGAATGCATGTATGTGTATTTGTATATGCATGCATATGTTTGTATTCATGTATGTGTATCTATGCACACATGCATGTGTATGTGCATGCATTTGTATTTGTGTATGTGTGTATGTGTGTGGATGTGTATGTGCATGTATATGTTTTTGTATATGTATATGTGTGTATGTGTATGTATATATGTGCATGGGTATGTGTGTGTATGTGTGTATTGATGTATGTATATGTGTGTGCATTTGTGTATGTATGTGTATGTGTGTGTATATGTGTGTATCTTTGTATGTGTATGTTTGTATGTGTATGTTTGTATGTGTATGTTTGTATGTGTATGTTTATGTGTATGTGTGTGTACGTGTATGTGTATGTGTATGTGTGTATTCATGTGTATGTTTATGTGTAAGAATGTGTGTGTATGTGTGTATCTATGTGTATGTGTGTGTATGTCAATGTGTATGCATATCTCTTGAAATATCTTGATGGTGATGCACCATAGTCTGCTCTCCTTCTCGAAAGCTTCATGATGATATCCTTAGAGTAGAAAATTGAGCTGTTAGGGCCGCACACAGTACTCCACACAGAGGTTGTAGAATGTGCACAAAACACAATACACAGGGAGCATGAGGACAGACTTCTTAGGTCTTACAAATGTGGTAGAACTTACAATTTGTGACTAACCATAACACTATATGTTTTATTAAAGAACATATACAAAGAAGTGTCTAGTGGCCATTTGGCCTTTCACATGGACACTAGTGCTAACAATCTCCCACTGAAGGCCAATATGGCCAAAGTAACTATGGGAGAAAAATAAAGAATGATAAAGAATACCTGAGTGTAAGTATACAAACTATACCTCCCACATGATGGGCATGTTACATAGTATACAAGGGACTATGTCAGATCATGAATCAACTAACCCCCATCAAGTGACAACAATGTCGAAAGCTATCTTGTGGTAGAGCTTTATTCAAAGCATCTGCAACATTCGAGTGTGAAGCTTCTCAAGAATAATGTGCTGAGTGTCTAACCGATCTCGAATGAAATCAAATCTCACCTCATTTTGCTTGGTCTTTGCATGATAGATGGGATTCTTAGCCAAAGCAATGGTACTCTGACTATCACTGAGCAAACGAGGGATGTCCTGAGGTAAACCCATATCACAAGAAAGATGAGAAAGCCACAATGCTTCCTTAAATGCCTCACTTGTTGCAACATACTCTATGTTTTTGGTGGAAATAGTTGTACATTCTTGAAGACGAGATCTCCAAGACATAGCACCTCTAGCAAAATAAAAAATGTACCCTGATGTAGATTTACGATTGTGTACACAACATGCATAGTCAGAATTTGTGTAATCAAGGTACTTTCCATCTACCTAAGCATATACACTTTTCCTTAGTGCCAATCACATATGTTAAAATCATCTTGACCGCTTCCCAATGTTTCTTGCCAGGATTAGACATATATCTGCTTACAACTCCCACTCCAAATGCAATGTCTATTCTTGTAGCTACCATATCATACATGAGACTACAAATAATAGATTGACAGGGAACTTTGGTCATGAGTTCCTTTTCCTCATCTGATTTGAGACAATCATCCTTGCTCAATTTCACATACGTGGGTAAAGGTGTACTCAATTCCTTTCCACCCTGCATATTGAACATGTGAAGTAATTTGGATATGTACTCACTTTGACACAAGTATATGCATCTTTTACTCCTATCACAAGTAATGTGCATGCCAAGAATATGTTTGGCATCCCCCAAATCCTTCATATCAAATGTTTGACTCAACTTCTTTTTGAGAATTGACAAGTGATAAGAGGACTTCCTAGCAATCAACATATCACCGACATAAAGTATCAAGCATATCAAGCTGCCATCTGAGCATCTTTTTGTGTAGAGACAATGATCCTCATTGCTTCAACAATAGCCTTGAGACTTCATAAGAGCATCAAAATTTTGGTACCATTGTCTAGGGGACTGTTTAACTCCATACAAGCTCTTCTAGAGCTTAAAGACTAGACTTTCCTTGCCAAGAACTACATGCCTTCTAGTTGTTCCATATAGATCTCAACTATAAGATCTCCATGCAAGAAAGTAGTTTTCACATCTATTTGGACTAGCTCTATGTCCTCCATTGCAACAAGTCCAAGCAGCATGCACAGGGTAGTCATCTTGACCACTAAGGAGAAGATTTCTTTGAAATCAACACCATGTTGTTGCTTAAAACCCTTTCCAAAAAGTCATGCTTTATAATTCATGCTTTATAATTTCCAAAAGTCATGCGTTATAATTTGGAGAAGCACTATCTGATGTGAATTTCAGCTTATATATGCATTTACATGGTAAATCTTTCCTACCCTTTGGAAAAGGTACTAAATCCCAAGTACCATTCTTGTGAATAGAATTCAACTCACTCTCTGCATGGCACACTGCCACTTGACATAATCCTCTAGCTGCATAACCTCTTTGTAGCAAGAAGGCTCACTGACATTTGTTAGCATAACAAAATCTAAACGTGGAACATATCTATCAGGCGGATATGAGAGATGTGCAAAGTGTCTCAATGGTTGCTGAACAGGAACATATGTAGATAGATCTGATCAAACATTCTCTTGAATGTCCCTATGTGCAACATCTTCATGCATGCTAATTGGAGGAAAAGTATTCTCAAACACCACTCTTCTAAGTTCAACCTCCTTAATGGGCTGTTTATGCATCTTAGAATCATTGAAAATGACATAAATACTTCTGATCACTTACCTCATTTGAGGATCCCATAAGCGATATCCAAATTTTCCTTCTCGACCATATCCAAGAAAAATGCATTTTATTGATTTATGGTCCGCCTTTTCTCTATGAATCTGGGGTATATGAACATATGCTTCACACCTAGAAACTCGAAGATGATCATAATATGGTGGCTTCCCTCTCCATAACTCTTGTGCCACTTTCAGACCTTTCGTAGTATTGGGTGAAAGGTTAATCACATGAACTGCTGTCAATACTACTTCTGCCCAAAAGCCTTCTGAGAGGTTGGCATGATGCAACATAGAAACTACTATATCTTGAATAGTTCTATTCATCCTTTGAGCTACGCCATTCTGTAATGGTGTATATAGAGCTATAAACTCTCTACAAATCCCTCTAGATTGAGGGAAAAGGCTGAATTCATATGAGGTAAACTCACCCCTATTATCTGAACATAAAGCCTTAAGCTTATTTCCTTTTTTAGTCTTAATTGAAGCAAGCCATTTTTTGAAAGTAGGGAATACCTCATCCTTCATTTTGATAGGATATACCCAAACGTTTCTAGTAGCATCATCTATGAAAGTGACAAAGTAAAGAGAACCACCTAAGGACCTAGTGGGCAGAGTTCCACACACATCTGTATGACTGCGATCTGAAGGCTGAATTGAAGAGTCAATGTGCATTCTATGCACATTTGTGGTTTGTTTTCCATATAGACAATGCTCACAAAATGAAAAATCGGAGAAAGATAACACAGGTAAGTAGCCAGAACAAGAAAGATTTTCCATTCCACTGCTGGATATATGGCCCAAATGAACATGCCAAATACAAGCCATAGACTATTCAGTAGCATTTAACAAGTGTTCTTTTTGTGATAGAAATAAAGGATAAAGTGAGCCAACTTTGATTCCTTTTGCACTAACCATATTGCCCTTTGATATATGAAAGACTAGTCATAGAGAACCATCTTGTAACCAAGGTCATCAAGTTTACCAATTGACATCAAACTGCATGATAACTGAGGTACATGGCATACATTATGCATAGTAAATTTTGAACCATCAATGAACTACAAAACCACTTCTCCAATCCCCACAAGGTCACACTGGTAAGAGTCACCAAGTCCTAGAGTACTAAGAAACTTTGTTGCATAATTAGTGAACCATTCTGTATGTGGTGTCACATGCAAAGAAGCACCAAAATGTAGCAGCCTCATGTGGCAAAGAGGATCAACCATAAGAGCCTCAGTTGGCATAGTTTTATCAAGTGTCAACACATCAACATCATCAAAAATAGCATTAATTTCTTCAATCTTCAGAGTTGAAGTAGATGGTGGAGGTAACTATTTAGCATGCCCATCAACATTCTTTCTTCATGTTTCCTTTCCTATGACAATAATGTCATTGGATATTCCTCTTCCTTGATTTACTTCTACTCTTATTTTGTTGAACATTCTTTTCATTGTTCTTGCTCCTGACACTCTGAGTGACAACCCTATATTTTCTACAAATCTCCTCACTCAAGAGTGCTCCACATATGTTATCATAGAGGAATTTACCACCAGGTGCACTATTGCTAATAGCTATGCAAATCATATCCCATGATGATGGCAAGGTGCATAACAACAATACTACTTTCATTTCATTATCCATATCCATTTTCTGAGCCTATAACTAGGAGAATATAGCATAAAAATCATTTAGATGAGCAACAACACTACTTGTGTCCTTCGTACGAAGGTCATATAATTTTCTCCTCAGATACACTTTATTTAATGCTGTCTCTTTTTCATATGTATTGCATAACGTCTTCCAAAGCTCCTTTACACTTTCATAGTCTGATACTATAATGTAAACATTATCTTCTAGGTGTAGGTGAATGGTAGACTTGGCCATTTCATCTAACTCATCCCAATCATCTTCATCCATGTTAGTAGGCGTCTTTGAAATTCCATTTACTAGCTTCCATTGCCTCCTTTGAATCAACACATCTTTAATCTGATTCTTCCATAGAGCAAAGTTTATGCCATCAAATTTTCATATCTCAAAATGGTCTATGCCTTACAAGTTATAGCTCCTCCTCAGAACGCTAGCACTAGACCGTTATCCACCAGATGTGCTTGAGACCTCTGATAACATGATGGTAGAGAACTTAATAGAATGATAATGGAGATACAAGAGTCCAAAAACCAATGAATATTGTATCAAGGAGTAAATCGACAACTGTATAGTTGACTAAACCAAAATTCTATAAACATTTTACTAGAGTATCGTCTCCAAATTGAGCATATGACTAGTGTCAAAATATCACAAAACTGCAAGTATTCACATGTTTACGTGCATAGTGAATCACTGACTCCACTACATATACTCAGTTACCTAGCCAACTAGGCTTATCGAGCACCTATGAACAACTATCATACATCTCCTATGACGAGGCTGGGTAAGTCTTCTACCTGCATCACCAAAAAGACCCCAACATATGGGTGTCTCCCAGTTAAGAAAACCTCACCATGACCCTTATCTCATTCCTCGTGATAGATAGTGCATGATAAGGGAACCAATTCCTTATACTTACAACATTTAGTGGTGACAACTAAATGCATGTGTATTTGTGTATGCATATGTGTATGTGGATGTGTATGTGTATGTGCATGTATGTGTATATTGGTGTATGTGTATATGTGTATGCATGCATATGTGTATGTGTGTATGCATGCATGTATATGTGTATATGCATGTATGCATATGTGTGTGTATATACTCGATCTTACATCTTTTCCATCTACATTTTGTAGCTCTCATACACTTCTAGTATAGGTTTAGTGAGAGGTAGAGATGAATTCAGCCTATAATTAGGGATTTTAAGTCTAAATCATTTGTGGGGAGTACCGATAGAGGGCTCGTGAAAGGAAATGAGGATGCATCATGCAATGAAATTTTTTACGGAAGTTCTCATCCAGAAAATTCAAGGACCGTAAAGTGAACCATAAAATTTCACGGAGAATGATGTATCGTTGTGTTGTGACCCGTAATTGAACCCTTGATGTGTGTTTAGCGTCTTTCACATCTTGCAGGGGAAAGACGTTTATAGGAGTATCAATGAAATTCACATTCTAGGGCAAGATAAGCTCCACAAGTTTAAGTCATCAAAGAGTTTTGGTCGAGTTCTAGGGAAATATGAGCTGAACATTCCCTGAACAGTTTCGAGTCATCATTCTGTTCATCTTCTTGTTTCTTGTAGTCACTTTTGAATTCATCATTAAGATTAATTGTTTCGTCATGTACATGGCTAAGATTTTAATGATATAAACCATCTTAAGACACACTCAACACTGTGATCGGAGAAAAAATGATTTTGACATATAAAGCTAACAAAGTTACGCGAATATGAGTTAAATGGTTTTAAGTCATTTAACTTTGTTCATCGTTTGGTTTTTTAGCAGTTGAGATAAAAGAGTCAACCCAGACTTAATGTGTCTTAAAGAGATCGAAATCATATGTGAAGTCCTTTTAAAGAGACTTGATCAAATTTCTTCACGTCATGTATGGTTCGCCATCTCGGACCCGCGCAAGTGCGATAGCTTAGCTATTGATATCAAGTGTTGAATGCTTAGCATTGTAGAGATGAGTGAGGAAAAGAGCCATCGATGGATTGTTGCCTCTTTTAAAGCACCCCTATAATTCACATTTGCCTTAGTCTATGCACCGAATCTTGACACAGATAGACAAGTTACCTTCAAATTGTTGTGCTCTCTATCCATAGATGTAATCCTTGTTGATATATTTTGGTAGTGATGTGTTTGAACACTTGTACGACCATTGTGGCACTTTTGTCCAATTTCAAAAGGTTTTTTGCTGAGATGTTATATATGCTTAGAACACTATCGTGCGACTTATCTTTGTACGTCCACTTGCTAATACATTGAATATTGTGTTGTGATCCCACTTCTTTTTCTTCCTCATGTTTTTCAAGTGATTTTGTAGACCTTGAACTCTGGAAATTGATATCAATAGATCGCCACTTTACCTAGGGCATCATTGAAACCTCTCTAGTCATAGTCTCAAAATCACATGAAATATGGTTAGCATACTCAAGATGATTAGGAGTTCGAATGGTTTCACTCTTTCCCATCAAAATTTTGATATGATCTCATTTTGGCCTCCAAATGCACTATCAGAATGGCTATGGAGAAAAATGTGTCTTTTATAGGTTTCAATTTGCTAGTACAAGCATTCTTGATGTCTCCGACATGTTTGGTAGATCTTGAAAATTTGTTTTTGTTCAACATTTTGAGATACATTGAATTTGTTGAACATTGAATTTGTTGCATTAGAATATTAAGTCAATTGCCATGGGTAAAAAAAAAAAATTGTATTTTCTACATTGTTTGTTGAGGATACGTTGGATGGTAATACTAACCCATTGTGGGCATATATGATGGATCATGTATTGGTAGAAAAAAGGTTTTGGAGTATTCTCAAGGGTGTTGAAAAAAATCATACTACACTTGAAAAATACAATTATTCAAGGTGATGTACATGGTGTTGAAGATGACGATCTTCAAATTTGTGTTCCCTTTGTAGTAATCCTTGCACCTACTATAGAGTAACTTTGTTTGGATGGCAGAGATGCTCAGGCACATCCATTAATAGTTTTTTCTATGAAGCATCACAGTGTTCCTCACATTCCCTCTTGCAAAATAGATATGGATGCTTAGGACATGCTCATGTTGCTTACCTCTAAAAACAATTGGAGAGTGATCATATGGATGAAGGATATTTTATGGATAGATTTTCTATCAAAGATCAAATATTTGAAGGATGAATTGATTTGTGTTAATGAAGTCTTACTAGATAGTTCACTTGTGAAGAGTATTCGTAATGATCTTTCATATTCAAATTATAACTTTTCTTCTACTCTTTGATTGATGATGAATATCAACCCAAATCCCTTCACAATTGAGGATTTAGTATGTGGTTTGTTTTAGGAGATTAGTCTAGGCACAAGAGTTCAATCATCGTGTTGTGCATCAAGCTTTCTTAGCTAATTTGAAGGGAAAATCAAATGGAGCTAATCTTCTAGTAAGCGAAAATTTGCTAATGCTACACACAAAGAAGGAAGATAAGGATGATAAGAAGAGAAAAGAAGAAAGATTTTTGAAAGTTTTGTAAGGGAAATATTCATGTCATAAATTTTTTTCCTAAGCTGGCTGGAAAAGATGCAAAGAAAATAGAGGGTGGTATGGTTATTGCATACACGTCTACACCTAAAATAGAGTGTCCTAGTCTTTTATTTTTTTAAAGAGAAACTTCACTCAAAGGCTAATCTCCCTTGCTTGAAGAGATTGAAAGAAAAACTAATGGTGAATGGGCATAGTACCCATGGGAAGTCCCCTATCCCAAAAACAAGGGATTACCTTTGCTCTTTTTTGATGATTTTGCACATTTCTTTAGTAACCTTGTGAGACTTGACCACCTATTAGTCTTCAAAGTACAACAAGAGCTTCTTCCTCTTGATTTCCACTTCATTTCAAAGAATGCTTTTGATATTCAATGGGCATTTTGATAGGTGAGGGTTATAAATGTTGAGTTTGGATTCTAGTGGAGGAACTTTTTTGTAGATATTCACCCTTAAATCCTCTAAAAGTGTTGTGCGAAGCTCTCTAAAAGCTTACATGTTTTTGGTTAACATCTCGAATCCAAATCCATGAGGGTCATTATCATTCACTAAAATTTTTTCATGATAAAAGAGATAAATATTTCTACACTAAGGCTAAGCAAACGACTCTAGGACCTACATGGAACCAAGAAGCTTTCCCAATCTTAGTAAGGATTTTTATGTAACAACAATTCGAAGTAATCTAACACAACGGTATCCATATATTGCAAAGTAAGGAGAAAGGAAAGCTCTACCAAGTATAGTTCTACACAAATCTACACTAGACAAAAGGCAACACCTACATACATCCATTGTGTGCATGCTCATTGTAGCCAGGTATGATGATATATTTAGGTAATGATGTGTGTGAACACATTAGGACTACCACGACACTATTTTTCCTATTTAGAAGGTTTTTCACCTCGGTTTGTATATACTCCAATAACCCTAATGGGTCACTTATCTCTGTACATTCTAGTGGTAATACATTCAGTATTGTGTGTTGTGCTCCATGCACCTTCTTCTTCTTCTTCTTCTTCTTGTACTTGTTCTTCTTCCTTGTGCTATCCACGTGCTTGCATAGACCTCAAACTCCAATAATTGGTATCATAGCAAGTTGTCACTTCATCTAGGGTGTCATCCACACCCCTTCAAACATAGTTTAAGATGTAAGACAATAGTTACGCAATATAACATAGGAGTAGTAGTAGAGAAGATAATAGATATGGAAGAATCTCAACAATTTTTCTACTAACAGCAAGTACAAAGATGATGGCGTTGTCCACCCATGCGCTCTCAAGGTAGAGCTTAAATGGTGATCTAGACAACTCTAGATAGGGAGATACAAGGTAGAGGTATGCTGGCTCAATTCGATGTCTCAGGTAGTGCAGAACTCATGTATATATAGGATCATGGGTGGCCTTTCGTGGACGGCTATACATGGGCGGTAGAGCATGGGCGGCCACTGCCCACATAATTGCCATACACGGCTTAGACTAGTTGAACCGACCTAACAAATATAAATGATTTTTGACTCCGAAAGGGAATATTCTATGGAATGTTTTTTTTATCATCACGCCGGGGCGCTGCCCCTGGACCCCCACCAGGGGGCCTGCTGCCCCCTAGGACCCCCCAGCCAGGGGGCCCACTGGCCCCCTTGGACCCCCTAGTCGGAGGTACTCCCTGTTGCTCCGAACCCCCCAATTGGGGACCTTGGTAAATCCCTTTCCTTACAATACCTTACATGGTCCAATATGACCTTTATCCAACATGCAAGTTGCGATTCCCATCAATTGGGTAATGCACACTTGGCTTCTCCTCATAAGGGGGGCCTTACAAAATGTGCATACAATCATGAGGGGTAGACATTGATCATATACTAACATAAGAATCACATTGAATTTGGTGACCCTACTTAGGGTGATTAGGACTTCAAAACAGCTGCCATCTATCGTGTCGAAATCTCGATCTGAGCTGATTTTAGCTTTCGAATGGACTTTTGTAGTGCTTGTGCAAGCAATTTTTTTTTGTGCCAAATATATATATGGGTTTTGGTTCACCAATATAAGCATCTCGAAGTCTGGTACAGGTTTAATAGAACTCAGAGGGGTAGTTCTATTCAACTTTTTGAGATACAATAATTTTTTTGCAACAAGGTATTTTAGTCAGTGGCCATGGCTAAAATGAGTGATGTATTTCATATGTTCGTTGTTGAGGAAAAGTTGGATGGTACTAGTTACCAATTATGGGCTTATATGAAGCATCATGTATTGATTGCAAAAGGACTATGGAATATTGGGAAGGGTGTTCAAAACATCCTTTTACATCTACAAATACAGTTACTAAAGATGGCATTGAAGATGATGACGTTCTTCAGGTTCCTGTTCATGCTACAGTTTTTGCTACACCTACTATAGAGCAACTTTGTTCGGATGCTCATGCACATGCATTGATAGGCTTGTCTGTCAAATGTGCCATTATTCCCCACCTTCACTCTTGTAAAATAATAAAGGATGCATGGATACACTTACCACTTTATATCACGCTAAGAATGAGGCTCGTGTTGCTTACCTCCAAAATCAGTTGGAGAGTGAGCACATGAATGAGGGAGATTCCATGGACAGTTTTGTCACAAAGTTCAAATGTTTGAAGGAACAATTGATCTCTACTAATGAGGTCTTGCCTCATAGTTCTCTTGTGTAGACTATTCAAAATGGTCTTCTAGATTCATATAAGAGTTTTTCTTCGAAGTTGGGCTACAACCTACTCTCCCAATCCTTAACTAGCACAAACATAAATTGTGCAAGTGAATGTGCCTAGCAACCATGGTAGCCCCCAAAATCCCACAAAGTAGGGGTAGCTAAATAGAATTGTTAGAATTAGAAAATATTACAAAGAAGGTTAATAACCTTTCTATCCCCTTATTGGGGGGCCCACTTGAATTTAATCTTGTTCCTCTTGAGGAAGAACACTCTATGATCTCTAAGTCGTAGGAATTCCTTACAATAGGAAATTATTTTGGCTAAAGGAAAATATATTTTTTGATCGATCATTCTTTAGGAGATTTGTCAAAGTTGGCACCACACCTCTCTTTCCACATAATCTAGATGGACTTGCCTCTTAAAGCATTCTACAATGTTTCACAACAACCAATTGCTTCCTCTAGAACTAATTCCCTCTAATTTACTTGTTTGTGCTGCAACATGATTCTTTCTAAGGGTATGCCAGATCGACACTAAGTTGCGGCATGAAAAGGGAAGTTTCCCAAGTTTTCATTTCCATGTGGGCAATGTTTACACCAACGAGGGACACCAGAAATGTTTTTAATTTTACATTGTTCCAAATTCATCCATGGAGGATTTTCCACATAAGAATAACTTTCTTTTTATCTCAATGGGGGGATGCCAAAGGGATTGGAACTTAAAATCCTACCTTAGCACTCTAGTTAGATGTGAGCAAAAGCTTTTTGGTCAATTCATACTAGGTTCTGAGCTTGAAGCATAACACTGAGCACTTCTATTCCCAAAATAGAAGGTTTCCTCAAATTTCTTGCATATGCAAGCTATCTATTTTCATGCAAAAATTTGGGAGTGATGCTCCAAAGGAATTGGTGGTTCCAAATGCATTTTTCTAAAGCTAAAGGATTATTAAGGATCCCTAGAGTTAACTTGGCCATAACACTTGTATAAAACAAAAAATGTAAGACTTTGAAGAGGCTAAGGTCATATGGAGGGGGATTATATTTCTCCCATGACTTTGATTCTTATCTAAAAGAGAGAGGAGTCAAAAGAGAGATGACAAACATGTATATTCTAGAGCAAAATGGAGTGGAAGAGAGAAGAAATAGAGCCATAGTGGAGGCTACAAGGTCAATGCTAAATGAGAAGAAGTTGCCCAAATACTTATGGGCAGAGGCTGTATCCATAGCCACATATCTTATCAATAGTCTCTCATCAAAAGCATTGGATGAAATGACACCTTATGAAGCATGGAATGGAAGATGATCTAACCTTTATCATTGTAGGATCTTTGGGTGCATAGCATATGCACACATACCTTTAGAAACTAGAGACGAATAAGATCCAAAGGTAGAGAAATGCATATTTATTGGCTATGACGTTAAC
The DNA here is from genome assembly GCA_020310875.1 of Ceratopteris richardii. Taxonomy (NCBI): domain Eukaryota; kingdom Viridiplantae; phylum Streptophyta; class Polypodiopsida; order Polypodiales; family Pteridaceae; genus Ceratopteris; species Ceratopteris richardii. The sequence goes on along the minus strand of CM035430.1, from coordinate 10,651,678 downwards.
CAAAAAGTTTATAGGCTTCCAAGCAACAAAGGTTTTATTGTAAGTAGAGATGTGTTTGAGGAAAGAAAATCTTCGTTTGAAGATGATTGCAGGAAAATGAAACTTCTCTATGACCTAGAGGAAGACTTTCCAACATTGTGAAAGAGCAATGAGGCTACACTTGAAGCATCAAGTGATTTTGAAGATGACCAGAAGACTCCAAGAAGGGAAATCAACTCTTGGAACTCCAAAGGCAAAGCCAAAGTGTAGGAGATGAGAGATGTGGGAGAATCATCTCACTGAGCTATGAGAAGGTCTACAAGAGCGAAAAAAAAGCCAGAAAGGTATGGTTATGACACCTCTTTAGTCAGTAAGCATTCAATATACCTAACACAGGACTCCAATTCTAAAGAATCATCAACATATGAAGAAGACAATAAGTAGTCAAAATGGAGGGATTTCATGGAGGAAGAAATAGAAGATTTGCAAGAAAATCAAACTTGGGAATCAGTACCCAAGTTACCATCTATAAAGGTCATTGGCTCAAGATGGATTTACAAAGTAAAGAAGAATTATGATGGCTCAAATCATAGATACAAAGCAAGGCATGTAGCCAAAGGGTTTGAACAAACCCAAGGTATTCATTATGAAGAGACTTTCTCATCTATGGCGAAAATGCCTACAGTTCGAGTATAATTCTGAGTGTTGCATCTTCCAAGTATTGGAAGATATATCAAATGGATGTTAAAAATGCTTTTCTAAATGGTTGGATTTCTGAGGAGGTATATATGTCTCAACCTCTTGGTTTTGAAGATCAAACCTACCCTGAACATGTGTACAGGTTGAGAAAATCTTTGTATGGCTTGAAGCCAACTCCTAGAGCTTGGAAAAATAGACATCTCACTTACTTGTAGGATAAAGTTTTTATGGTAAGCAATGCAGATCCTTTCGTCTTCATTAATAGGAACCACTCGGAGGTCATCTACATTTGTGTATATGCGGATGATATAATCAATACGGGTAATGATGCAAATGGAATTATTAAAAACAAAGCTCAAATGAAGAAAGAGTTCAAGATTAGAGATCTTGGCTTACTCACATACTTCGTAGGTTTGAAGTGGTATAAATAGAGAAAGGTATGTTCCATACTCAGAGAAAGTACATCGGAGATATACTCACCAAGTTCAAGACAGAAAATACAAAATTTGCATGTACAACCATGGAGGTAAATCTGAAGCTACGTGCTCATGAAGGCGAGTTAATTGAAGATTGTACTAGCTATCAAAGCTTAGTTTGAGGCTTGAAATATGCTATTGTAACTAGGGTAGATATTTGTTGTGGAGTTAGTGTGCTGAGTTTGTTCATGCACACTCCAAGGAAGCCTCACATGGAAGAAGCTAAGAGAATTCTCAAGTATTTGAATGGCACAATCAATGAAGGGTTATACTATCCTTATAGAACTTATATAGATGTTAAAACGTTTTTTGAGGGAGATTGGGCACGTTGTAAACATTATAGGAGAAGCACATAGGGTTATCTTACTTTTGTATGTACAAAGTTAATTTCGTGGTCTTACAAGAAGCAACCTACAATTGCTCTTTCATCAACAGAAGCTAAATAGAGAGGAGTTGCAAGTGCTACACAAGAAACTATGTGGATTAGGAACCTATATTCAGATTTAGGGTTAAATACTTCTACTCCACGTCTACTTGGAGGCAACATTAGTTCATTACATCTTGCTGCTAACCCTGTCTATTATGACAAAAATAAACATAAAGAAGTTCACTAACATTACGAAAGGGAAAAGATCATGAGTAAGGAGATACAAATCTTATATGTATCTACAAACCAACAATGTGTAGATATGATGACAAAGGCATTGGATGGAAGAAAGTTAAATATGTTAAATAATTGATCCATGGGAAATCATGAAGCACAAACGACTCTAGAATCTTATTCTCGAGGGCATCTATTGGTGCGGTTAACAAGCCTAAGTGCATTGCTAAAGTGTAAGGACTACACATCCATTCATCCCTTCACAAAAGAAAACTACATGTCAACCTATGCTAGTCAATTTGGGGAATAATTACTTTGGATAAATGTAAATGTCAAAAGAAGATGAAATCTCATGGAATTAGGATATTCAAGCTATAGCTTATTTGCTTAAGGAATCAAATCACTTATGTTCCTAAGATATAGGATCAGTTTTAGGTGAGGGAAAGTTCAAATTCAAACTCAAACTTTGAGTATAAGTGGACATGGTTTTTGTCATGGGATATGTGAGCTATTGTGAAAGACATTGAGCTACTTAAATGAGCATACATTTAATGCACCTCAGGTATGAGTAGTCCACTACACTTCCCTTGTATCATGTGTTCATTAGCATATATATTTTGATACATGTTTTTCAAGTACATCTTTATCTACTATTCTCTACTATATCTTGATCCTTATAGTGACTTATTAGAATCGATTTCTCTACTTGTAATTATGCATTTGCTATACTTTTACTTGGTTACCTTATATTGAATTTTCTACTATTTGTATATTAGTTTTCATCAAGTTGGTTTAAGAGGATCTTGTGATATGAAGCATAGAAAGTGACTATGTCTGAATACCTTCTAGATCCTAATAAGTTGGGATGAAACTCATGCCATATTGGAATCATTTCTCACTATATAGTATAGCTAAATTGATGAAATGACTTGCTTTGGTTATCTACACACTCCAACTAGATTTATGCAAAATCTTTTCGGTCAACTTTTATGAGGTTGTGAGCTCAGAGCATAATACTTAGCAGATCTATTCCCAAAAAATAAGGTTTCTTTATGTCTCTTGCATATGAAAGTTATCTCTTTTGATGCAAAACATTTTTAATGATGCTCCAAAGGCCGTAGTGGTTCCAAATGCACTCTTGTGAGTTTAATGGAGTATATTAAGCATCCCTAGAGTTAACTTGGCAAGTGTAGAGCAGGTTTTGTGCAACACTACCTCATCTATGGAACCTATTTATCCATCTCTTCACATGTATGTGTGTCTCTATGTGTATGTGTGTCTATGTGTATGTGTGTCTATGTGTATGTGTGTCTATGTGTATGTGTATGCATATGTTTATGTGTACGTGTATGTGTGTGTATTTGTATGTGTGTTAACATGTGTGTATGTGTATATGTGTGTATATGCAGGTGTTATGTACGTGTGTATGTGTGTGTATGTCTCTGTATGTGTATGTGTATGTATGTGTATATATATATATATATGTGTGTGTGTGTGTGTGTGTTTCTATACATATATGTGTGTGTATGTTTGTGTGCATGTGGGTATGTATGAGTGTATGCATGTGTATGTGCATGTATGTATATCTCTAGGTATGTATATGTGTTTATGTGAGTGTATGGTTGTGTGTACTTGTGTGTATATGTGTATATGTGTGTATATGTGTATGTGTATGTGTGTGTGTATGTATATGTGTGTGTATGTGCATGTGTGTGTATGTGTATGTGTGTGTATGCATGTGTATGTTTATGTGTCTATGTGAGCATATGTCTGTATATGGTTCTGTAAATATGCCTATGTGTGTGTGCATATGTGTATGTATGCATATATTTCTTTATGTGTGTGTGTGCATGCATGTGTGTATGTATGTATGCTTATGTATGTGTGTATACATACCTCTTTTTCTCTCTCTCTCTCTGTCTGTCGATCCTTGCATGTGCGCATTTGATTTAATCCTCACACTAATGTTCCCAAAGAAATCAATTGTTTTTTGTCTTTCAGATAGGTTTGTATAAGTGATTCTTTGGTGTTGCAGGCAATTTTGCTAGCAAAGGTACTTGAGTAGATGCTATGCGACTCTCGTAGCCATGCTTCTTAGGGACGGCTGCATAAGCAACAATTAGCATTGCTTATGAAATGGCCATCATTACTTATGTGATGATTCAATTTTCTTTAGAAGCATTGCTTATGGGACGCCTTGTTTTCAAAGAGTCCCAATATAAGCGACGCCTCCTATTTTCGTTTTCTTCTTCAATCCAGGGAGTCATTACACCACCTAATCTTTTTTAGTTTTCTATGCCGGCCTTAGGTCCCTAAATGAAGATGTGATTAACTTGATTCCCAAGAAAGAGTATAAGAACAACAATGATAATGGCAGTCCCATTAACATGCTTCACACCACCTAAAAGGTCATTAGTACGCCCCTTGGAAATCGCATGTCAAACCACTTAAGATTTGGATTCACAAGAACTAGAAAGACTCTATCAAAGGAACATCAATTTCACAAGCAATCACCAACATCTAGAAAGGTCTCAATATGCAAAATAGCTAGCATTTATTAAGATAAGATTTCAATAGATTGTATTAAACACCAGAACGGGTTTTGTTTTCTAGCTTCATTTTGGCCTCTTCTCTAAGTTTATCAAGAGGGTCTCCCCTCTTTTGGGTAATATTTTGGCTCATGTAAACATTAATAAAAAACTCTATTCTTTCATTATTCCCAAAAGAGGGTCTCCCCTCTTTTGGGTAATATTTTGGCTCATGTAAACATTAATAAAAAACTCTATTCTTTCATTATTCTCAAGCGATACATCGCACAAGGTTACAACTTTCCCAATGCTTTTCGCTTTTGTGACAGATGGGCTCAATTGATTGGTGAATAAACAAGTTTAGATGGTCCATATCTAAAATTTCATTCTCTCCCACAAGGGCAAGATGAAATGGTGCTCAAATGCTTTGTTTAAGACACCAACATATTTCATCTTAACGTTTTGGATTACACTCTTAGAAACCTTTTTCATGGCCTTTGGGTCCAAGCTCGATGACTTAAAGATGGTTTTCAAGACTATTGTAAAACCTACATTGAGATTCATATATAGCCAAGGGTGCAGGGATCTTACTTTACGTCAAATATGCATTTGGTTCGACATTTCATTGGATCACGAGAGTTCTATAAATCAAAGATGGGAGTGGGTACTAAACAAGCTTGTAGGTAACCTTCACTATTTAAATGGAATGCGAGTAAACTTGGGCTTGTAAAGCGATGGTTCTCAATAGTTTTCTTATATTGTTCATTTTGTATAAGTCATCAGTTGTTGGGGACCTAAGGATAAGAATTTATTAAAGATTAAAGAACATGCAAAAATGTTTTCTAGATAGGCGTCCCTAACAAAAGAGGGGCTCCAAATATCAATTTGGTTATTTTTGTGAGCCCTCAGGGAAGAGAGGGCCTCAAAATTATTAACATCAAGGCTTATCCAATAATATTGAAACTAAATGGATACTCAGGGCATGGGCAGGTAAAAGTCTTGGTTAAAGCTCATCTTCAAAAAGAATAAAAAATTTATTGCTTTGAGCTTTCCCTACAAAGAAGATACCATCGTTCTCCTTTGCTCCACCTTTTCAATGATGGCCAAAGGTTTGGGTTTGGTTTCATCTCCCTCGGATTTCTTTGAAGTATATCGAATTGTATTTTTTTCTAAAAGTAATAAGTGGAAGTGGGTGCAGGTCATAAGGAACAATGAGCCTATTTGGTTCCTTATGGTTGGGATTAGGGAGTTTAAGAATGAGGATATGCATAGGTTTAGGAATCTATTTTCCAAAGCTTATATAAATGGAAGGACCTATGCAACCAAGATAAAAGAGCTTCGATTAGGTTTGAGGATATAGATTTAGTTCTTAGATCGGGCTAAGATGATCGGTGTTTGCTGAGAAATGGTGTTAGTCCTAGAATGAGTGCAAGGTTCACCTTCTAATTTGTAGTTATGGACAACACGAGAGTGGCCTTAATCAAAGCAATGTAAAGAAATTAGAAGACATCTTTTAGATTCAATGGTAACCTAGAATTCATCATAATTTCAATAAAATAGGGTTCACCTCCTGATCATGGACTAGGTGAGATTTTAAATTCAAAGAAACATGGGATCCGTTGGCAAAGCTAAAGAAAGCGGTTTTTGTATAGGACATTCTCCTCTACAAGACTTGTACAAATGCGAGTGTTCGTGGAACTCTTACATGCTACAGAACATGCTTGAATCGAGGGATGACATTAGGCACCTCATTTTGTCATGTCCAAAGATCACTAACTTCTAGTTGAGTGTGTGAAGCATCCTCAACGTGGAGTAGTGTATCGATTGAAAACAATTACTTTTGCAAGAAGACATTGGTTGCTCCAATGTCCTCTCAAACGTGGTGAGAGTTTAAAAGCTCTCGGACATTTTGGAGGAAATATGGATTATCAGTTTTGACGGGTCCCCGAAAGAATGGTCCATAAAGATCTTCCTAGACTCTTTAATCAAAAGGATTTGTAACTTTAAGAGTACTCATTTCAAACATTGGAGGATGTTTGTTTTCAAGAATAACAAGTTGAAATCGATTGTGCATGAAGGGGATTTCAAGATTTTTTTTTAATATAAAGGAAGTTCGGCATTAGCCTACTCTCCCGGACTTGAAGTAAATAAAGAAAAGTACAAGAGAAGGGGACGAGTGCCTACGGGACTCCCCAAATCCCACAAAGCAGGGGAAGCTTTTACAGAGCTTATATGGTATTACAAAGAAGGTTAATCACCCTCTCATCACCCTCATGAGGGGCCCCCTTGGGTTTAAGCTTGTTATTGATCAAAAGGAGTACTTGATGATGCCTGAAGGGGGGGGGGGGGTTTCTTACAGTTAACAATCCTTTTGCCAAGGAGAAACAACGATTTCTCAATTGACCACTCTTTGGGGGAGTCACCGAAGTTGAAAGCACATCTTTCCTACCAGATTTTTCATAGGACCTCCCCTCTGATGGCATTCTAGAGAGTCACAGAGTAGCAGATCGCTTCTGCCAGCAGGGCTTGCTGCCAACTGAGAGGTTTTTGAAGTCTAATTTTCTTTCCAACCGTCTGCCAGAGTCTGTTGGAGTTGGGGCAGGTAAAGAAGATGTGTGAAACATCTTCGATAGACCGGTAGCAGCGTTTGCACCAGGGAGGAATCCCACAAAATTTGCTAGCCTTAAGGTTCGTCTAGATTCCATGATGAAGAATTTGCCATAAGAGGATAGACTTTTTTTAAAGAGGTGGGATGTCCGTTTAGTCTTCCTCGCACGAATAAATTAATATCAAAGACTTTACAAGAGAAAGGGATATAATGCCCATAGGAGCCCCCTTATTCCAAAAAGTGGGCAAGCTCATTTTGATAGTCCAAGGTAATCCTCATGATACATTGAAATGAGTGTTATAATGAAACTACAAATCGAGAATCTCTACTTGCAAATCACATTTATAAACTTGTGGTGAGCTCATCTACTTGAACTCTTGTTGGTCTCCAATTCAAGGACCATGTGATTGCTAAAGGGAAGATACTTCTTACAATTATTGATTCTTCTCCCTAAAAGGTTCAATGTTTTATCAATTGACCTCTTTTTGGGATTGTTCCCAAAGTTAACAGTGCATCACTCTTTCCAAATTTTTCAACGGCTTCGTCCCCTTATAGGATTCCACAATGTCATAGAGCATCCGATCCATTTTTCAATTAGGGCTTGTTTCCAATTAACTTGGGACCATAACACTAGTGTTCTTCTCAACACCTACCAAAGAAAAAAAATCTTGGGACATGAGAAGGAAAGGTGTCCCAAGTCTTGTTTGCCATTGGGGTAAGCTTTATACAATGGAGAGGCCCGACAAGTTTTGTTTGCTTTCACAATAGTGCAAAATCAACGATGGAAAATTTTCCACATAAGAAGCGATATTTTATTTTGAGTGAGCGAATGCCGTAGGCAATGGAATTTGAAATTTCATATGATGTTCATCTGCTTTTGAAACCACTTCCTATTTAGCATGGAATGAAAATCAATATAATTTTGAAAATTGAGAACCTTCTCTAAGTTCTCACCAATGTGCCATTTTAAACCTTCTTTGTGAGGGGCATCATTTCCTTTAATAAGCCTTGAGTTTGCTGAGTTCCAAGCTAACATTTTGTCTCTTAATAGACACAAATCAGCAGATTCCACACACGTCTCGATTAATGACAATGAAACTTATCCAATATCTTGTGTCCTACTTCTTAAGAATCATTTACTAGCGAAACCCTTTGTTTCATAAGTTTTTGATCTATGGAGCTTGTGGGAGTCTACAACTCTAAACCACTTGATGGGGAGCCAAGTAGAATCGTGTCATCTGAAACGGGGAGTCCATTTCCAACCATCATTGATCTTTTGGTAAGGATTCAATTTGTTCCAACCTTTCTAAAGCAAACAAGCAATGAGTTATCCTTTTAGGGCAATGGGAAAATGGGAGAACAAAAAAGTCAATAATTTGAGTCCCTTCCACCTAGGCAAACAACAAGAGAATTTTCATTTATATTTCTAAAACTTAACTTGAGCCACGAGGTGTCCATATTGTTCCTAGCCCTCATCATCCACTCGGCCTCCAATATTTTCGTTAGATCCTCAATATATAAAATGCTAAGCATACCCCATGATTTTCTTGAGAAAAATCTCCATTTTATTTTGGATATACCTCTTCTGTTATGGGCCCTTGTGTAGAGAAAGTTCTTGCAAATTCTTGCAAACTTATCGAACTCAATGTCTGTCAGTCTCTAATAAAATAGAAAATCTATTATTGAGGATATAAGGAATGTGTTGGCCACCACAGCTCGACCCAATAGGTTAATTTGCATACTCCTTCAATATTGTAGCTTCTTATCGAGCTTGGTAAGAATCGAATGCCATCTCTCACCCATCATGACATCAAATTCTAAAGGGATTCCTAGAAGAGAAATTTAATTTGACCGCTTGAGCAATTGAGATTGATGCCCAATAATAGCCTTGAGCACAGTTTTTGCATGGTTAATTTTGAAACTAGAAGCGACAAATAAGTGTTTTGGCAATACCAAAAGGAGATGATGCTATCTAGGTCATTCCGTAATAGGGTGTTCGTATTGGGCAACACCACTCCCTGAATGAAGCGAGTGTAGGCATAACGATTCGCCATCTAGTAGAGGCCATCACTTACGATTGCAAAAAGCAATAAAGCGAGGGGGCATCCATCTTATTTTCCATATAAAATTATAGTGCATCAAGTATACGTTTTTGTACATGTAACGTGTATTGAAGAGATATGGTGAATGCAAGATTATTTATTTAACTTGTACTGCAATTGTAAGATGTCAAAGTCTCTTCTTTTTAAGAGGAGTTCAGGTGAAGCCTAAATTGAGTTTTCTGAATTGATTGAAAGAAGGATTGTACAAGTAAATGGGCATAGTACCCATGGAACTACACATATCCCACAAAGTAGGGTCTAGATTGTGTGAAAGCGACACTTGGAAAGGATTTCCGAAAGGCAACTAGTTTAATTCTACCTGCAGTGAAGAATATAGTGTCCTAGGACCAACCATTGTCCTATATTAGGGAGGAGTTGAACCCTTGTCCACATCTCAAGAGGAGAAAGGCCCAACCAAACAACTCAAAACTCGTAGACATGTTCAATGTACTCTTTTTTGTATCATACTCATGATAATAAAAGCGTAATTATATCAAACAAAGAGCCAATAGCAATATCGCTTGTGTGTTGGGCTATGTGATCTTGTTTTAGTCACGATAAACCTCTTGATTGAAGGTCCAACTTTCAATGACTACATATTGGTATGATGTACGCTTTTGAGTGTGAAGATTAAAAAACAGCCCTTGTGCGTTTGGAGTTATCTTTAAAATTTCAACCCTAATGAGAGAATAGATAGAAGACAGCTTTCGATAAGAAAATCCAAGACGACACTACAAGGAATACGGGCGTGTAGCGACGGTTAACGCGACAAAATTTCGTCGTTGTAAAATTGCAACTTGCGTCGGAATTACCGTCGAGCGCGGACCGTCGATTATACGACGCAAAAAACGACGGTATTTGCGACGGTATTTGCCTAACGTCGCTTAAACGACGCTTGTCAAAGGCGTCGCCTAAGTGACGCTCTTTAGCGTCGCATAAGCGACGCGTTTTAGCGTCGCATAAACGATGCTTTTTAGCGTCGCATAAGCGACGGTACATAAGCGACGGTCCATTGTGCGATAGTCCATTATGCGACGGTCTATTGCATCGCTTATACGACGACGCGTTGCATCGCTTATACGACGATCTGTTGACGGACAAAAATTAAAACGTTGGAGGCTCTACAATCGGCATTTTCACGCATCCGATCGAAGAGCTCTCCAACGTTCGCAATTGCGCTGCGCTTACGAGCTGAAGCAAGTATATGCAGAATTGTTGTTTTGCTTAAGCTCTCTGTTATTGTCTCCCTCTGTCTTTGTTTCTCTCTTTCTACATCTTTGTCTCTTTGAATTTTTTCTCTCTCTCTCTCTAGATCTCACACTCTCTCTCTCTAGATCTCTCTCTCTCTCTCTCTAGATCTCTCTCTCTCTCTCTCTCTCTCTCTCTCTTCTCTCTTTTTATTGCAGGTTATTCAAGAAGCTAACCAAGCAAAAACTATGGATCACAATTGTAAGTACAATTTCTATTATTTGTAGATCATTTGAATTGTGTTATTTTCATTACATACCATACTCACACTTATTGATATGCACTCATACACTTATACATGACGAAGAAGCACACACACATGCATATACCTACATATACACATATACATGCACATACACACACATACACATAGAGTTATACATATACACACACATACACAAGAACATGCACATATTGATACATACATATACACTTATACATGCACATGCATATACATACATATACGCACACATACACATGCACATATACACATATACATGCACATACACACACATACACATAGAGTTATACATATACATGCATATACATATACACACATACACATGCACATGCACATACTCATACACACATATGCACTTATACATGCACATGCACATACATACATATACACACACATACACATGCACATACATACATATACACACACATACACATGCACATACATACATATACACACACATACATATACACTTAGGTACACACATATGAATGAATTATATAATTAAAGTATTAAAACACATGCTTAATATAAACAATAATAAAAATCAATAGAACAAAACTCTTCATTACTTAATACCATACACACAATTCAAAACATGACTGAAATGAAAAATATATAGATAAATATATGTATATATCAATGTAAATACATAATCCAATGTCATAATCAACGTCTAAAATCCTAATCATCGTCATCATGATCATCATCATCATCAGCAATATCATGATCAGATGGATCTTCCTCATCCTCATCCTCATGATCACCCTGTGACGATCGAGATCGTCCCTCCTGTGTCTGTCTCTCCACCTCATCCATATTTGTCTCCCCATAATACTCCTGTATTACATATAACAAACATAAATCAATAAAATAATTAAAACATTCATAACAACAAAATAATTATATAAAATTTAAAAATACTCACAAAGGCATCAGGATGATCTTGTATATACTCGCTCAAACGCCGATATCCAAAATGTGTAGCATACTCGATCTCGTGTTTCGTAGGATATCGGCCATAATCCTTTCGCTGCAATGAAACAAATAAAAAACATTAGTTGCTTGCATTTTAACTAAAATAAAAAATATACTCACAATAACACATATACTTACAAACGTAGCTACAAAACCATTATGGCCCATTTGGCCTAAGTGCGATGTGTGGCCCGACTCCACTCTCTTCCTTGCAGCAGCCTGTTTATTCAAGGAAAAAAATACATAAATTAAATTAAAAAATTACTAAAATATCTAAAAATTATAAATATAAACTATTAATTTGTGTACCTTCTGCTGAGGAAATGACTCCTGAAGACGTAGCTGTCTACGAAAAAACTGCCACGACTCAGGTGGTATGTTAGCTCGCCTCTTATTTTTCTCGACCATACAATATCTCCTGTTAATTTAATCTCAAACAGAAAAAAATGTCAGAATACATACACATATATACACACATATACACATACACATACACATACACATACCCACATACACATATACATGCAAACATATACGCATGCATATATGTATATATATACACATATACATACATATAACATAAACACACATATACATATCCACATATATACGTACACACACATGCATGCATATACACTCATTCATACAAAATACATGCATTTATCCCACAATAATATGTGTTGTGTATATGTGAATATGTGTGTATGTATAAATGTGTATATGTGAATATGTGTGTATGTGTAAATATGTATATGTGAATTTTTTATTTATGTAGATAATCAAATTATTAATATCAAATACCATTATTTGTAGATTCTGATCAATCAATTGGAACTCCACCACCGTCTCCTCATCGTGCAACGACTTTATACTGTAAGGAAATCAATAAGGATAATGAAGATGAGACTATATTGATGTCTTACCAAAATGATGGCAATAATGAAAACATATGAGCAGATTAGATAGTAACTTGAAGCTTCTGAATGGATATCAGATAATAGGTTTTTTTAATTAACTTGAATAATGATGAATCCTACTAGAGAGATGAAATCATGTTCTTCTAAGTTAGAACATGAAGCTCGGGGGTATGCCTAATTATTTTATATATAGCTTTATCTTCGAGGAGTAAATTTTTATCATGTATGTATGCATATGTGTGTGTATTCATGTGTATTATATGTATACATATATTAGTATGCATATATATGTATTTCATGTATATGTATGTGTTTGCATGTGTGTGATATATGTATACATGTATTCATGTACGTAATATATGCAAGTGTTTATAATTGTGTACATGTATATATGTATATGTGTCTATGTGTAAATATGTACATGTAAATATGTATGCATGTATATATATGTTTATGTGTGCATGTAGGCATGTACATGTATGTGTAAATATGTACATGTAAATATGTTAGTATGTATATATATATATTTATGTGTGCATTTAGGCATGTATGTGTGAAGCATAATATATCTACTCCATTTTATATTTATGTATCCTATCTACATGATGTGTATATATCTTTACATATATTATGAATCATGATCCTCGTTGATTCGAGTAGCTATATATAGAGGCATAAGGTTGGGAGGAGAGACATCTCTCTAGTAGGACGTCGGAGGTGTACATATACTTCAAACATATGGCTAAAAGGTTGAATTAGAGTTTTTAAATTAGGGATTTCAAAACCCTAATATCGAGATTAGTGCTCTCTGTCTCTCTCATAGTGGTTAGCAACGGGATGGCAACGTCGTAGGCAACGGGTTGCTAACGCGTTAGCAACGGGTTCAAGTTGCGAACCCCAAGTTGCGATAAAGTTGCGTACAAATCAATTTTTATTTTAGATTTTTTTATATGTATATGTGTGTGTGTATATATATATATATATATATATATATATATATATATATATATATATATATATATATATATATATATATATATATATATATATATATATATATATATAGATAGATACATAGATACATACATACATATATACACACACACATACATACATACATACATACATGGATTATATTATATTACATACATAGCAGTAAATATATACTACATACATACGTGTAATGTAATACACACATTTTTATGTATATATACACATAGTATATACATATTACATTTATACACAACACATAGATGTATACATACATGATACACATGCATACATACATACTACAAAAATAGAAACATGTATATTAGATACATATATAAGTTAATAAACATGCCTTTCAGTAAACATAGAGTAATAGATTTTAGGAATGACATCATACATACATAGACGCATATATAGATACATACATAGCTCTCTCTCTCTCTCATATACATACATACCGTGCATTGTCGCGACGATGAGCCATAAGTGTCCGCATCTCTTTTAAACACCACTTAAGGGACCATTCTGTCCCAAACTCTGTCTCAAGTGAACTAAGCACGTACTTTTTATCCCTCTCATCATGCTCACTACAAAAATAAAAAACATAATGTAAATAAAACATAAGATATACATTTCAATTTATATGTAAAACTTTTACTTACTTCCATGGTAAGTGGATAAAGTGCAGGTAAGAGTCGCATAGTGCCCGCATTCTTCTCTTGAACTCCAATCCATTCCCTATGTACACAATGTTCCCCTCCGGCTCTATGTCGCACTCTAGTCCTAAGGTGCCTATGCATGTCCTCATAGGCAACTCTGCTCTGCTATCACGTGTTCGAGGTGGTATAGGTGTCCTAAAAATAGATAGATAGAAATAAATAAAAATATGTGCTATAATATCATTAAAAAAAATTATGAAAAAAAACATACCTATGAGCAGATAGCTCTCTTCCTGCATGTGGATCCGCAGAAGAGCCCTCGTCTGATCGCGTAAGCATCTGGATCGTATAATCCAGCTCCTCATCGGACATGTCTGCGTAGTCCCGCATTATGGCCCCTAGAGTATCTGACGGAACTCTTGCTCTCATAAGACTTTTTATGAGAGTGAGTTTCGCCTTTCTCTCTTTACTAGGATCCATAATACCTAACATATAAAACAAAATGGTTAGAAATCAATATATATATACGTGTATGTGTGTGTATGCATGTGTATGTGTGTGCATGCATGTGTATGTGTGTGTATGCATCTGTGTGTATGTGTGTAGGTATATGTGTGTGTTGGCTATGTGTATGTGTGTGTGTCTATGAGTGTGTATGTGTTTATGTATATGTATGTATCTACGTGTGTGTATGTATCTATGTGTGTATGTGTATGCATGTATGTATGCATGTGTGTGTATGCATATGTATGTGTGTGTATGCATCATTATGTGTGTCTATGTATGCATTTGTACGTGTGTATGCATCATTGCATGTGCATGTGTCTATGTGTGTATGTGTGTGTATATGTGTGTGTGTCTATGTGTATGTGTGTGTGTTTATGAGTGTGTATGTGTTTATATGTATGTATGTATCTATGTGTGTCTATGTGTCTAAGTGTGTATGTGTATGCATGTATGTATGCATATGTATGTGTATGCATATGTATGTGTGTGTATGCATTATTATGTGTGTCTATGTATGCATGTGTATGTGTGTATGCATCATTACGTGTGTATGTATCTATGTGTGTATGTGTGTGTGTATATGTGTTTGTATGTGTGTATGCATGTGTATGTGTATATGTGTATATGTGTGTGTATATGTGTGTATGCATGTGTGTGTGTATATGTGTGTATATGTTTGTATGCATGTGTGTGTATGCATATGTATGTGTGTCTATGTATGCATGTGTATGTGTGTATGCATCATTACGTGTGCATGTGTCTATGTGTGTATGTGTGTGTATATGTGTGTGTGTCTATGTGTATGTGTGTGTACAGTGTGTCTATGAGTGTGTATGTATGTATCTATGTGTGTGTATGTGTATGCATGTATGTATGCATATGTGTGTGTATGCATATGTATGTGTGTGTATGCATAATTATGTGTGTATGTGTCTATGTGTGTATGTGTGTGTGTATACATTATGACAGTGTATGTAAGCATGTGCATTATGTATGCATATAAGTATGTATGTATGCATATGCATATGCATTATGTATGCATATGCATTATGTATGCATATGCATATGCATTATGTATGCATATGCATATGCATTATGTATGCATATGCATATGCATTATGTATGCATATGCATATGCATTATGTATGCATATGCATATGCATTATGTATGCATATGCATATGCATGTGTATGCATATGCATGTGTATGCATATGCATGTAAGTATGTATGTATGCATATGTGTGTGTATGCATATGCATGTAAGTATGTATGTATGCATATGCATATGCAATATGTATGCATGTATGTATATGTGTGTGAATGTGTGTGAATGTGTGTGTGAATGTGTGTGTACATGTGTCTGTATGTGTGTATGCATGTGTATGTGTGTGTATGCATCATTATGTGTGTATGTGTGTGTACATGTGTCTGTATGTGTGTATGCATGTGTATGTGTTTGTATGCATCATTATGTGTGTATGTGTGTGTATGTGTGTGTGTCTATGTGTATGTGTGTGTATCTATGAGTATGTATGTGTTCATGTGTGTATGTGTCTATGTGTGTATGTATCTGTGTGTGTGTATGTATCTATGCATGTGCATTATGTATGCATGTAAGTATGTATGTACATTATATGCATATGCATATGCATTATGTATGCAAATGTATGCATGTATGTGTTTATGTGTGTATGTCTCTCTATGTGTGTGTATGCATATATGTGTGTGTATGTGTGTGTATATGTGTCTGTATGTGTGTATGCATGTGTATGTGTGTGTATGCATGTGTATGTGTGTATGTGTCTATGTGTGCATGTATGTGTATATACTATATGTGTGTGTGTCTATGTGTATGTGTGTGTACCTATGAGTGTGTATGTGTTTATGTGTGTATGTGTCTATGTGTGTGTATGTGTTTATGTGTGTATGTGTATGCATGTATGTGTATGTGTGTGTATGTCTCTCTATGTGTGTGTGTATGCATATGTGTGTGTGTGTGTATGTGTGTCTATGTGTGTATGCATGTGTATGTGTGTGGATGCATCATTATGTGTGTATGTGTCTGTGAGTGTATATGTGTGTGTATGTGTGTGAGCATCTATGTGTGTGTATGTGTGTGCGCGTCTATGTGTATGTGTGTCTGTGTATGTATGTGTGTGTATCTATGAGTATGTATGTGTTCATGTGTGTGTATGTGTCTATGTGTGTATGTATCTGTGTGTGTGTATGTATCTATGCATGTGCATTATGTATGCATGTAAGTATGTATGTACATTATATGCATATGCATATGCATTATGTATGCAAATGTATGCATGTATGTGTTTATGGGTGTATGTCTCTCTATGTGTGTGTATGCATATATGTGTGTGTATGTGTGTGTATATGTGTCTGTATGTTGTATGCATGTGTATGTGTGTGTATGCATGTGTATGTGTGTATGTGTCTATGTGTGCATGTGTGTGTATATACTATATGTGTGTGTGTCTGTGTATGTGTGTGTACCTATGAGTGTGTATGTGTTTATGTGTGTATGTGTCTATGTGTGTGTATGTGTTTATGTGTGTATGTGTATGCATGTATGTGTATGTGTGTGTATGTCTCTCTATGTGTGTGTGTATGCATATGTGTGTGTGTGTATGCATATGTGTGTGTGTGTATATGTGTGTCTATGTGTGTATGCATGTGTATGTGTGTGGATGCATCATTATGTGTGTATGTGTCTGTGAGTGTATATGTGTGTGTATGTGTGTGAGCGTCTATGTGTGTGTATGTGTGTGCGCGTCTTGTGTATGTGTGTCTATGTGTGTATTTGTGTGTATGTGTGTGTGTGTCTGCGTATGTGTGTGTGTGTCTATGCGTGTATATGTGTGTGTGTGAGTGTGTGTGTGCGCATACCTTGTGTATGTCTCGCTTCTCTCTCTCCCTCTCGCGCGCTGTATGTCTTTCTCTCTCTCTCGGTCTGTGTTCTTCCTCGTGTTCAAGGCCCGGCACAAATGTGCCGGGAGAATTGAATTTTTTTTTTACATTCCAGAGCGTCGCATATGCGACGCTCTGCAGTTTGCCATCGTCGTTAAGTGCGTCGCTAACCTGCGACGCTACTAGCGACGCTTTTGGTTTAGCGTCGCTTATGCGACGCTATCGTCGCTTATGCGACGAGGCTCGGCCAAAAAAAAAATCCGAAATTTTTACCGTCGCTTATGCGACGGTTTTCGTTTTTTTCCCGATTCGGAGGCGTCGCTACGCCCCCCTTTTTCTTGTAGTGCGAGAATCATGATTTTTTTTGTCTCAAAAGCAAGCTCTATATTATAAATCAGAAAAAATTACATGAAAGTTAAGGAGAGTTACAAAAAAGGTTTACGACTTTGTGTCCCCCTCATGGGGGCCCTCTTGCGTTTATCTTATTATTTCCCAAAAGATACACCCTATGGTATGAGAAAGGTGGGTATTTCTTATTGTTACAGACTCTTCTCTCTAAAGATCTAAGAGAATTTTTCATCAACCACTCTCTAGGTGGTTGCGTGAAGTTGATCACACATTATTCTTTTGAAATCTTACAGAGAGCTTTCATTCTCATGGCATTCCACAGCTTTCATTCTCATGGCATTCCACAGCGTTGACGAGCAAATTAGCTTCACCAAGTCCAAGTTTTTGCCAGCTCTCGGAACCTTTTTCATTGTGTTACCATTTTTCCATCCAGGCCATGTACTCGTTGTGGATCTTGTGCAAGGCGAGGACATGGATCTTGTGGATTCAACTCTTTGAATCGGGTCCATGTCCTCAAACTTAATCGAGTGTCTTCTATCTTCGATGTTCCAGTGGTGCTTTCACATGGGAATTCCTTGTTCAATAATTTATTCCCTTTTTCTAGATTCTTAGGCTCAGTATCCTTAATTTCTATAATTAGGAACAACATAGAGTTGTTCAACCGAATGTGATTGCCCACTTCTAATATTCAATGACACACACAACACACATACACAAGATAAGATCCTCTAGGACAGAAGTAAAAAAGAATAAAAAAACAACACGAGTAAGTCAAAGACTTTCCAACCATAATGCACGGTGAGAGAAATAGAATTTTTGTTCCTAAAAACTCCTGCAAGCTTGCCACCAATACGTTTAATGTATGAAATGCCTAAACTACAACACGTGGGCCCCGCTTGTGGGTGATGAGTAGGCGATTAACCTTTTTTTTGTAAAGCTAGCTGCACTTTGTAAAAGTTTCCCTCGCTCTATGGGATTGGGGGGATTTCGTGGGCACTAGTCCCCTTCTTTTGTATTTTTTCTTTATTTAATTCAAGTCGGAGAGAGTAAGCTAAGGTCGAACTTTCGTTATTTAAAAAGAAAAACATCTTTAAAACTTAAGGAAATATACCATTTAACTTTAGGTACCCCTCCTGTTAGGATCTCACATCAAGAGGAAGTTTCTACAAATTCCTTCCAACTTCACAATTTCCTTGTCCAATGAAGAAAATAAATAAGAATAGATTAAAAGCATGTTAATCACCATCTTGCACCTAGCCACATTCAATTGCATACCCTTCCAATAACTCAGCCTATTGAAAGTGTCGTCCATGATGAGTCTCATAGTCATCTGCTCTAGAATATGGGGTAGAGAGAGCCCACGAATGTTTCTAATATACGTGATGGCTAACTAGAGAGATAAGACAATCAGTAGCAATGGGAAAACGTAATGGAGAGAGTGGTTGACCTTGCGTGATAGAGCACTTCAAGCAGATACGGTGATGCAAATGCATTTCCCAAGAACGTAGCTATCATCTTGATAAAGTTTGATCCAAATCACGTATCTTTAAGGGATTGAAGAATAGAGCTCACTCGAGTATGTCATAGGCTTTGCGGAAGTTTATCTTAAGAAAGAGTGCATTTTTAGAGGAGTCCAAAGCATAGTAAATGCCTTTCCACACGTCAAATCAAAGACGGATCTTCCCCTGCTTTGTGGGATTTGGGGGGTCCCGTGGGCACTAGTCCCCTTCTGTTGTACTTTTCTTTATTTAATTCAAGTCCGGGAGAGTAGGCTATTGCCGAACTTCCTTTATATTAAAAAAAAAAGACGGATCTACCCGAACAAAGGCTTCAAAAAATGGAAACACCTCTGGAAACAAGACACCAACCGCTGGATCAACTTTGAGGATATTGACCCTAGCATCAACATTTCGCATGAAGAATGGAAGACTTTGCAAAGCAGATTTCTCGCCTGGGACCGACACAAAGTTCGCCTTCTCATGGGACACGACATGCCGAGTTCGCTTGGTCTCAAATGGCACAATGGGAATAGTCTATCAAAAATCCCGAACATCAAAGAAACGATCGACTATCAGGTTAACCTCAACAAAAAGTGGTGCCTGTCATGGACGCGGCTTCGGTGGGACATGAAGTTCATGGCTATCTGGCACCCCCTCATAGAAATCAAAAAGTCTGTCCTCTTATGGAAAATTCTTCATCACGGAATCTGGACCAACCTTAAGGCTAGCAAAATTTGTGGGACCCCTCCCTGGTGCAAACGCTGCCACCGGTCTATCGAAGATGTTTCACACATCTTCTTTACCTGCCCCAACTCCAACAGACTCTGGCAGGTGGTTGGAAAGAGAATTAGACTTCAAAAACGTCTCAGTTGGCAGCAAGCCCTACTGGGAGAAGCGATCGGCTGCTCCGCGACTCTCTGGAACGCCATCAGAGGGGAGGTTCTATGGAAAATCTGGCGGGAAAGATGTGCTTTCAACTTCGGTGACTCCCCCAAGGAGTGGTCAATTGAGAAATCGCTGTTCCTCCTTGGCAAAAGGATTGTCAACTGTAAAAAATCCCCCCCCTTTAGGCATCATCAAGTACTCCTTTTGATCGATAACAAGCTCAAACCCAAGTGGGCCCCACATGAGGGTGATGAGAGGGTAATTAACCTTCTTTGTAATGTCATCTAAGCTCTATAAAAGCTTCCCCTGCTTTGTGGGATTTGGGGGGTCCCGTGGGCACTAGTCCCCTTCTCTTGTACTTTTCTTTATTTAATTCAAGTCCGGGAGAGTAGGCTATTGCCGAACTTCCTTTACATTAAAAAAAAATAAAAAAAAGACGGATCTACCCTTAATGAATCCTTTTTTCTCCTTGCTTATCCAACAGTTTATCCAACACTTTATCCAATAGTATAGGTGGCTAGCCAATCGATTGGCAAAAAACTTCACAAAAACCTTGTATCTCATTTGAAGCAACAGTATAGGTGGTTAGCCAATCGATTGGCAAAACCCTTGACAAAATCCTTGTATCTCATTTGAAGCATTATTTTAGGGCACTAGTTTTTATATTGGATTTTTTTGTTTTAAATAAAAGAAATTCGGCCAACTCTAATTAAATAAGAGAAAAGAAAAAGTACAAGTGAAGGGGACTAGTGCCCATGGGACCTCCCCAAGTCCCACAACGCAGGGGTAGATCTTACATAGTCTAGATGACATTACAAAGAAGTTTAATCATCCTCCCATCGCCCCGATGTGGGGCCCACTTGGGTTTAAACTTGTTGTGGATCAAAAGGAGCACTAAAGTTATAAGAACATCTTTTCCGCCACATCTTCCAGAGGACCTCCCCTCTAATGGAATTCTAGAGAGTCGTGAGCAGTCGATCGCTTCTCCCACTAGTGCTTCACTCCTTAAAGAATATTTGCAGATTTTTCCTTTGTATTTCCTCCTCATAT
The DNA here is from genome assembly GCA_020310875.1 of Ceratopteris richardii. Lineage (NCBI taxonomy): Eukaryota > Viridiplantae > Streptophyta > Polypodiopsida > Polypodiales > Pteridaceae > Ceratopteris > Ceratopteris richardii. The sequence goes on along the minus strand of CM035430.1, from coordinate 10,630,446 downwards.
CTCAACAACGCTATGATTCTTCGAAGACCCTTCTAGGAATGAGCTTTTCCTTTGTTCACTTCCACCTCAAGTCTACACAGCCTTTTATATAGAGCATCTCTACGCCCATGCCAAATAGTTTAAAGCATCTTCCTGGTTCTTAACATGATTTGTCGAGACCTCTCAACATCACATCTCCAGCTCTTCGCCGGGGACGAAAAGGTTGCAAATGCCTCCTTCCACACTTCAGCAATTTCTTGATGGACGGAGGGGAGAGAGAAATAGGCCAAGGAGGCATAAAACCAAGGAGCCTTACAAGGTTTGGTGAGAGGTTGGAATGAGATAATGATTGGGTAATGATCACAGATGGTGAGGTCAAAACATTGCGAGATGGACCCCACTAATGAATAATGCTCTAAACAATGTATATTCTATCCAGAGGGGCTTTCCTCAAGTCCTCACCCGCTTCGAGATTTGACCACGAGAAGCCATTCGAATCTTTGAGTTCGACCAGATCCAAGTGCAGCTTGGTTTTGTCCCAAGTTTCTTTTTCTCAGCTGTCGATGACCAGGCCCTTGTTGTTCCATCTATCCGAAGGGTCCTCCACCATATTGAAATCACCATAAATAAGCACATTCTGAGGGAGCGAGAGCAAGGATGCCCACATATCGAGTTTCTCCAACTCCTTGTTTGGAGCATACATAGAAACTGACGTGAATCGAAAGGGGGCACCAAAGGAAATGGCAATCCATCGATGACTCTGATCTTCAATGGAATACTCAAGCTTTTCAAACTAGAATTGATTTATACCAATTGCCATCCCTCGGAGCCATGGGGGTGTGACATCGAAACCCAAACATGTGTCGGGGACACATGTTTAAGACGTTTGTGGAGGTCTGTTCCATCAATTTTACAATGATCATCAACTCCTTAAATGCTAGAAGCCTGATGGACCCCTCAAGAGCCATCATCATTTTATATTGGATTTACTATCTTTCTTATGGACGAGTTTAATCACATCTTCATTAGGGCAATCTAGTGATGCACCATAGCTCCATGCCTCTTTCCACACCGAGTGTAAGGAAACCACCACAACATGGTCGAAAGTCTGAACCAATTCATTAAAGATCCCATTGAGAATTGGGTTTTTACGTGTGGGAAACGAGTGAATAAATTCTAAAATTTCCTTTTCAATAATTACATCAAGTTTCAAGGAATCTTCTTCAATCTTATTCCATACTTTTTTGCCTTTTGAAACAAAGCGTAGAAGACGTCCCATAAGGTCGGTCAAGTGATTGTGGATCAACGTATAGGTCTCCTTTTCCATAGTGCATTCCACAAGGTTGCTCTTGATCGAGAGGGGAACTACCTGTTTGTTCTGCTTCTTGTTTGGGGTCTGCAAATTTTCTTTGTCGCCTTGTCTGCTCTACCCGCCCATCAGTCTTTGAAGTATATTTGAAGGTTCTTTCTCCTAACTTTTCTTTCTCCTAACTTTCTCTTCAGAGAGAAACATACTCAAGAAATAGACTTTATAGATTAGGAGGCCGCAGTGGTCATAGTTCACTTAGTCATGTCTAACCACTACCCTATTGCTCTCACCTTTAAACCCTACTTAAAACATAAAAGAGCTTCTTGGTTCTATGCCGATCATTCAACCTTCCCTCTTCCCTCGTTTTCAACATGAATTTAGCTTGCTTTCGAACTGGGCCTTCAACTTTGCTTCGGTGTCGAATAAATGTTGAAAATAGGCTATTAAGCTGACTCTATCTATTCTACTCAGAATGAAAACCATGATTATTGCATGTGAAGAAGAGAAAAATACATTTGTAAGAATTATTGCAATGTTAAATGCTACAACTTCTTGTTGGTGTAGGACAATCATCATTTGATGATAAGGACAAGGTTTGAAGTCAAAAAATGAAGCAAAGATCAACATATGAAGCTTGAAGTTTAGTGCATGGTCAGAAGATGAAGACTTGTATATACATGTATACTAATCTTGTAATTAGTTCATAAAAACTTTGTATCTATGACGAGTTAAGATGTAAACATCTATATATACTTGATATAGATGTACTACAAGTATGAGAGATGATGAGTGACAACATTTAGAAGTCATTAGAGACTTTAGAAGAACATGAATTATCAATGAGATATATGTTTTCTCTAAATAGAAGAAAGTTGTGCCTGGACCTTTTGCTCAGTGATCCTTCTATGTTTTACCTATTGAGGAATGCTTTTGTACAAGTTTGATTCTATAGTTGAATGCCCTCTTTACAAGTTTTGAGAGTTTAATTGTAATGAGGCTAAGAGAATTCTAAGTAGGAACATTTACATGTGTAAATGTGAAGAAGTGGAGATAGGTGTTGGTGCAAATTCAATGATAATGTTTTCATTAGATCTCCCTACAAAGTGTAAATCTTTGAGAATGTAAGCACTCATTCTTTAAGCTGAAAGGTAAGCTACTTGTGTCTAAAAGCATTTGAATAAAGGGGATCTAGTTTGGCAGAAGCATGCATTACAAGTTGTAGGTGTCAAAGTCGACTACACAAAAGAACAATTTCAGACATAGGTACATTGTTTGGAGGAAACCTCAAGATTTACCAATCCTTTTAAGGAGCTTTGACTTGGACAAGGTGTGAAATTTGCAGCAAACACCTCATGCAAAGTTTCATTGAAAAGTTTACACATTTGGTTATTCAATGAGTGCATTAAGTGTAGCACATTTTTCTAAGTATTCAGTTTCTTCACAGTTAGTTCAAATCTTGATAATTTGGCAATAGATTTTCAAAATTGGTTGGGGTTATGAGTTTTTCTTGATATAGAGGTGCTCTAACATCAAGGATAACTTGTTCTTTTGGAGATTAACACTCTTCATTAGTGGTATCAGAGCTCGAGTCATCAGATTTGAAGAAAGGAGGACCCCAACTATTGCAGATATAGAGAAATCAATCCTTGAAGATTCAAAAAATGAAAGGTTGAAGTGAAAGCTAGAGAAGAAGGCATAAAGCTATCAAGAGAATCAAAAGGAACTACATTCAAAGTAAAGGTATATTCATTATTCACAAAGCTTGAAGAATTTATTGCACAGGTGAAGAAAACATTTCTATCCCCTTATTGGGGGCCCCGCTTGAATTTAATTCTTATTCCTCTTAAGGAAGAACACTCTATGATCTCTAAGTCGTAGGAATTCCGTACAATATGAAATTATTTTGGCTAAAGGAAAATAGATTTTTTGATCGATCATTCCTTAGGAGGTTTGTCAAAGTTGGCACCACACCTCTCTTTCCACATATTCTAGAGGGACTTGCCTCTTAAACCATTTTGCAATGTTTCACAACAATCAATTGCTTCCTGTAAAACTACTTCCCTCTAATTTATTTGTTCGTGTTGTCACATGATTCTTCCAAGGGCATGCCCGATCGACACTAAGTTGCGGCATGAAAAGAAGACGTTTCCCAAGTTTTCATTTCCATGTGGGCAATGTTTACACCAATGAGGAACACAAGAAATGCTTTTAGTTTTACATTGTTCCAAATTCCCTCGTGGATGATTTTCCACATAAGAATCACTTTCTTTTTATCTCAATACGGGGGATGCCAAAGGGATTGGAACTTAAAATCCTACCTTAGCACTCTAGTTAGATGTGAAGAAAAGCTTTTTGGTCAATTCATACTAGGTTCTGAGCTTTAAGCATAACATTGCACACTTCTATTCCCAAAATAGAAGGTTTCTTCACATTTTTTGCATATGCAAGTTATCTAATTTGATGCAAAAATCTGGGAATGATGCTCCAAAGGAATTACTTGTTCCAAATGCATTTTTCTAAAGCTAAAGGATTATATTAAGGATCCCTAGAGTTAACTTGGTCATAACACTTGTAGAAAATAAAAAATGTAGGACTTTGAAGAGGCTAAGGTCAGATGGAGGGGGACTATATTTCTCCCATGACTTTGATTCTTATCTACAAGAGAGAGGAGTCAAAAGAGAGATTACAACCACATATATTCAAGAGCAAAATGGAGTGGAAGAGAGAAGAAATAGAACCATAGCAGAGGCTCCAAGGTCAATGCTAAATGAGAAGAAATTTCCCAACTACTTATGGGTAGAGGCTGTATCCATAGCCACATATCTTATCAATAGTCTCTCATCAAAAGCATTGGAGGAAATGAAACCTTATAAAACATGAAATGGAAGATGACCTAACCTTGATCATTGCAGGATCTTTGGGTGCATAGCATATGCACACATACCTTCACAAATTAGAGGCAAATAAGGTCCAAAGGTACAGAAATGCATATTTATTGGCTATGACCTTAACCAAAAAGGTTATAGGTTATACAATCCAAGCAACCAAGGTTTTATCGTAGGTAGAGATGTTGTGTTTGATGAAAGAAAATCTTGGTTTGAAGATGATTGTAGGAAAATAAAACTTCCCCATGACCTAGAGGTAGAATTTCCAACATTGTGAAAGAGAAATGAGGTTACACTTGAAGCATCAAGTGATTTTAAAGATGACCATAAGACTCCAAGAAGGGAAATCAAATCTTGGAACTTGAAAGCCAAAGCCAAAGTGCACGAGATGAGAGATGTGGGAGAATCATCTCAACGAATTATAAGAAGTTCTACAAGAGAGAAACGAAAGCCAGAAAGGTATGGTTATGACACCTCTTTAGTCAATAAACATTCAATATACCTAACACACGACTCGAATTCTAAAGAATCATCAACATATGAAGAAGACAATAAACAAGTCAAATTGGAGGGATTTCATTTAGGAAGAAATAGAAGATTTCCAAGAAAATCAAACTTGGGAATCAGTACCCAAGATACCATCTATGGTCATTGGCTCAAGATGGATTTACAAAGTAAAGAAGAATTATGATGGCTCAATTCATAGCTACAAAGCAAGAAATGTAGCCAAAGGGTTTGAACAAACCCAAGGTATTCGTTATGAAGAGACATTCTCATCTTTGGCCAAAATGCCTACAATTAGAGTACTTATGAGTGTTGCATCTTCCATGTAAGATATATCAAGTGGATGTTAAAAATGCTTTTCTAAATGGTTGGATTTTTGAGGAGGTATATATGTCTCAACCTCTTGGTTTTGAAGATAAAAAATACTTTGAACATGTGTGCAGATTGAGAAAAGCTTTGTATGGATTGAAGCCAACTCCTAGAGCTTGGAAGAGTAGGCATCTGGCTTACTTGTAGGATAAAGTTTTTATGGTAACCAAGGCAAATCCTTTCATCTTCATTAATAGGAACCAATTGCAGGTCATCTACATTTGTGTATATGTGGATGATATAATCATTAATAGGTAATGATGCAAATGGAATTACTAAAAACAAAGCTCGAATGAAGAAAGAGTTCAAGATTAGTGATCTTGGCTTACTCACATACTTCCTAGGTTTGAAGTGGTATAAATAGAGAAAGGTATGTTCCTTACTCAAAGAAAGTACATCCGAGATATAATCATCAAGTTCAAGATGGAAAATACAAAAGTTGCATGTACAAACATGGAGGTAAATCTTAAGCTAAGTGCTCATGAAGGTGAGTTAATTGAAGATGGTACTAGCTATCAAAGCTTACTTTGAGGCTTGAAATATGCTACTATATCTAGAGTAGATATTTGCTATGGATTTAGTGTGCTAAGTTAGTTCATGCACACTCCAAGGAAGCCTCACATGGAAGAGGCCAAGAGAATTCTCAAGTATTTGAATGGCACAATCAATGAAGGGTTATACTATCCTTATAAAAATGATATAGATGTTAAAATGTTTTCTGATGCAGTTTGGGCACACTTAAAAGATGATAGGGGAAGCACATAGGGTTATCTTAGTTTTTTATGTACAAAGTTAATTTCATGGTCTTACAAGCAGCAAGCTAGAGTTGCTCTTTCATCAACAGAAGCCAAATAGAGAGGACTTGCAAATGCTACACAAGAAACTATGTGGATTAGGACCCTATATTCAGATTTAGGGTTAAATTCTTCTACTCCACATCTACTTGGAGGTAACATTAGTTCATTACATCTTGCTGCTAACCCTATCTATTATGCCAAAAATAAGCATAAAGAAGTTCACTACCATTGTGAAAGGGAAAAGATCATGACTAAGGAGATACAACTCTTATATGTATCTACACACCCACAATGTGCAGATATGATGACAAATGTTGAGAGTGATGGATGGATGCACTCAAGAAATCAGTTGGTGCTGCAAAACCTGCTTCACACCTGCCCTCTTTACTCTTTATATATGATTAGTACACAAGCTTAGCTTCCAAATGACATAAAGAAACCATATATGTACTTTGGAAATGGTTTGAGTAATGATCAAACCAAAACAGATAACTTGGTACTTCAACAATCAAGCAAAACCTTCTATTTCTGTAGTGATACCTGCTCAGACTTTTACTCAGTGTGTCCAGCACACTTAAAATTGGAACAATTACTTTTGGGAGTATCAATATACCTTAGTAAGCTACCAATCACAAGTGGAATCACTTCAATTGATAAACTATGCACTGAGAAATAAGTTTAGCAAAATTATAATCACCCCCGACTTTTCAGGAACTCTACAGACAAATACGAGTGTGCACTTCGACTCGATTTTCTCCCAAATGGCTGAATGAAATCCTTTGAGATTTTGTATGCTTGTAGTAGACTTTGAGCTGGTTCCAATGAGCTATAGATCTCTTGATTTGGTTCAGTAGATCCAGAGATATGCCCTGATGAAGTTGACAGACTTGGAACAGGTGACTCTGACAAAACAGAGATGATGAATGTATACTTCTATTGATATTTGTGTTTGTACAATCTCATTAGCTTGCCAAGCACAGCTAAATGAGGTATTGTGGTGTTGGCTATGAAGTAGCACTCACACACAATGAGTTACAATGATCAAAATGACTCGGGGAGTGAGCTAGAATGAGAGAGTGCTCCCGCGACTTTTCTTCTTCAACTTTTATAGGAGTTTGTTCTTCATTTGAATTTGAAATTCAAACTTAGGCTCCCTTGAATCTCTCCTCTAAAAGTAGGGAGATATTCTCTCCATCTCTACATTCAATTTTCCACGACTAATGAGGTAGGTGAATGACTTAAGTGATTACAAACAAATGACAAGTCACTTAGACTTTTACAAGGGGTAAAGAGGTAAGAACATATAGGCATATGTTCATATGAGCCTTGCTTTAAGTGAAGCCTTGATAATCCTTTATCCATGCTAATCTTCAATGAGTCCAAGGTTCCAAGCCAATGTGTGTAGGCTTGTCTTGCACCAACAGCTCCCCCTCAAGCCAAATACTTTGGCTTAAATCTTCTTCTTCATTCTTCAATTACTTCCTGCAATCCAATCATAGCTTTGAATCTGCATAACTTGTTTCCATCCAATGCCTTTGTAAGTAAATCTGCACATTGCATATTAGTAGATACATATGTCAATTGTATATCTTTACTTAGCAATTTCTCTCTCACATAGTGGTAATGAACCTCTATGTGTTTTGTTCTGGCATGATAAATTGGATTTGCTGCAAGGTGAAGAGAGCTAGTGTTGTCTCCAAATATGATAGGTGGTCTTGTGAGTAGACCTAACTCTGTATATAGAAGCTTCAACCAGATAGCTTCTTGAGTAGCATTTGCAAGCCCTCTATACTCTGCTTCAGTGGATGACAATGCCACTGTAGGTTGCTTCTTAGCTGACCAAGAGATAGGCTTATCTCCTGCAAAACAAATATACCCTGAGGTGCTTCTCCTATCATCCTTGCATCCTGCCCAATCTGCATCTGAGTAAACTTTTATGTCAATATCTGATGTATAAGGAAAATACAAACCATGACTTTGAGTTCCCTTGAGGTACTTCAAGATCTTCTTAGCTGCCTCTAGGTGAGGTATCCTTGGTTTGTGCATGAATTGACTAAGCACACTTACTCCATATGCTATGTCAATTCTTGTCAAGGTAGCATAGTTTAAGCTACCCACCATACTTTGGTATCCTGTAATGTCTTTGATTTCTTCTCCTTCATGAGCACTTAGCTTTTGGTTAACCTCCATTGGAGTAGTAGATACCTTGGCATCCTGCAAACCAAATTTCTTGACCATATCCTGTACATACTTCTTTTGAGTGATGTAGATACCTGAATTTGTATAGATCAATTCAAGACCTAGGAAATATTTTAGTAATCCAAGATCACTAATCTTGAATTCTTTCATCATCTGTCCTTTGATGTGTCTAATCCCATTGACATCATTACCTGTAATGATGATGTCATCAACATAGACACATAAGTAGATTACCTCTGTACTATTTCTCTTTATGAATAGAGAAGTGTCTGCTTTGCTCATCACAAATCCTTGGTCTAGGAGGTAGGTGGTCAATCTGTAATTCCATGCTCTAGGTGCCTGCTTCAAACCATACAGAGCCTTCTTCAATTTACAAACATAATGTACCTTTTTTGGATCTTCATAGCCAGGTGGTTGTGACATGTAGACTTCTTCAGATATCCATCCATTCAAGAATGCATTCTTCACATCCAATTGGTACATGTTCCAATTCTTGGATGCAGCTACACTCACTAAAACTCTGATAGTTGGCATCTTGGCCACAGGAGAAAATGTCTCCTCATAATCAATGCCTTGGGTTTGTGCAAAACCCTTGGCTACCAACCTAGCTTTGTACCTGTTAATTGTTCCATCTGAATTCTTCTTTAATTTGTAGATCCATCTGGATCCTATTACCTTCATAGAATCCTTCTTGGGTAGCAAGTCCCAAGTATCACTTTCCTTGAGAGCTTCTATCTCCTCATCCATGGCTTCTCTCCATTCTGGCTTTGTAATTGCTTCTTCATAGGTACCTGGTTCTTCATTCAACAAGTCTTTTGCAAGATATATAGAATGTTTAGTTACAAGTGATGTGTCATACCCAAATCTGATAGGCTTCTTCTTCTCTCTCTGAGATCTCCTCATTGCTTGAGTAGAAGTTTCTGGCTTATCCTCTAATTGCTTCATCTTCATCTTTCCTTTGGATTTCCAAGCTTTGAACTCTTCAAGGTTTATTGTATCATCATCTGAGCTTGAATCTTCTTGCTGAGTTGGCTCTTCTTTGGTAAGCTTTGGAAAATCTTCCTCCATGTCATAGGGTAAACTCACTTTCCTGCATTCATTCTCATACCATGAGTCATTCTCATCAAATATGACATCTCTGCTTACCTTGAATCCTTTGTTTGTGGGGTTGTAGAATCTGTATCCCTTTTGGTTCAAATCATAACCAATGAAGATACATTTTTCAGCCTTAGGATCTAGCTTTCCTCTTACCTGTGAGGGAATGTGCACATATGCAACACAGCCAAAGATTTTACAATGATCCAGAGAGGGTCTCTTACCATGCCAAGCTTCATATGGAGTCATGCCATCAAGTGATTTGGATGGCAACCTATTGATGAGATAAGTGGCAGTGGACACACTCTCTGCCCATAGGTAATTTGGCAACCTTTTTTCATTGAGCATAGACCTAGCTGTTTCCACTATAAGTCTATTCCTTCTTTCTGCTACCCCATTTTGTTCAGGTGAGTACCTTGTAGTGATCTCCCTTTTGATGCCTCTTTCCTGCAAGAAATCTTCAAACTCATTGGAGAAGTACTCTCCTCCACCATCTGACCTTAGCCTCTTCAAGCTTCTACCTGTTTGATTCTCAACAAGTGCAAGATACCTCTTGAAACAATTAAATACTTCATCTTTATGCTTCATAAAGTATAAAATGGTCCACCTGCTATAGTCATCAATGAAGGACACATAATACCTTGAACCAGAAATGGAAGGGTCCTTACTAGGTCCCCAAACATCTGTGTGTACCAAGTCTAGGTAGTCTTCATGCATGAAACCTTTCCTTGAGTAGGGTAATCTGTGAGACTTACCAAATTGACATGATCCACATTTGTAAATCATGTGTTGCTTGGATACATTAGGTATCCCAAGCACACATTGATCCCTGCACATTTGCTTAAGAGTCCTTTCACCTATGTGCCCTAATCTTTTATGCCATATCTCTAACTCTGAAAGTGTCTGATCCTTGTAATTATACAAAGCAATGTTTTTTGTATCTTCTAGCTCAAATGTAAATAATCTACCTGATTTCTCCCCTTTGGCTATCCTTCTGAATCCTTGTTTTGGGTCCTCCACATATGCTCCATGTTGTGTGAATCTGACCTGCAAACCTTTCTCCACAATCTGACCAACACTCATTAAATTCTTAGTTATTGTTGGTACATAGAGTACCCTGCTTAATAGGTTCTGATTACCATCACATGTCTTCACATTTCCAATTTTGACAACAGAGTGTTTAGTGTCATCACCTGTTTGTACCTGATGTTTGCCCTTGGGCTCTTCCAAATCAGAAAGTAGTGCCACATTGCCAGCTACATGGTTAGAACATCCTGAGTCAATGTAGAATAAATGATCATCATTTGTACCTATCTTGGAGGTCATATTCATGATCAATAAGGAGTCATCTTGCTCCTCTGTGTAGTTGTTGTAGTCTCTTCTATTTCTGAATCCACCTTGGTAGTTTCCATTGTGGTTGTTGTTGTAGTTGTTGTTGTATTGGTTGTTGTATCCATTGTAGCTTTGATGTTGGTTGAATCTGCCTCTCCCTTGAGAGTATCCACCTCTTGAGTAGCCTCTTCCTCTCTGATTTTTGTAGTTCTTGTAGCATTCATCTGTGGTATGATTTGACAATCCACAGATGTTGCAAGGTGATGAGTTGTAGGGTCTCCCCCTACCTGACTTACCTCCTCTGCCTCTTCCTCTAGATGACCTACCTCTCCCTGCATAATTGGCTTGAGAGGTAGAGCCTTCTTCATCCTGTTTCTTCTTGCCTTTATCTTTAACTTTCTTATCAGTATAGAGAGCAGAGGGGTTATTACCTTTTGATTGATCTCCAGCTTTGGTGAACTTTGCTTCATGTGTAAATAGTTGGCCCATGAGTGTTGTGAGATCAGGGGTATGCATGTCCATGTAGAGGTCCATTGCAGTGGTGAAACTTTCCCACTTGTCATCTGCCTTGAGTCCATTTGTCACTTGCCTGACTATTTGCTCCTCTTCAATTTCCTCTCCAATGCTTGCTAGTTGGTCTGCCACATCTTTGATCTTTGTCACATAGTCTGAGACTGATTGCTTGGGCTGCTTCCTAAGTGTTGTGAACTCTATCCATAATTGATTCTTCCTAGCCCTTGTGTTGGAAGAAAAATAATTTGACAAGGTTTCCCAAGTCTCTTGGGAAGTCTTACAGTTCCTTACATGAGGTAAAAGAAAGTCAGATATAGAGTTTAAGAGATAAGACCTTGCCAAAGCATCCTTTGCACACCATTGGTTGAGTCTTTCATGCTCATCCTTTGTAGGTAGTCCTCTAGTCTTGAATGAGGGCAACTCCTCATCTCCTGATATGTATCCAAATAGACTTCTCCCTTGTAGATAGGTCTTCATTCTTAATGACCAAGCTTGATAATTGTTTCTGTCCAATTTGTCAATGAAGGAAGGGAAACCATCACCCATGATTACCTTCTTTGCTGTGATACCACTGTTGAGAGTGATGGATGGATGCACTCAGGAAATCAGTTGGTGCTGCAAAACCTGCTTCACACCTGCCCTCTTTACTCTTTATATATGCTTAGTACACAAGCTTAGCTTCCAAATGACATAAAGAAACCATATATGTACTTTGGAAATGGTTTGAGTAATGATCAAACCAAAACAGATAACTTGGTACTTCAACAATCAAGCAAAACCTTCTATTTCTGTAGTGATACCTGCTCAGACTTTTACTCAGTGTGTCCAGCACACTTAAAATTGGAACAATTCCTTTTGGGAGTATCAATATACCTTAGTAAGCTACCAATCACAAGTGGAATCACTTCAATTGATAAACTATGCACTGAGAAATAAGTTTAGCAAAATTATAATCACTCCCGACTTTTCAGGAACTCTGCAGACAAATACCAGTGTGCCCTTCGACTCGATTTTCTCCCAAATGGCTGAATGAAATCCTTTGAGATTTTGTATGCTTGTAGTAGACTTTGAGCTGGTTCCAATGAGCTATAGATCTCTTGATTTGGTTCAGTAGATCCAGAGATACGCCCTGATGAAGTTGACAGACTTGGAATAGGTGACTAAGACAAAACAGAGATGATGAATGTATACTTCTATTGATATATGTGTTTGTACAATCTCATTAGCTTGCCAAGCACAGCTAAATGAGGTATTGTGGTGTTGGCTATGAAGTAGCACTCACACACAATGAGTTACAATGATCAAAATGACTCGGGGAGTGAGCTAGAATGAGAGAGTGCTCCCGCGACTTTTCTTCTTCAACTTTTATAGGAGTTTGTTCTTCATTTGAATTTGAAATTCAAACTTAGGCTCCCTTGAATCTCTCCTCTAAAAGTAGGGAGATATTCTCTCCATCTCTACATTCAATTTTCCACGACTAATGAGGTAGGTGAATGACTTAAGTGATTACAAACAAATGACAAGTCACTTAGACTTTTACAAGGGGTAAAGAGGTAAGAACATATAGGCATATGTTCATATGAGCCTTGCTTTAAGTGAAGCCTTGATAATCCTTTATCCATGCTAATCTTCAATGAGTCCAAGGTTCCAAGCCAATGTGTGTAGGCTTGTCTTGCACCAACAACAAAGGCATTGGATGGAAGCAAATTAAATATGTTGAATAATTGATCCATGGGAAATCATGAAGCACATAAGACTCTGGAATCTTAGTCTCGAGGGCATGTATTGATGCAGTTAACAAGCCTAAGTGCATTGCTAAAGTGTAAGGACTACACATCCATTCATCCCTTCACAAAAGAAAACTACATGTCAACCTATGCTAGTCATTTTGGGGCATAATTACTCTGGATAAATGTAAATGTCAAAAGAAGATGGAATCTCATGAATTTAGGAGATTCAAGCTAATCACTTATGTTCCTAAAGTATAGGATTAGTTTTAGGTGAGGGAAAATTCAAATTCAAACTCAAACTTTAAGTATAAGTGGACATGGTTTTAGTCATGGGATATGTCAGCTATTGTGAGAGACATTGAGCTACTAAATGAGCATACATTTAATGCACCTCAGGTATGAGTAGTCCACTACACTTCCCTTGTATCATGTTTTCATCAGCATATACATTTTGATACATTTTTTTCAAGTACATCTCTATCTACTATTCTCTACTATATCTTGATCATTATAGTGACTTATTAGAATCGGTTTCTCTGCTTGTAATCACGCATTTGCTATACTTTAACTTGGTTAATTTTTATTGAATTTTCTACTATTTGTATATTAGTTTTCATCAACTTGGTTTAATAGGATCTTGGGATATGAAGCATAGAAGGTGATTGTGTCTGAATACCTTCTAGATCCTAATAAGTTGGGATAACACTCGTGACATATTAGAATCATTTCTCATTGTATGGTGTAGCTAAATTGATGAAATGAATTGCTTTGCTTATCTACACACTCCAATTAGATTTATGCAAAATCTTTCTACTCAATTGTTATGAGGTTGTGAGCTCATATCATAATACTAAGCACTTCTATTCCCAAAAAAAAAGGTTTCTTTATGTTTCTTGCATATGAAAGTTATCTCTTTTGATGCGAATTTCTTTTAATGATGCTCCAAAGGCCTTAGTGGTTGCAAATACAATTTTTTGAATTTAACCAAAAAATCATGTGGAGGATCTGGCAACTTAGCCATTAGTGCCTTGGCTCTAGTTACAAAATCTAGAAATTTTTTTCACCTAGACCGAGTCTCAAGTTTTCTAATTCTTCTATGATGATCTCTGCAGTATTTCCATGTTGGAATTGGGTTCTGAATGCACCTTTCATTAAGTTCCAAGTTGTAAAATGGTTCTCAACAAATTGGCTGAACCATTTATATGCTAATCCTTCTAATGTGGCAGGGAAGAGTATAAAAAAGGCATCCTCTCTTCCCATTAAGCCTCTAGTTTTGCATAGTGCTAAAAACCTTCTAATATGCTCATCCGGAGCTTCGTGAGCTAAACCTTTGAAAGAGGGAAATTTTATATTCAATCTTGATAGTAGGGTTTCCAAGTCTACCTGACCAGCCATGCTCTTTACTAATGAAGTTGACGAAAGTGGACTGGAGGATCTTCTAACAGCCTTCCTTCTTGTAGCCTTGCACGTGACCTCAATATTTGGGACCGGGTTGCGGTCATGAGCTGCTCATAACCCTCTTAGTATGAGATAATTGATAAGAATATTTACCTCGTAGCTCAATGAAGTAATACTGTCAGCACTTGAATATGTCTTCTCCTATGCTCAAATCTCCTTGGAGTCCCACCAGGCGTGCCAAATTTTGTTGGGAGATTCTTGGACAAGAAGGGATTTGAGTGTTTGTAGGAGAAAAAGGAAAGACAAGAAGAAAGATACACATTGGAAGCTTCTGTCGATTGATTATAAGAAGACAAATACAATGGTGATGCACAATACAACCCAATGCTTCTATGAAAAATCCCACAGAGGGCTCAACCACAAAATACCAAATACCCAAGTGTCTTGTTGTTGCCGGCCTTCTCTACACCATACCTCCACCTTCTCCAAGCTTGCACTTGTGCACACCTGGCACCAAGCTTTCAATAAGGGGGAGGGTTGGCCACCTTCTGTCGGCAGGTGCACCCTTCAATGAGACCTTGGGATCCTTGGGGTGAATTGTTGAGCGCTTCTGTGCACACTTCCTTGGTCACTCTTCATGCACACCTTGCACTTCACTTCTCTGTGTCACACACTGTGTGTCTCCTGCGCTTCTCTCTCTTTCCTAGCTTAGACTATGCTCACCTTGCTTAGTCTTGGTTCCTCCAAGAACAGTCCTTGCCTTGATTTGAGTGTCGATTCACGTACGCTCCTAACTGCAAGAGTATCTTGGTGCTCACTTTGATGTCCCAAGATTGTCTCCTCAAGTGAGCGACCAATGAATCCCTGTTTTGTCCTGTAGTGACTTTAGACTAAAACAAAAATTTTAATTGGGGGGCCATACTTTCACTTTTGCGTACGCTGCCGCTTCACATACCTTCACATTGTGCCTCTTAATTCTTCACTTTTGCACCTAAGAGAGGGCTCACTTGAACCTTCCAAAACACTTTAAAAAAACTTTTGAACCTTAGGGAAATTAGAGAAATACCTTTGCAACCTGCAACCCACTTTCTCCAATTTACCCTTTGTGGACAATTAATTGTGCACTACCTGTGCACTTTGACCTCTGAACTTGGAACACTTTGACTTTGCCCATGTTGACTTTGACCTTGACCATGTTGACTTTGATCGGTTTGACAATGAACTTTTGACTTTGACTATGGTTGACTTTGACAACAATTGACGTTGACCAATATGACTTTTATGGGCTCAACAACTCTGAAGGTTTTTTTTTTTGGTTAAATGAGCTTCAAATTATAAACAAGGGAAAGATTAGAAAACGATAAGACAGAACTACAGAGAAAGTTGATAACCATTTCATTCCCTTCGTGAGGGACTAATTTATTTTTCATCTTGTTGCTTTCGAGATTGAACATTTTGTAGTGTATTGAGGGAAAGACAATTCTTACAATGATCGATCCTTCTACCTAAACAATGTAGGGAGTTCTCATGAGATAATTCTTTAGGTTGTTTGTTGACGTTGATCGCACATTTTTACTGAATATCTTTGGAAGGGCTTCAACCCTAATTGCATCTCACAAAGTAAAAGAACAATTGATAGCTTTCTCGAGAAGAGTTTACTTCGAATTAACTTGATTAGGCAAAACAAAAAGATATTTTGGAGACATTGGAAAATCACAAAGCTCCTAGGACAAAGAACGAAAGGTGCCCCAAGTCTGCCGTACCACTTGTGACATGCTTGCACCAAGTGGGAGCACCACACGTTTTAACATCTTTGATATTGGTTGCTATCTCCCTATCCAAAATCTACCACATTAAGATCACTTTTGAAATTTCTTTTGATCCTAATGATATCCTCCATCTTGTCATGACACTTCCATCCCAGGCCTCCAAACGTGGGGTTCCTTGTCTATCATGCGGTGGGATAATGAGACCTTACAAGCATTGATTCTGAGCTGTGACAAAAAATGGTACCCAAAATAAACACTCTTACGTGGATGAGTGTCCTCAAACTCGATCCCATTCCTTCTATCTTGGTTCCATAGGATCTTCTACTTACAAAAAAATACTTGTCCAAAACTTCTAACGTTTTGGAGGTTCTCGTAGTCCACCCTCAATAAAGAACCAAATAGACTCATTCTATCTAATCCCAATAGCCCACTTCTAGTCATTGTTGATGGCGCAAGAAGGGTTCATCTGGCTCCACATTTTCCATAAGAAGAAGCACATTAGATGCGATCCCCTAAGAACAATAGAAAATGGCGAGAACAAGAGACAAATAAGATAAAGCACTTTCCACCTTGGATTCTCAATAAGGTAGACGCTCATCTTTTTCTAAAGATAATCTTGGACAAAGAAGAGTTGTCCTTACTCCACGTATTAAACATCCATTTCTCCACCACCTTCCTTGCTATGCTTCTAAATCGAGAATGCCTAGACCACCGATCTCCTCGAGGCTTGATCATAATTCCAGTTTAATCCTTAGAACTCCTCTTCTATTGGGATGCCCTATCAAAATGAAATTTCTATAGGTTATCTCCATCTTTATTATATCCTTGTTGCTAAGTCTCCAACACATCCAAAAAAAATTGAAAGAGGAGATAAGAAACGCGTGGATCACCATATTGCACCCAAGGACATTAAGATGCATACCTTTCTTGTACTACAAATTTTGTCCAATTTGTCAAGATCCCAATCTCACCCTTGAACCATGGAAATTTCAAAACCATTGGAGATTCCAAGGAGATGCAAGGTTTGAACATTAGGAAGCTCTTCACATTCTCGAATCTAGAGGAATTGCAAGGAAGCCAAACTGAGAGGCATAATTATTTTCATTCTACAAAAATGCAAATGTCTCATTGGAAAAGATTATGCCAATTATAGGATAATGACTATAGAGAAATTAAAGACCCCAAATATTTCATAACCAAACTTCATTGTGAGTGAGGCAATAGTGCCCATCAACCAGAATAGCAAATAGTAACAAGGCTACTAGGTAGCCTTGCCTAATGGATAGTAAGAAAGAAATCCCTATGAGAGGTTTTTGTTCATCTCAATTTGAGGAGAAGAATTGGTCATGAACATGGAGATCATTTTTATAAATGTGCCAGCGTACCTAAGGTCCTTGAGGAATTGCAAGATTAATTCCTACTCTAGTGTGTCATACACTTGGTAAGAGCCTACCTTTAGGAAAATAATGTCATGGGATGGATCCTTCCTATAACTTGTGGCCTCCCAAATGTGAATTATTGCTTCAAGAGGAAGCTTCCTTTTATGACACCCTTCTTCATTGATCCATGATGGAAGATGACGTACAATGCAATTGGCAGAAACCTTGACACTGAATTTGTAGCTAGTGTGAAGCATGGCGATAGGCTGCTAGTTTTCAATTTTTTTCTTGTTGGCTTTCTTATGGACGAGGCTAATAACTTTGTCAAGAGATCTTCAAGCCGTTTCATGTCTCTATGATTCAATCTCTTTATTCGCTCTTTGTGTACTTCAATTTCTCCTTCCCCACTCAATCACATACCCAATAGTAGTATTAGACCACGTTGAGCTCCTTCTTAACCTACTATTTCTATTTGCGACATCACGACTTTAATACTGTAAAATTTATTCTGGAACATAGAAATACAAAGTTCTAAACTCAAGGATCATTTCCACCATGTGCACTAGGGTTTCATCCCACTTCAAAGCCACTTGATTACTTACATTTTTCATGGTATTTACAATTTGGGAACTACATTTCAACTTGCAATTTAGCTTTGTCAAAGTTCAAATCTATACTATTTATGAACGTAGAAAGCTTCCCAAGTATAATGAAAAAAAGATGGAATTTGCGATGTCTATTGCTACTTTCAACAATCCTTTGTATGTAGCTAGTATCAAGAACAATTTTACTTCATTTCTTACTATTGCTAAAGTTGGAATTCATGTACACTTTTATATTTTACAACAAGTGGAAGGTTCTTCATTTCTCCAATGGTCATGTCAAGGATATTTTGCAATGGCTTATATCACTTGCATATGTATAAGATATTGGGAATGTAAGGATCATGTGACCTTAACCCCATATTCACACATACATATATAAACACACACAAACATACATACGTACATACATACATACATACATACATACATACATATATACATACACACACACACACACACACACACACATATATATATATATATATATATATATATATATATATATATATATATATATATATATATATATATATATATATATATATATATATATATATATATATATATATATATGTGTGTGTGTGTGTGTGTGTGTGTATGTATGCAGTGTGAATATGGGGGTAAGGTCAAAGGTCATATGAGCTCACACCCATATTCACACATACATACATACATTCATACATACACACACATATACATACATACATACACACACACATATATACATACACACACACACACACACACACACACACATATATATATATATATATATATATATATATATATATATATATATATATATATATATATATATATATATATATATATATATATATATATATATATATATATATATATATATATATATATATATATATATATATAATTTATAAAGCACTGCCTCAAAGACATAATTATGTGGGTTCTTAGGCTCCCACACATGTGTGTGTGTATCTATTCTTCTTCATCACAGCAAAGCCCCTCATTGGTATTAGAGCTGCCTGAAGGCTCGTGTGCAAGGTGCTTCATTGGAAGTTTAGGGTAGCTGAGGTGAATGTACACACTGACACCCTCGTGATAGATGCTGGCTATTTGGACCATAACGCATTCTAGGAACATCAAATTCATGCAATTGAAGTTTTATGTATAGCCAAGAGAGAGATAGAGGGGCTTAGAATCTATTTTGGAGGTTTCATTATTGAAAAATTGAAGAAACACGGATATATGTAGTAGATGAATCTATAATTAGGTGGACAAGAGGTCCATTTGTTTTACTGTAAATTGAGTTTTAGAGATCACATTGGAGCAATTTGATTTCTTTTTTGTAGCTCGAGAAAGTTCTACAAGTTTGTAGAAGAACGTAGGTCTAGATTATGAGAGTTGGGTTGTCTAAAATGCAAAATAGAGAGCAACAATGCTGCAAGTGAATGTGAAATTGAAAGCAGATGCTTGTTTTATGTATAACTTGAGCTATGCACCTTTGATTGAGGTGTTCTAGGTATTGTTATGTATCTATAAAAGAGATCTTCAGGCTTGGTGATAAGATCAATTGGGAATCATAGAGTTTGGAGCTTTAAAAGTCTATTATACTGGCTATCGTATTTTTCCTATGCAACCCTAAAGATATGCTATTCTATTAGCATATGGTTATTGGTTTTCTATTTTATATGCTGGTTTGATTCTTTTTATATGTGGATGGTCATTCCCACATGGTTATTTTGGTTCAGGGTCCATTTTTTAGACAGGATCCTTCCAACAACTTGTTGGCTTTTCTGTTATAAGGGTTCTCTAATAGATCCTTTATGCTTGTGTGATAGCTTTCGATCATTTCTTATCTCCATTCTCTTGGACTTGTTCATAGGTTGGACCATCTTGTAGGATTCATTCTTTGGTGGGAGTTGTATTCTCTTTGGATTGGTGTGTATTGCCATCAGTTTTTGGCATGCATATTTTCCATTATCTTTGATTGGATCAATGATCAGTGTTGACATGTTAATCATTGTTCTTTTGCTACTGATTTCTTGTTTTGATTACTCAATTCATAAGGGATACTGTGTCAAATTTTTTCTAGGATTCTTCCACATCTACTTTGTGAGTTTGAAAGCTTTATTAGTCTTATGCTCACAGTTTAATGTGCATGCTAGATGCATGGTTATGTGACAAGTGGTTCACATTCTTTCTTCTCTAGTGAGACATTTGTGATATGTGTTATGTTCATGGATATGCAAGTGTTATCCTACTTCGATGTTGAAACTATGGTCATGAAGGCAATACTCGATGATGCTCCTTGGTTCAGATTCTCAGAGTTGGGTGGTCTAAAATGCAAAATACAAAGCAATAGTGATGTAAGTGAATATGAAATTTAAAGCAGATACTTGTTTTATGTATATCTTGAGCTATGCACCTTTGATTGAGGTGTCCTAAAGTTCGCCATGTAGCTATAAAAGAGATCTTCAGGTTTGTTGAAGAGAGAAATGGGGAATCATAACGTTTGGAGCTTTAATAGATTCCAGTATATTAACTTTCATATTTTTCCTATGCAACCCTAGATATAGTTGAAGATTTGATTGATCGTCAATTCTCTTTTGAGCTCTTGGTTAAGAGCTTCATTGCTGCAAATATAGTTGGGAGAAGTGTGTGAGATCTTACTTTTGGACTTGGTTTTCATATAACCATTTCTGATCACTATGATAGCTCCTTCGCATGAGAATAGAGCATGATCCTATCAAGGTTGGCATGTGAGATGACATTGTGGTACACTTTTTAGGTTTTTTCCATTACAAGTTTGATCATAGTATTTTCAATGTATTTATAGTTTCATTGTGGTCTATATCGTTTTTATGCCTCTTGAATATTACTTCCATGTGTACATAATTTATGAGAGTTGATTTTGGACCTTGGTTAGTACTTGTATTCTTGTTTTCTTTCCAAGTACATGATCCATGTTGGAGCCTCAGTTGCACATCCATTTGTCACCTTGATTGGCTATTCTATTAGCATATGGTCATTCATTTGATATTTCATATGCCGGTGTGATTCTTTGTATATGTGGATGGTGATTCCCACATGGTTATTTTGGTTTAGAGCCTATTTTATCGAGGGTATGCTGCCGAAATTTCATCACTTTTGTGCTATACGAGTGCTCTTATAGATCCTTTATGCTTTGTGTGATAGCTTTGGATCATTTCTTATCTCCATCCTCTTGGACGTGTTCACAATTTGGACCATCTTGCAAGATTCATTCTTCAATGGGATCTATATTGCCATTGGATTGGTGTGTATTTCCATAAGTTTTTGGCATGTGTATTTTCCCTTATCTTTGATTGGATTAGTGATAGGTGCTGACATGTTACTCATTGTTCTCTTGCTAATAATTTCTTGTTTTCATTAATCAATTTAGAGGGGATACCCTATGAATTTTTTTCTAGGATTCTTCCACATCCACCTGGTGAGTTCGGAAACTTGGTTAGTCTTATGCTCATGGTTTAATGTGCATGCTAGATGCATGGTCATGTGATAGGTGGTTCACATGGTTTCCCTTCCTATGAGATATTGTAATATGTGTTATGCACATGTATATGCAAGTGTGATCATACTAATGGTAGTTTATTGTTTTTAATCTCTTGTTACATTGCTAGTCTCTTGGATTATTGGCACGGTGTCTTCATGGTTTGATGGCACTAACTTTCAAAGATAGAGAGATTAGATATGGTGCACATTATTTTGTGGAGGGTTACACATGTATGTGAATAGTGATGCAAAGAGGCCTCTGTACATACTCAAGCACCTATGGATGGATATGGAATATGGATTGGCCAGCTCCACTATTCAATTAGAGCTTGTGGATTTTATATATGAGTCTACTATGTATGAGGAGATGAGTAGTGCTTTGCAGCAAGGACTACATGATATGTATGTGAGTCCATTGAATCATGTGCCACATAGATGACATTGATGACTTTAATGTTGGCATTGTGGTTGCGAGGGTAGCACTCAATGATGCTTCTTGACATAGATGTGATGATAACATCAGACATATGCACGTGATTGAGATCAAGTAGTTGTTTCAGGAGAGTTTATGGCAATGGATTATGCTAGTGATGCTGATATCACTTTCTCCTAGGGTTCATGTCATGATTCCTCTTATTCATTGAATAAGAGGAACCATGGAAGTACGACATATGACATTGAGAGTGTAGGAGATGCATGCCTTATGCTTCCTAGTGGAGCTTTAGTTATACTCAAACATATACATTAAATGTCTTCATTCCTTATGAGCTTCATTTGAGATACGCAATTAGAGAGCATATGTTATGCATTCCTTGGTGAGCATCACTTCTAGTTGTTGTTGGGACAACTTATGCTTGCCAACTGTGATGGGATTGGGCACATGTATCCGTTGTTTGTACTCCATGTGAGAGACAATTTTGTCTTAGTGGGAGCTAAACCTTACGTGTGATATGAGACTCGCCATATCATTTTTCCTACCAACACATAGGTCACTTGACATTCATGATGCACATGTATGGTAGGATTCAGATGCTTAGATGGATGCACATGTAGAGCATACTTTGATTGCTCATTGTGCTTTTGCAGAGCATGATTTTATTGATGCTTAAGAGCATGATGTGGATGCTCATGTAGATCATAATGATAATACTCAATTAGAGTGGGATCACCAATATGATCTTGGTATTGATGTTGTGCGGTTAGCTCATGTGGATCATGCTGATACATTTCATGTGGCAGGCCAAGATATCTATGATGACACATAGTGTGTGGTAGAGCATATTACCTCTCAAGATGCACAAATAGATACATCCTTGGTTGATATGGTGTGTGATTTGCATGTTGAAGATGATTATGCATTCATTCTTGGATTTCTTTCTTGCCAAATGTTGACATAGATATATCATGTCATGCTAGTCTTGTTGATGGTGCTTTCGATGCCTTGGCTATAGGCATGGCTAACATTTTAGGTTTTCCAGAATAACACATTTTTGCTAGCACTGAGGAGATTGATGTATGAGTTGTTATGCTCGAGGCCACACATTGCAGCTATTATTGGGGCATTTGCACTTGGACTTGTCAATCATTCAATGATTGACACAAGCATAAAGCAAGTGGGAGATTCGCAAGAACTTCATCAATTCTTGTCTCAGTTAGATGTGAGCTCTAATCTTGTCAATATGAGTCTAGAGTAGTTTGAGGTGCATGGATAAACCTTTTTTGAGGCAATTGGTGTAGGCTGATCGGTATGGGTTGAGATCTGGATTGTTCCTGTATGTTAGTGTACATTCCTACATCATTCTTTGTAAAATTTTCCACTTATGGCCACATTGACCCTGAAGTGGGAGATTGTTGGGGATTTAAGGTTCATGTGACCTTACCTCTCTCTCTCTCTCTCTCTCTATATATATATATATATATATATATATATATATATATATATATATATATATATATATATATATATATATATATATATATATATATATATATATATATATATATATATATATATATATATATAGAGACACACACACAGAGATCGAGAGAGCATTGCCTTAGAGATATCATTATGTGGGTTTCGAGGCTCCCACGAATGTATGGGCATCTCACATCTCCTTTCTCTTCCTCCATCTCCTCCTTGCTGCTCTTGTTCTGGACACCAGAAACCTTCATAAGAGAGTTGTTTGAAATGCCTTTCTTACAAATCCTTCTTCTATGGCTGAAAATGAATCATGGCATGCTCATTCTAGTCATTTGAACTTCAATAGTTTTCTTTACTTTCAAGATAAGTATATGGTTATTGGTTTTCTTAGATTTGTGTCCATTGGAAATCATGCATTTTAAGGTTGTATACTTGGAGCAATGCATCCTTCTCCTTTTCCAAAAGATGGTGCTACATATGCTACACAAAAATGCAAGTTGCTGATAGTGATGTATGTGCGTGAGTAAAGAATTCATTTGTTGGAAAGCATGTGTAATTTGTTACCTTCATTGATGATGTAACATGCCATGCTTGGACGCATCCTTTGAAAGAAAATAATTAGGTATTTTATTGCTTTACAATATTTATATCAAAGTGTAAAATTTTGGTGGAAAAAAGATTTTAAGTATTTGTGTGGATCAAGGTGGTAAATACATGTCACACATATTTTATTTTTTTCTATGTGAGACAGGTATTGTGCACCAATGTATAGTGCCAAAAAAAAAACTCAACAAAATGGTGTTATGATCTATAGAAATTGATTAGGTCTTTAAATGGAATGATATTTGGTTAGTGGAAAGCATCTTTGAGATAAGCTTTTGA
The DNA here is from genome assembly GCA_020310875.1 of Ceratopteris richardii. NCBI lineage: Eukaryota > Viridiplantae > Streptophyta > Polypodiopsida > Polypodiales > Pteridaceae > Ceratopteris > Ceratopteris richardii. Next base: position 10,606,264 of record CM035430.1, on the reverse strand, counting down.
TGGAGGCACTCATGTGTGCTAATTATTTATGGAATCCTTGTCCTAAAAAAGAATTCAGATTCTCTACACCTTATTAGGCTTGAAGTGGGTGGATGCCAATGGTTATTCATATGCAGATATTTCATTGTTTGGCATATACTGTTTTTCCCTCACAACAATGTCACAAACTTGATGAAAAGGAAAAGAAATGTATACTTTTGTATATATACGTGTGAGTAAATCTTATCACTTATACTATCAATTGACATACAAATTTGTTGTAATTCTAGATGTAAGATTTGCTAAAAAATTGGCTTTTCCTTTACTTGATATAAAATTTAAGACAACGCTTAGTTCATAAGATGTATTTGATAAATTCATGCCATTTTGTCAAACTAGTGTGATTGATGATGGCCATGTAGGCCCTTCACATGAGATTGAAAGACCTAAAAATTTTCATGGCTAAAAAGCTCCAACCAAAGATGGCTAGAAATTCGCAGAACTTGCTGACAAATATGGCTCAAAACCCAAAGAAGAAAACAGAGAGACTTTGAGTTATTCGGCATGAATTTCAGGAAGCACTTGAAAATACACGAATTTGTGTGCCAAATTTGCGAAGTACAAACATGCAAAGCTTGGAAAGCCATTCCATCATTTTCGAAAATTAATAGAACAAAATCTGTCCATAGAAATTGCATTTCTCATTCATCGATCGCAACTTCTACTCGAAATCCTCCCGTGAGGGCCTATATATATATATTCATACATAATAGTAAGTTTCGACCTAAAAGTAAAGAATACCATCAGTATATTGAGTTGCAAGTGTTAGCAGGAGTAGGATGGCAGCACCTCAACCATGGAAACCAATGTCACGGACATAAATCATCAAATCAGAGAGAAACGTTAAGTGATAGCAGAGCGCATAATCTCGTCTCTCCAATTGTCAATCCATGGAGATGCACTCTGCAATGGGTGGAATATCGAAGAGCATAGTCATTTTTAAGATGCCTTTATATCAGTAACTAGGTAGCCATGTCCATGATCAGAAAATCATTCTCCGAGACATATCAAAAAACGGCTACTACAAAACCAAAAGATGAACAAAGTTAAATGATGTAAACCCATTTAACCCATATTCCTCTAAAATTTGTTGGCTTTGTATGTTTAAATCATTTTTCCTCCGATCACATTGTTCAGTGTGTTTAAGATGGGTTAATATCACTAAAATCTTAGCCAGGCACATGAAGAAACAAACAATCTCATTGATACATTCAAAAGTGACGACTACAAACCAGAAGATGAACAAAATGATGACACAAAACTATTGAGCTCATATTTCGCTGGAGTTTGACCAAAACTCTTTGATCTATGAAACTTGTTGAGCTCGTATTGCCCTAGAATGTGAACTTCTTGATACTCCTATAAACGTTTTTTCCCTACAAGATGTGAAAGACGGCAAACACATATCGACGATTCGACCAACGGCCACAACACAACAAATACATCATTCTCTTTGAAACTTCATGCTTCACTCTATTCTCCTTGAGTTTTCCAGATGAGAACTTCCGTAAACCCTCTGTCGACACTCCCCATAAATGCTTGAAACTTAACACCCCCTTATTATAGGCTGAATTCATCTCTACTCCTCTCACTAAAGTTCTACTAGAAGTGTAGGAGAGCTATAAATGTAAAGGAAAAAGATGTAATTTCCGGTATGAAACTGACTGTAGAGCACTATTGTACATTCCAATGCAGTTTATTAGTTTGGTATGAGTACAAGAAGGTTATGATCTTGTGTACAGTGTGGTTTTCCTAAATTATTTTCTAGGACAATCTAGGAGTCGAGTACATGATGTTGCACATACATGTTTTCCTTTATTTTGAACTATTCCTCTAGACAATACCAATGGGCTGCTAGCATTCCTTTTTGTTATGATATCCAGGTCATGTAGTCTCGTTCATTGCAAAATCCAACATGAAAAACTAAGTGACAAACACAAGAGTGGCCATTTTGATCCTCGTCATTGTCTTTATAGTGAGCTTCCTTGCCTATGAGATCCACACCTAATTCCTCAACATGGTTACTTTCTATATGGTTCAATTGCTTCTCTTGATTAAGATTCTCGTTTTGGTCGAACAAAGCACTGTAGTAATTTCCATGGTCGACAAAATACCTAGTAGTTTATGCCTGATTATTCACCTCCTTCGATGAATATCTATTGTTTGAAACTTGCAAGGGGCCATTTATACTAATGACAATTACAACATATAGATATACGAGCCGTGAAAAACTCTTGAAAAGGATGAGAAACATCTCTTAACCCAATCAGATCAAGGACGAACAAGTCTGTCATATAAGGCGCTCAACAATAGTCCTAAGTGAGGATGTGAAGAAAATTTCTAAGCAATTTGGATGCATCGATATCAAGGATGTGCAACGAATTCCTAAGAAGTTTGTGTGAGTCTGATACATTTATCCATCGTCTAACAACTTGATGATTCATGAGTGCTAGTCATGTGCATCTCTCCTCTCCTATCTATCCCTCTATCTCCTCCTTGCTCCTCTTTTTTTGTGCACCAAATCCATTCATAAGACAGCTATCTCAAATGCCTTTCTTACACATACTTCTTCTATGGCTAAAATGCAATTATGGATGCTTAGTCTAGAAATTTGAGCTTCAGTAATTTGCTTTACTTCAAAATAAGTACATGTTTATTGGCTTCCTAACACTTTAGTCCATTGGAAATCACACATGTGAAGGTTGTATCCTTGGATCAATGCATCCTGCTCCTTTCCCCAAAGATGGTTCTACACATGCTACACAAAAAATCCGAGTCGTTCATAGTGATGTATGGGGTTCGGTCAAGAATCTATCTTTTGGAAAGCAAGTGTAATTTGTTACCTTCATTGATGATGCAACACACCATGCTTGGATGCATCCTTTGAAACGAAATAATGAGGTATTCTTTTGCATGGATCCTAGTGGTGAATACATGTCACAAGAATTTAATTCTTTTCTTTGTGAAAGAGGTATTGTGCATGAATGTTCAGTGCCATAAAAAACTCAACAAGATGGTGTTGCATTCTATATGATTTGATCACTTCTTGAAATGGCACGATGTCGTCGAGATTTTGTCTCCTCTCTCACTTGTGAAGGCCTACAAAAAACATATTTGGTGAAGGTAGCCGAAATTCCCCGAGAAGTCCAGGATGCATCAAGGATGTCAAAGGAAGCTCACATACAAAGTTTCAAAGAAATCAAGAAAGTCCATGGTAGCGGTCAAAGCTTGGAAATTAGGGCAAAAATTTCATTGTCACCAAATTAGATGAAAATTCATATACTTGTAAAGATTTTCAAAGGCAGTCTATAGCCCAAATTTCAGCAGAAAATGGATTTTGTAGCACATTGATATGCTATGTTCATTTTGTAAAAATGTAATTTTTCTAGTTTGACCCTACAAATTCTTGTATAGAAATTTATGTTAGCCATATGGTTTGGCATGTATAAAGATCATATGTGGCTACATATTTGTACAAATTTTCAAGGCTATCAGAGCTTCCTACACACCTTAATGCCACCTTGCAAGCTTCCAAATGTAGTCAAACTTGTACAAGGGAGATTCAGATGGGAGTTTTTTCTGCATATTTCTGAAGGAGATCTTTGGAAACATAGTCCTACAAAGTTTCATCTTCATCAAAGCCTATTTGGAGGGTCAAAGAGTACAAAGTCCAGTTTTCAGGATCACCGCAGTTTTCTATTTTAAGCAAATTGAAGGGTTGAAGGGCCACCACACGGCGAAAGCTCATTGAGCCATGTTGTATGATCAAGATGAGCTCATATTCAAGGGTGGAGATGCACTTATGCTTGAAGCAAGGAGGATCCACGAGTTTTTCCATAAAAGAAGTATTTTTTGACAATCAAAGATCAATAATGCAGCTTTTCTCCAAAAATAGTGGCTTATCTTATCCAAACTGATGTCAGCACTGATCCGACGGTCGAGATCACGAGCCTAGACATACATAGGGTCACTAGAGTGGAACTCACCTTCTTACGTGTGACATTCGGTTGAACTGTCATGGTTTGAGGGTCGGAACCACCTTTGATCAATAGACTGCCTAGCTTGACGTACCACGACGATCTTATACATGTATCTTAATTCCAATCCTTTTAATTCATGTCACTTGTCACTTGTCTCTTGTCTCCTCTCTCAGTCTCTTAAGTATTTTTACATGTCTTCTATTTCTTCTATGTGTGAGAAGGCTCCGCAGTATTGCGTTGAACCAGTGAGGATGTTTCTTTGAGCTTGTGAGTAAACTCTATTATCATAATTCACTTGAATGCATATAATCCATACATACCCATACATATTGATTAGTTTCTGAAAGTGTATAAGAAGCTCCAATATTGGACCATTCTTCCTTTCAAAACTGGTTTATGTGTAAGGATTCCATCTATTCACGTCATGCATACATATCATCCAAAGAAGACTATGCATATGAATTAGAATTAGGAAGTGTTTAAGAAGCTCCTTCAATGGACCATTCTTCCTTCCAAATTTGATTCGTGTGTATGGTTCTCTTTCATTCTTATCATTCATGTTCATAAATCTAACTTGCACTCCTACTTTTCCATTCCCATAATCATTTCAACATCTCTCTCTTCTCCATACTCAACATTAATTTCACTTTCATGTCCTTAAACCATCCAACATTCATTAGCTTCATACACCCTGTTTGTGCTACGACCGGACCCGATCCATCCGGATTGCGATCACCTCCACATTTGAACCCGACGTGAAACGCTTCGTGGCATTTGCTTCTGATCTTATTGGGAGGTTGTGATCCATATCCTTTGTTTCATATGTTTCATCCTCATCATATCATCATCCTCAGTCTTGAGTATTGCACTGGATTTCTCACAGTATCGCGCACATCTTCGTCGTGAAGTAAACGCATTTGTGAGAGATCTAGAGCATCGTGCATCACTTGCTTATTCACATAAGATGAAGGATTAAAATCCCTTATTGTTGAGAAACAAGGCCAAAGAATAGTCTCTTCTATGTTGAGAGAGAAGGGAAAATTCAATGGCATCAACATCACAAGCTACTTAGATTTGTTTGAAGAGCAAGCTATGATTTTTGGTCTTCTCGAAGATCTTTTGATATCATTCTTTGAACGAATTGTTGATAGCTCTATCATAAACCGTGTCACTCAATATGATAGTCCTCCTTGGAGTGATTTTAGAAAGGAGATGCTCAAAGAATTCTATCTTGAAGATTATAGGCAACATAATCGAGATGGATTCTTACGATGGGTCAATTCTCCAAAGCATAGTAGCTCTATTACTCACTTACAAAATGAGTATATTAGACGCTATGAACAAATTCCTGATGAGGATAAGATAAATTTGGAACCTGATCTTGTGATCAATTTTCTTAAGCTTCTTCATCCTGAAACTCGTAGGGAAGTTGAACGGCGATTAGAAGAACCAGATAAGCGCTATGGTCTTACTGACAATTGGCAAAAAGTGCCTAAAGTAGTAGAGGCTGTAGCCCATAGACATCAAAGACAATCCATGCTTTATGAGCAAACTAATCTTCCTCAAGCTAGCCTTCCACAAACTAAGGAGCAAGTTAGAGAACAATCCCATGCTATGCTTTTTGACTCTACTCCTATTCCTCAAATGATGGAGCCTACTCAAGGTTTTAAAGTAGAGTGAAATAAAAGTGTAATTGAACAATCTCAAGTGGATATTCTCACTAAGTAAATGGAAATTCTTATTGCTACACAATCCAATTTGGCCAAGACTATAGATGCTTTACAATCTAATTACACCAAAACTTTCCAAAATCAAATGATCCCAATGACTTTTCAAGAGCCTAATCAACATGTTATAGCTACCAATCAAAATCCACAAGTAGCTCCTACTCAAGCATATCAAGTTCCTCCAATGCATAATCCTTCAATGCAAAATCCTCATCCTCATGTGCAAAATCCTCAAATGTATCAAAACATGTATCCTCAAGCTTCTCAAATAGCTTTTCAAAATCCTCAAAATCAAAATTTTCAAAATCATCAACCGTATAATATGGAAGCTCCTCTTGCACCTCAAGTACCACATGTTGCTCCCCAAGCTCCTCAAATACATCAATTGCATTTTCAAAATCCTAATTATCCTGTTCAAGCAATACCTTATCAACAAAATCCTCAATTTCAAAATTTCCCACCACAAGTTAATCAAAATCCTCAAAATCAAAATGGTTTTGTGCGTGGCCCTCGTAGGTGTCCTTGGTGTGATTCGTTAGAGCACTTTTTGAGAGATTGTGAATTATTGAAGGCTGCTAAGGAGCAACGACTAGTAATAGACATAGACAAGAAAATCTGTGACTATCGATCTAGGCTACCTTTGCAAGGAAATTATGGTAAGGGAGGAATGAAAAAACACTATGAAAATATAACTATAACGGATGTAGGAACTAGAGGAGTGAAACTAGAAGCTCTTGATGAACAACAAGTAGAATCAAGTAAACCCACAAAGGAAGTTGACTTTTCCATAGAGGCTTTAGTAAGAGCACGAGATGAGATTAGGAGAATAACGGCTTGAGAGTCACCGATAGAAGATCAATCTCTTATTTCTCACCTATCCAATGTAGAAGAAAAACGAAAAAGAGATGAAGCTGAGCCTAGTGAAAGAAGAGTGACTCGAAAACAAACCTCAAAGGGAATAGAAACAATCATAAAGCAAGGAGAAACATCACAATCCAAAGATAAAAAACAAGAATCGGAACCCAACGAACAAAAACAAGAGGAGAAACAAAAAGGGAAGAAGACAAAGCAAAGAAAAACAGAACCAAAGCCTTTCGATAAACAAGAACAATCAAAACAAATTGAAGACCAAAGCCGAGAACATGAACAAAAACAAGACCTTGAGCAAAAACAAAAGAAACCAAAGAGAAAACCTAAAGCCATCTTGATTTCAGAACGTGAGAGAAAAATAGATCCTATGGAGATTTTAGATGACATTTTGCTTAAGAGTCAATTGACTATGTCTTTAGAACAAGTTTTCTCTATTGCAAAGCCTGTTTTTAAAGATAACTTTATCGGCCTAATTAAAAGGAAGAGGTTTCCGCTTAATCTAGATACTGAGATGCAAGATTCTCTAGATCAAGATCAAGCTATGAATGAAGCCTTAAACTTTGATGAATCTGATGAAGAGGACTTTGATGATGATGAAGTAAATGTTAATAAAAATTTCTTAGGACCTATTCAACCTGACCATGAAAATCATGAAAACAATCCTGAAAGCCACTTTAAAAGAACATTTTGGTCTAGAGGTACATCAGAGATGCATGTCAAAATAGGAAATGATAAGAACACTATCACTGTAAATGCATTAGTAGATTCCGGCTCTGAAATCAATGTGATTTCAAGAGAAGTCTATGATAAGTTTTGATGGCCCATAGATAAAGATTGTGGATGGCGTATGAGAACTGCAGATAATGGCGTAGGTACCTTGTATGGAGCTTGTGCTAGTGTGCCCATATCCATAGGAGGAATCACAGAAGAGTTTCACTTTTTTATTCAAGATAATTGCTCCTATGAAGTTCTCTTAGGTCAACCCTTTATTTGTGAGAGTCATATGGAAACTAAAGCCATGGATGATGGGTCTACCTATGCTAGATTTAAGTCTAAGGATGGAATGCAATCACTTCAAGTCATGACGGTAGGAGTGAATCATCCTAGGAATTGATTGTCAATTAGAAAGAAACCTATTGTTACTCAGGGTCATGAGCATGCTTGTAGTGATTGTGCACCTCGATTCATGTTTGGTGCTATATATGATCAAAATTTCGGATAGAATCCATTGTTGAGCGGGATAAGAGTGGAAATTGGTTTGACATCTCGCATCCAACCAACATGTACAATAGTTTGTCACTTTGTTTTCCACATTCTAGATTAGATTTTCTTCATAAGAGTCAATTGTCCAAGTCTTTTATCCAAAAAACCCAAAAAAATTATAAAAACAACAAAATCATGGAACATGATGAGAACATTGAGCATGTGATTGAAACATCTCATTGTTTCTCTACTCTTGAGGAGTTAGAGTTATGTCTTCAACAAAAGTCTAATTCCCATATTATTCTTCTTTCTTCCCTTGATGAGTATGCTCTAATCCAAGAGTATGCTCTCAATGTTGACAAGTGCTCAAAATTTAACCAAACACATGATGCCTTAGTTGAAACAAAGTACAAAACTGTAGACAAAAAAATCAAACCCATAGCTCAACCATTACCTCAAGGAAGTAATGAAAAAATTATTGATGTGAAAAATGATCCAATTCTTCGGGATAAGAAAAACATAGGACATACATTCACGGATGAGACAATCAAACATGTGAAAATTGGTAGAGATGATGGCTTTCTTCTGCCCGCAGAGAGAGATATATTTGAGAGAGTTATACGGAGCCATGGAAAAGCCTTTACTATGTATCCTCATGAGATTGGTTGTGTAGATCCTAAGCTAGTTTCACCCATGATAATCTTTACTATTCCACATATTCCATGGAATCTTCGCCCTATACCAGTTCCAAAGGCTCACTTACCTGAGCTAATGAAACTACTTAAGGAGAAGATAAACATGAGAATTTTAGAGCCATCTTTTGCACCTTACTCAAATAGATTGTTCACTGTGCCTAAAAAGAATGGGAAACTATGTTTTATTCAAGATTTCCAAACCGTCAATAAAGTCACCATAAGGAATGTAGGAACAAGACCCATTGTAGATGAGTTTGCTGAATCATTTTGAGGACATTCTATCTATTCAATGGGTGATTTATATTCTGGATATGATCAATTCCAGTTAGCAATTGACTGTCATGACATAACCACAATAAAAACTCCTTTAGGCCTAGTGCAATGTGTACTTTATCTCAAGGAGCGACCAATTCTGTGGCTCATATGATGAGTGCTATGAATATGGTCTTACATGATTTTATCCCTCATATAACTATGCCATTCATTGATGATATTCCAATTAAAGGGAGTGAGGAACGTGTAAAGGACATTACTTTAGATTCATCTGGATGTCCTAAATTTGTTCTTGACCATATCTCTGATTGTGAAGGAATATTTCAACCATTTGAAGAGGTAGGTCTCACATTTTCCATAGAGAAATCTGTTTTTGGTGTCAACGAGGTGCTTATTGTTGGACATTTATGTGACCATTATGGTCGAAAGCCATACCCACAAAAAGTTGATGCCATTAGCAAGATTTGTGAAACATGTAACAACGTGAGTGAGGTACATAGATTTCTTGGTGCTTGCATCTTTTATGTTATTTGGATCCCACACTTTGCTCATGTTGCTGATTGTCTCTATGACTTGTTGAGGAAGAAACAAAAATTTATTTCGACTGACAAACACACTCAAGCTATGCGTAAATTGAAGAAATTATTGCTTGAAGCTCCCATCCTTAAGCGTGTAGACTATTCTGCTAACAAACCTATTATATTGATTGTTGATACTAGTCCTATTGGTATAGGTTGGGTCATAAGTCAAGATGATAGTGAAGGGAATAGATATGCAATTAGGTTTGGTGCCAAAATTCTACATGAAACACAACGAAAATATCCACAGATCAAACAAGAACTATGGGGTATGGTAACAGCTTTGAAAACAGACAAAGAATATTTCATTGGTGCAAATGTCAAAGTTGAGACTGATTGTTTGCCTCTCATTGGAATGATAGCCAATTGTTCATCTCCTGATATAGCCATGCTTAGATGGATCTCATATATTAAGTTCATAAATCCTAAGTTAGTTCATATTTCAGGTAAGTCAAATGCAGTTGTTGATATGTTATCGAGAGCTAGATTTGATGATCTTGAAAGTGATCTAATAAAGAATTTGAACTTAATTGACTATGTTCCACATATATATGAGTATGAGAAATTTTATGAGTCTGAGTACGAAAATGAATGGAGAGACATAGGAAAGTATCTGAGTACACTACAACCATTCCCTAACTGGACTACGAATAGATTCTGTAACATTAGGAAACGAGCTTATAACTTTTTCCTATGTAATGGTTATCTTTGGAGACATGCTAGGGGTAAGGTTAAGAATCCACAACGAGTCTTAGGAAAACGAGGTCTTCAATTGCAAGTAATGGAGGAAATGCATGAGACATTATGGGCAGGTCATAAAGGATTTTTTGGAACATATGAAAAAATTAGAAGTACCTATTATTGGCATAGGATGTATGTTGACATTAGTAGCTATGTTTCTACATGTTCTACTTGTCAACTTCATTCATCAGTCAAACATAGAGATCTGTTGCATCCTACTTATCCACCTTGTATTCACTACAAGTGGGTAGTAGATCTTGTAACTATGCCTAAAGGTATTGACAAAATGCGTTACATGGTACTTGCAAGAGAAGACTTAACTAATCATGTAGAGGGACGTGCACTACGATCTAAGACCACTTACAATGTTTGCAAATTCTTGCTTGAAGATGTCATAAGTCGCTTTGGGTACATAGAGAAAGTAGTTGCCGATCGTGGAGAGTTAAATGCAAGAGAAGCTAAAGAGTTCTTTGAGCGTCACGGTATTCGTTTGTCTCTCACTACTACATATAACCCAGAGGCCAATGGTAAAATAGAGAGAGGGCATCCACCTATTGTGAAAGCCATATCTAAAGCATGTAACGGTGACATCAAACAATGGCCTAAACTCTTACCTTTTGTACTTTGGGCAAATAGAATGACATGCACACGTACTACTGGATATATGCCTGCTGAACTCATGTACTGTTAAAAACCATTGTTTCCAATTCAGTCTCATATTTCTGCATGGTCAAATTTGCCTTGGTCTGAAAACATGTCTACTGATGATTTTTTGAGTTTGCATATTAAACAGTTAGAACAAGGTAAATTAAGACTTGATGATGCTGTTGAAAAATTAAGAGAACCTAGAATGAAGAACAAGCATTATTTTGATAAAACTCATCGATTGCGTCCTAATCCAATTGAAGTAGGAGATTGGGTGCTCATTTATGATAGTACATTTGACTCTCAATATGATGCACGCAAAAAGCTCACTCAACGGTGGTTTGGGCCATACATTGTATCAAAAGTCAACAACAATGGTACGTATGCTCTTTGTGAATTAAATGGTGTTGCACTAACAACTTTGATTGCTGGTAAAAGGATAAAGCTATTCAAGAAACGTGATAATGATGAGTACATTTTGGATGAGGAAATTGAAGAAGATGACAACAATGAGGCCGATTCATAAAGAGGAGTATCCATGTTATAAAAAAAATAATAATTAAAAAAAAGGAAGAAAATATATATATATATAAAAACATATAAAAGTATCATTTCAAGCTCATGTTGCTTTGTTTTTTTTCAAGTTCATTCTACTTTTTTTCCATTCTTGTTTCATGCATGTTTTTTTTCAGTCTTTGCATTGCATTGCATATCCACATTACTTGATCAAAAAAAAAAAAAAGGAAAATGATGATTTCTCTACTTGTGTAAAATTGTATCTTAAGTAGTAACTTATCTACAAAGAAATTGGTTATAATCTAGGTTTGTGGAAAGATAGGACATGTAGATTTAGAGGTTTATTTTGGTGATATGAATTTCATATATAAACATGTATATGTATCCTGTATCGAAAGCATAATTGTTGAAATCCTAGCTCCTGCTACTGCATGTTTCTACATCCTTAGTCCATCTCATAGCACTTGTATCAGAGTTTAAACGATTGTTCTCCGTCATCAAAAATGGTTGTACCTTGTATCGGGGTTTAATTTTTCCTCGTCAAAAAAAAAAAAAAAAATTGCTACATGTTACCAAGAAGTTTACACTTTCTTCCACCCCAAAAAAGTGATCGTAACCATAAAGTTGCCGAATCATCATCATCATCAAAAAAAAAAAGAGCAAGCCAAAGGAGTATAAAGAGGCATAGTAGAATAAATCACGGGCTATATAGGCAGATTTATGCATTAGTGGAGTTTAGTTAGATTTGCTTGCATGTTATTAGAGAAGGAGCATATTCATATTTATGTAGGAAAGGAGTTGATCTAAAATAAGCTAAAGATGAAAGATGTCTCTTGAAAATCCTAAATCTTTGTTTATAATCATATTTAAGGTAGATTGCTTTATGAAAAAGGTACAAAATTTTCTTCAAGATGAGAGGAACTGATGCTTAAAACGACTCAATACATCCACTTCCACTTCATATTGATGCTTGTTTTTTTTCTTTCTTGTTGCCAATGTTGCTTGTTCATTTGCATACATGTTGCCTATTTGTTCATGCATATTCATGTTGCCTATTTCAATTCTTTCTTTCATGCAAATTTTGCTTCATGTCACGTTACCTACTTATTCATGCATATAATCAATTTTCCTTCCATGTTTCTTATGTTGCCTATAAAGGAATTTGATGCCTCGAACATTTTGTTTTTCACAGATGCTAGAGTGGCGCTTCCGGAGGAATCGCAGGTTTAGTGGGGGCGAATGTTGTCGAGATTTTCTCTCCTCGCTCACTTGTGAAGGCCTACAAAAAACATATTTGGTGAAGGTAGCCAGAATTCCCCGAGAAGTCTAGGATGCATCAGGGATGTCAAAGGAAGCTCACATACAAAGTTTCAAAGAAATCAAGAAAGTCCATGGTAGCGGTCAAAGCTTGGAAATTAGGGCAAAAATTTCATTGTCACCAAATTAGATGAAAATTCATATACTTGTAAAGATTGTCAAAGGCAGTCTATAGCCCAAATTTCAGCAGAAAATGGATTTTGTAGCACATTGATATGCTATGCTCATTTTGTAAAAATATAATTTTTCTAGTTTGACCCTACAAATTCTTGTATAGAAATTTATGTTAGCCATATGGTTTGGCATGTATAAAGATCATATATGGTTACATATTTGTACAAATTTTCAAGGCTATCAGAGCTTCCTAGACACCTTAATGCCACCTTGCAAGCTTCCAAATGTAGTCAAACTTGTACAAGGGAGATTCAGATGGGAGTTTTTTCTGCATATTCGTGAAGGAGATCTTTGGAAACATAGTCCTACAAAGTTTCATCTTCATCAAAGCCTATTTGGAGGGTTAGAGAGTACAAAGTCCAGTTTTCAAGATCACCGCAGTTTTCTAGTTTAAGAAAATTGAAGGGTTGAAGGGCCACCACATGGCGAAAGCTCATTGAGCCATGTTGTACAATCAAGATGAGCTCATATTCAAGGGTGGAGATGCACTTGTGCTTAAAGCAAGGAGGATCCACGAGTTTTTCCATAAAAGAAGATTTTTTTGACAATCAAAGATCAATAATGCAGCTTTTCTCCAAAAATTGTGGCTTATCTTATCCAAACTGATGTCAGCACTGATCCGACGGTCCAGATCATCCCCAGATCCAATGGTGGAGAATGAAGGCGCCTAAATTTCACTCCTTTACACTAGATTTGATAGAAAGAACAATTCCAAGCCATTGATTTGATTAATCAAATGGTTGTAATCGAAAGTAGTGATCCTAGAGTTGAGAGTTGATTTCTCTAGATCCAAGGGCCCAAATTCATTCAAAAAACTATATAAACCCCCCTCCAAACTCCTAGAGCATCATTGTTAGGCATCCATAGGGCTCATGCTAGCTTACGGTCTCCTTGAGACGATCACCCTCAGTTGAGCGAGTGAGGATCCAAGGTGAGCTAGTATGAGTATAGTACCTAGTTTCAAATTTAAGTTAGAACTCCAATCTAGGATAGGCTCTTGAAACCAGCATCTCTATCTTGACTCACCCTCGGTGGAGCGTGTGAGTGAGTTAGAGCTGATTTTAATGAGTCTTAGACTTCTTTAGTTAGACGTTACGAGCCTAGACATACATAGGGTCACTAGAGTGGAACTCACCTTCTTACATGTGACATTCGGTTGAACTGTCATGGTTTGAGGGTCGGAACCACCTTTGATCAGTAGACTGCCTAGCTTGACGTACCACGATGATCTTATACATGTATCTTAATTCCAATCCTTTTAATTCATGTCACTTGTCACTTGTCTCTTGTCTCCTCTCTCAGTCTCTTAAGTATTTTTACATGTTCTCTATTTCTTCTATGTGTGAGAAGGCTCCGCAGTATTGCATTGAACCAGTGAGGATGTTTCTTTGAGCTTGTGAGTAAACTCTATCATCATAATTCACTTGCATGCATATAATCCATACATACCCATACATATTGATTAGTTTCTGAAAGTGTATAAGAACGTCCAATATTGGACCATTCTTCCTTTCGAAACTGGTTTATGTGTAAGGATTCCATCTATTCACGTCATGCATACATATCATCCAAAGAAGACTATGCATATGAATTAGAATTAGGAAGTGTTTAAGAAGCTCCTTCAATGGACCATTCTTCCTTCCAAATTTGATTCGTGTGTATGGTTCTCTTTCATTCTTATCATTCATGTTCATAAATCTAACTTGCACTCCTACTTTCCCATTCCCATAATCATTTCAACATCTCTCTCTTCTCCATACCCAACATTACTTTCACTTTCATGTCCTTAAACCATCCAACATTCATTAGCTTCATACACCCTGTGTGTGCCACGACCGGACCGGATCCATCCGGATTGCGATCACCTCCACAACGATATATGGTTAAAGGAAAGCATCTTCCAAACTAGCTTTTGATGGAGGTAGTCATGTGTGTGAAATATGTATGGAATCCTTCTCCTACAAAATAATGGAGATTACTTACAACTTATGATTCTTGAATTGGGTGGAGGCCAATGGTTATTCATATGCACATATTAGTTTGTTTGGCATATACTCTTGTTCCCTAAAAACAATGTCACAAACTTGATGAAAAGGCAAATAAAGGTATATTCTTGGATATATTAGTGAGAGTAAATTTTACCACTTATACTATCCATTGACATACAAAGTTACTGTAATTCTAGATGTGTAATTAGCTAAAAATGTAGCTTATCCTTTATTTGATAGAGAATTTTAGTCAACACTTAGTTCACAAGATGTATTTGATACACTCATGCCATTGTGTCAAACTCGTGTGATTGACAATGGCCATGTAGGCCATTCAAATCAGGGGTTCAAAGACCTAAAAATTATCGTGGCCAAAAAAGCTCCAACAAAAGATGGCTAAGAACTTTAAAATATTGCTAACAAATATGGATAAAAATTATAGCCAAAGATGACTAAAAGTTTAGAAAATGTATAACCACACATGGCTCAAAATAAGCATGATATTCCACCCACTTTTGATGTACATTTTAAAAATGTATTACATGAAGGGCACATGTGTGTAAAGAATGCATAATCTATGCCAAAATTGTTGCGAAAAACTTGCAAGATAACAAGTTGAGTCTTCCTTTACTAGGTAGAACACGATCAAGCTCTTTCCATGCATCAAGGGACGTTGTGGATGCATCTCTTATTGCAACTACATATAATGAAGAGCCACTCACTTTTGAAGATGCATGTGATGATTCAAATTGAATGAGCATAGTGCAATCAAAATTGGATTGTATTAAAAAAATATCTACTAGTGAGTTGTGTGAATTTCCAAAAGATGAGAATTCCATTAGTACTAAGTGCGTTTGCAAAATTAAAAGGAAATAAAATAGTAGCATTGGTCGCTACAAAGCCAAAAATAGTTGGAAAAGGTTATGCTAAAAAACATGGCGTATATTATAAGGAGAATTTTACACATGAGTACCATTTATTTTGTGACTAAATTGGTTGCCCATTGTGGCTAGAAAGGGCCTCAATTCGATATAAAAATAGCTTTTTTGATTGGCAATTTGTAAGAAGATGTCTATGTGAAGGAACCTCCTAGATTTTCCATAAAAAATGAGGATCACATGGTTTCCCTCTTGTGTAAGTATTTTTATGGTCTTAAGCAAGCTCCATGTGCATGGTATGACACGATATCTAAGCAATTGATTACTCTTAGTTTTACATGTAATACAATAGAAATCACACTTTATGTATGCAAGTTGGCCCTGATCTTATAGTGCTTGTTATTTATGTTGATGACATTCTCTTGAGTGGGTCATGTGAATAGAAAATTAGCATGCTTATGACATATTTTCAACATACTTTTGATGTCATACATGTTGAAATTCTAGAGTATTATCTTAGCATCTATCTTCTATTCATTGTGGGCGGAATTGTTTTGCACCAAGCAAACTAGATTGAGAAACTACTTCAATGTTTTGGTTTTGATGATTGCATGCCTATCTCAACACTAGTGGAAATGGGATTAAGGTTCCCAATTGAGAATGCAGGTGTATCCATTTGATACTTATCTTCATGAAGAAACTTTGAGATGTTTGATATATGCAGGTAAAACAAAGTGGGATGTATAGTATGCAGTTTCCTAGTAGAGACAATTAATGCTAAGCATTGGAGAGTAGAAGACCATGTGCTTAGATATCTCAAAGGAACTTTGAGTTATAGCGTCTAACCTTGTAGCCTTGTAACTTGGTAACCTTGTAGCATGTAACGTCTAACCAGATAAATGACATAAGGCTCGATATGGATTAGAGCACGTGGATTGTTCTTTATTATGAAGAATCGTTCATCCATCTTCTAAATTAGGACATAATTAATTCCCAATTATCATATTTATGTGAGTTTGCAAGTCAAATTATTCATACATGCCACTTGTAATAATTGATGAACCTCCCTCCATGCTTTGCCACATAGAAGGAATCTCTAAAGTGAAGGAACCGAGCATCAAAAGATGAGTTCAATGAGGGCATGTTGGTGAGAGTCCCACCATGCACTAAAAGCACTTCCTTGAATAGAATATCAATAATGAATGACGTGTTATAGGTTGGAAAGCACTCTTTTTTTGTTAGACTTACACCCACCAAAGTGTTGATTTTGTTTGAAATTGTGTTATCTTCCTTGGCTTTCCACTTTTATCTAAATTCTAGTAGATTTTGCACCATGAACATCACCATTTCCACTTGACTTCTCCTTGTTTTGGAGATCTTTAGGGCCTTGTAGTCGTTCTTCATATCTCCTAGCTTCAGGAAATGATAATACCGGAGCTCTTGGTTTCATGAATCATTCCTTATGTGTTTCTCATCTTTTTGGTCTAGTCTCTCCCCTATACTCTAAAGCTTGCCTTGACGTCTGAGTTATGTGAGCCTTACCATTTGAGGGAAAACCTTTTGAATTTCTTTAAGTTCTCTCACTTAGCAAAGCACTACAAACATCCATATAGGCTTATTTCCATTTTGATGCACTATTGCTTATAGCTGCGTACAATGTGTCCCATGATCCAAGTACCGTGCAAAACAATAAGACAACACTTATCTCATCATCTCGATTTAAATCTTTTGCCTACAATAGTGTGAGTATGGACTCAAATAGATCATCATGTCTTAAAGAACCATCAATGTTATGAAATCAAAACTCATATAGCTTGAAAGGAGACTGCTCTATCGTATGAACAGTCTGAGAGCTTCGAGCGATGGCGCTGAGTCTGAGAGCTTCGAGCGATGGCGCTGAGTCTGTTTTCCGGTTTTAACAGCAGTGGTGCACGCTTTCAACAGTCATCATTACAGTCACTCATGGCTTTCTGCAGTCAGCAGCATACATATGGTGGCGGCATCGTCGACGTAGCAGATATGGCGCAACAGATAGGCTGGAAGGGTGCGTAGCAGTTCTGTTAGGGTGCAGGGTCGACAGTTATTGCACCACAACGGCCAAAGCTACTCTCAGAAGAATATAGTTAGCAGACGGCAGAAGTAAATTTCAACTTGTAGTAACCCTCAATCATTGGGAGTCAGGCAGACATCGTGTGCTTCTGAGTATCGTTACACACTCGTGAGTATCGTGTGCATTGGCTGCTGTGTATCGTCTCTCGCTCCTGAGTATCGCCCTTGAGTGTCGCCGCGATCGTCTCCCTGGTATCGCGATACCTCCACTGGAGGTGTCGCCGATACATCATCAGGTCGAGACTGGTATCGCGCCGCGATTTCGGGTCTGTATCGTATTGCTCTGGGCGTCTGTACGGGTTGGCTGGCGGCGCCGACACCCCTGCGACCCCCCTCGCGATACCCCGCCGCCCGAGGTCGCTCATCCTAATCATTGCTCACTCTTTAGCCCGCCCCGCCGATCGCGCTACCTTCCCCTCTCCCTCTGCTGGCCGCGATACCCCGCCCCCCGGTCACGATACCTACCCATCTCCCTCTGCGATCGCGATACCTCCGTTCCCCCGGTCGCGATACCTGCCTCCGGTCGCGATACCTATCCCCGATCGCCGGATGGATGTCTTTATGAATTAGCGCGCGGGGGGAGCCTGCAGCCGCCGATCGCGAGCGCTGGGACCCGATCTCTACCCCGCGTACCGATTTCTCCCCTCCGGGCGGTCGCGATCCCTCCGACCCGGCGACACCCAAGGGACGACCGTTGGGGCTGCGATACCTGGACGTGATCGTCCACGTGTGCAAATCTGAATTTAAGCAAAAGATCCGCTAAAAAATGGGGGGGGAGCTTATTCTTGTGTCCTTGGTAGTCTTCGGGTAAAAAAAAGGGGTTAAAGAAAAAAGGGAAAAAAAAAAGAAAAAGAAAAAACAAAAAAAAAAGAAAAAAGAAAGAAGAAAAAGAAAAGAAAAAAAAAGTAGAAGAAGAGTTTTCTTTGGGGGCGGGGTGCTTCCTTCTTTTGTTGGATTTTGGGCTTTGTCAGTTGTCTATCCTTTCAGAGTTTTAGAATTAGCTCTTCTTTCTTGTCTTGATATGATGTCCCCCTCTCTAGTGAAAAGCAATCTGGCCCCTCCTCCCGGGGAGGCCGCTAACCTGGCCTCCTTGCTGGAAGGGGGCTCCTGTGCCGCCCAAGAGGCCCTCGAGAATGTTGAACCCCCCATGGTCTCCCTCAACAGATCTGCAATTTTATCAACTCAGGAGGAGCTCAAGAAAGTCTGCCTCGTTGGCCAAATGTTCGGCCCTAGGCCCCCGCTCGAAACTGTGCGTCAGTGGCTTCGCAACGAGTGGTTCCCCCGCGGGATTGTTGTTTGTAAGTGTCAGTTCTTGCCGGCAAACCACTTGCTGCTAGTCTTTGAAAATGAAGATATGGCGTTTCGGGCCCTTAGTGTCGGAACTTGGCAGCTCGGCCGGGCGACCCTGTGCATTTTCAGATGGTCCCCTGACTTTACCCCCGACAAATCGAAATCGCTCCGGTACCCGCTTTGGGTTGAGCTCCATAACCTCCCATACTTCTTGTACAACTTCGTGTGGGACATCGTCTCTCCTATCGGCAAGCCGTTGGCGTCACGCGAAGACATTGGTGGTCTCATCTATGAAGGAGCAAGACACTCGTTCAATGCTAGGTGGCACCCACAAATCTGCGTCGAGGCCGACCTCAGTTCGCCACTTCCATCAACGATCAAAGTGGACATGGGCGAAGGAGAAGTTTGGGAGCAGGATATCACCTACAAAAACCTTCCCAACGCGTGCTTTCGTTGTGGTCAGCAAGGTCACAGGATTAAAGACTGCCCTCTCAGGCAAAAAAACAAACGATCTCAAGAAGCCTCCAAAACAGCTCAAGACAAATTTGGCGATTCGACCCACTCGACCAAGGAAGGGGAAGGCAAGGGTCTCCCCAATCCACAAGCTGATGCTGATGGCTTTACTGAAGTCAGAAGAAGAAGGAAAAGAAGTCCGAGGGCCAACGGCGAGAGAAACAACCTGCTAATTAACCCCTACAACAACTTGTATTGCAACCTTGGTAAGGAGATCAACGAGCTCGACTACCCAGGTGGGAAGCCACCTGAGGTAGACAACTACGACGAAGCCCTAGAGATCCCTGAAATCAAAGAAACCCCCCAGGAGGGTTACACTACAAGCAAAGAAGATGGTTTCACCACTAGTAATGAAGATAACATGGACAGTGAAAGTTCCATCATTGGATCGACGATCCCGGAAACGGTGCCGAGCAAGGGGCCCAATTCTCCCCAACAAGGAGCATCCCGCAAAGGAAAACAGCCTATGGAGTTACCATGGAAAAGCCCCCACAAGAACCGATTGCTAAGCCGGGATCAGATCCCAGCGAAAAAGAAAGATGAAGCCAAGAGAAGAAAGGACAAGGCTCCCTCCCGCAAAGAGTGATCAACACAAAAATGATTGTTATCTCACTAAATGCTAGAGGGCTAACCGACCCCTCAAGAGCGACCATCATTGGTCAATGGCTCCGCGACATTAGCTTAAACCCAGACATTATATGTATTCAAGAGATTAAAACTGACGGAGAAGACCTCCAGAAACGGCTCAGACAGGTCTCCTCGGCCCATGTGTGGATCCCAACGAAGCACCAGCGGGGGTCCGGAGGAACGGTTATCGGGATTAAGCAACGCTGGATCGAAAAGCTTGAGAACTCCATTGAAGATGTAAGCCACCGTTGGATTGCGGTTTCTTTTGGTGCTCCTCTTTGTGCTACAATGGTTTCTCTATACGCCCCTAACGGGGAGTTGGAGAGACTGAACACTTGGGCCTCACTAGACTCGCTCCCCCACAACGCGCTTATTTGCGGAGACTTCAACATGGTGGAGGACCCTATGGACAGATGGATGGGTAAGGGTAGGGTCATCGACAGTCGGGAGAAAGAAACGTGGGACACGACCAAACTCCACTTGGATCTGGTTGAATTCAAAGACTCGAATGGCTTTTCTTGGTCGAATCTCCAAGCGGGTGAGGATCTGAGGAAAGCTAGGCTCGATAGATGCTACATCTCTCAGAGTTTTATTCATCAGTGGGGCCACCCTACCATCACGCAACGCACTGACCTCACCATCTCTGATCACTACCCGATTGTTATCACTTTTCAACCTTCCAACAAGATCCGCAAGGCTCCGTGGTTCCATGCCAACGCTACCACCTTCTCTCTCCCCTCCGTCCATCAAGAGATTGCCGATGTGTGGAAGGTGGCGTTCGCCTCGGGCTTGGCCCCTGCCAAGTGCTGGAGAAGAGCGGTCGACAAGTCTCATAAGATAATGATCAGAACTAAGAAGATGCTCGAGACTGTGCGGCGGGCCCGTAGGGAAGCTCTTTACCACAGACTCTGGCGGCTCGAGGAGGAAGTGAACAAAGGAAAACACCAGGCACAGAAAGGTCTTCGAAAAATCAGAGCGGTGTTGAGATATGAGGAAGAAATACAAAGGAAAAACTTGCAAATCTTCTTCAAGGAGTGGTGGGCCGGCAAAGCAGACAAACCCACCAAAGAGATGTGCCGTATCCTTAAAAGGAAACACAGCAGAGAGGCGATCCCTCTGCTACTAGACCCACATGGCAATGTATGCAATTTGGAAGAAGATAACCTTGGCATCATCGAAGGGCACTTCACGAGACTCCTGGGAACCTCGAACCCCCTCTCCCACCATAGAAGGGACTGCATGGCTGCCATTTCTAGGGTTTCCCCCCGGAGAATACCACCCAACCTCCTCCCCCTGCTTCACGCCCCTATCTCTGAATCAGAAATCATTGAGGTCATCGATGCCCTCCCCCTCGGTAAAAGCCCGGGACCCGACGGACTCACTAATGAGTTCTTTAAATCCTTCAAGCTGGTGGTTGCCACCCCTCTTCGGATGGTTTGGCAAGAAGCGCTAAAGTTTGGTGCTCTTCCTTCTTGTCTTAATAATGGAATTATCAAGCTGATACACAAGAAGGGGGAAAAGAACAGAAGCGAGAACTGGCGACCTATCACGATGCTCCAAACAGGATACAAGATCATCGCTAAAGTCATTGCCAACAGACTCTCGTGCCACTTGAGATCTTGGCTTAGTGAGGACCAAAAAGGCTTCATCAAAGGCAGGTCTATCCTGGAAACCATTATGGATATTTGGGAAGGTATTCAATTTGCAAATGAGTCTAAACAAGACGTGGTCTTCCTTAAGATCGATTTTGACAAAGCCTACGACAGACTGGAATGGGACTATCTTCCGCAGTCGCTTCAAGATCTCGGATGTAGTCAGAAATTCACCAAGATGATCGCGACCCTTCTTGGAAACGCAACGACCCAAATTAACGTGAACGGCAAACTTTCGAAGGCGATCCTTCTTAGAAGATCTATTAGACAAGGATGCCCTCTGGCCCCCCTTCTTTTTGCCATCGCCACTGAGGGGCTGAGCAGACTGGTCGCGCATCATGTGGAGACTGGCAATATCAAAGGCCTCCGGCTGCCCCACGACCACAGTCAAATCACCATGAGACTTTTTGCCGATGATATGAACGCGTTTGTACACAATGATAATACCAGCCTGGAGACTTTCTGGAGGTGTGTTGCTACCTTTTGTGAGGCCTCTGGATCCAAAATCAACCACTCTAAGACCGCCTTTAGGGCCATTGTGGGACATCATCCTGGCCTTCTCACTGAGCATGGCTGCCAAATCATTCCGCAGGGCCAAATCTTTCGTCTTCTGGGAATTCCTTTGGGGTTTGGCGTCTCTATGGAACAGCGTTGGAGTTGGGTGTTGGCCAAACTCGAAATCAAGCTTAACTATTGGAAAGGTATGCAAATCAATCTTGCTGGGCGGGCGATGGTTATCAACACGTTCCTCCTCTCTTCTACCATTTATTTCCTTTCTTGCTGGAGACCGAACGAGCAAGGCTTATCCAAATTAAGTAATATCTGTAGAAACTTTCTTTGGACGGGCGATCACAACAGAAGGGGGGTGCCTAAAATCAAATGGGACATCTGCACTAGCCCCAGAGAATGCGGGGGGCTTGGTATCCTGGACATTGGGTGTATGGCCAACAAACTGGCTGCCAAATGGATGATTAAGGCTTGGTGCAACAGGGAGGCCTCGTGGGCCAAGCTGATCTTCAGAAACAAGAATGAGTTGGCTCTCATGGGGTTCCCAAACTGGAAGAATCTCGACATCATGACCCTGCTATTCTCCCCGATCCCTGTCTTCCCGAAAGGCTCCAATCTCGTGTGCTCCCTTTGGAAGGGCTGGAATAAAGTCAAAAGCTTCACAAGAATTAGTGAGGACTGGAAGTGGGCGGCCGGAATCAGACAAAACGACTCTATCTGGTTCTCGATACATGGCATCCGGAGTGTGGAGTCGTGGAACATTCGAAATGCCAAGAGATTATGGCACAAAGGATTCAAAAAATGGAAACACCTCTGGAAACATGACACCAACGGCTGGATCAATTTCGAGGATATTGATCCTTGCAAAAACATCACCTACGAAGAATGGAACACTTTGCAAAGCAGATGCCTCGCATGGGATCGGCACAAGATTCGCCTTCTCATGGGACACGATGCTCCGAACTCGCTCGGTCTCAAATGGCACAATGGAAATAACCTACTCAAAATCCCGAACATCAAAGAAACGACTGACCGCCAGATCAGTCTCAACAAGAAGTGGTGCCTGTCTTGGACGCGGCTTCGATGGGACATGAAATTCATGGGTATATGGCACCCTCTGATCGAGATTAAGAAGTCTGTCCTCCTTTGGCAAATTATGCATCGTGGAATTTGGACTAACCACAAGGCAAGCAAAATTTGCGGGGTCCCTCCTTGGTGCAAACGCTGTCACCGGGCTATTGAAGATATCCCACACATCTTCCTCTCCTGCCCCAGCTCCTTTAGAATCTGGCAGACGGTTGGAAAGAAAATCAGACTTCAAAATCAGCTTAGTTGGAAACAAGTCCTTTTGGGAGAAGCGATCGGCTGCTCCGCGACACTCTGGAACGCCATCAGGGGGGAAGTCTTGTGGAAAATCTGGCGGGAGAGGTGTGCTCTCAACTTCGGCGATACCCCCAGGGAATGGTCGATTGAGAAATCACTATTCCTCCTTGGCAAAAGGATTGTTAGCTGTAAGAAATCCCCCCCCTTCAGGCACCATAAAGTCCTCACTTTGATCAACAACAAGCTCAAACCCAAGTGGGCCCCACATGAGGGCGATGAGAGGGTGATCAACCTTCTATGTAATGCAACCTAGAACCCATACAAGTTTCCCCTGCTTTGTGGGATTTGGGGGGTCCCGTGGGCGCTAGTCCCCTTCTTTTGTACCTTTGTTTCTTAATTTAATTCAAGTCCGGGAGAGTAGGCAATTGCCGAACTTCCTTTATATTAAAAAAAAACTCATATAGCTTATGTATGAGGTATACCTTGTTCAATGTCATGTGTGTCTTATAGGTATTACATAGATTTTGCTACATCCTCTTAATTTTATTAAAATATAGAATTGGAAAGTAGATATATTCAGCTGGATACATCCAAATCATGCACCTAATCATCTCATCAAGGTCCTCGTAGTTGTCATTATCCATATTTGTGGACTTGTTTTCCATGCCTTTCACAAGTCTCCATTGCACCATTGTCGTCGAGATTTTCTCTCCTCTCTCACTCATGAAGGCCTACAAGAAACACATTCGGTGAAGGTAGCCAGAATTCCCTGAGAATTCCAAGATGCATCAAGGATGTCAAAGGGAGTTCACATGCAAACTTTGGAAGAAATCGAGCAAATCTAGGGTAGCGGTCAAAGCTGGTCAACCTTTGGAAATTAGGGCAAAAATTTCAATATCTCCAAATCACATGAAAATTCATATACTTGTAAAGCCTATCAAAGGCAATCTATAGCCCGAATTTCACATGAAAATGGATTTTGTACCACATTGATATGCCATGTGCATTTTGTAAACAATGTAATTTTTCCACTTAGACCCTACAAAATTTTGTATAGGAATTTTTGTTAGCCATATGGTTTGGCATGTATAAAGATCATATGTGGCTACATATTTGTACAAAGTTTCAACGCTATCAGAGCTTCCTAGGCACCTTAATGCCACCTTGCAAGCTTCCAAATGTAGTCAAACTTGTACAAGGAAGATTCAGATGGGAGTTTTTTTGCATATTCCTAAAGGAGGCCTTTCAAAACATAGTCCTACAAACTTTTATCTTCATCAAAGAATATTTGAAGGGTCAAAGAGCACAAAATCCAGTTTTCAAGGTCATCGCAATTTTCTAGAATAAGAAAATTGAAGGCTTGAAGGGCTGCCACATGGAAAAATATGATTGAAAAGTGTGCTAACAGCTGGGTGACGAAGACGACGATCGAGCTGAGAGCTTCGCCCAGGATCGAGCTCCTGTAGCGCTTCATAAAGATGTCGGAGTTGCTGCTGAATCAAGTGCAGAGGAATGGCGAAACTACGTTCGAATGATTGTTTCAGTTTTACCAAAAATACAGTTTGCAGATACTGTCCGTCGCGAGTGCTGAAGCTGTCCGTCGCGATCAACAGCTCAACAACTCTTGTGCAAAAGGCAGAACGTAGCATCAAACTTCACGCTGTCCGTCGCGAGTGCTGAAGCTGTCCGTCGCGATAAACAGCTCAGCAACTCATGTGCAAAAGGCAGAACGTAGCGGTAAAGTAGAGACGCAGACATTGATACCTCTCTTGGCGACTCACTCATGGCTCCTGCGCGACGGATACATGGCGTCCGTCGCGATTGATACAAGGCACGATTGATAGGGGGTCTGACCGCGATGGATACACGGCGTCCGTCGCGGCGATTGACATGCTGAGCTGGCAGAAGGCGCGCGATTGACAGAACGGCTCTTTATCCCCGCGACTGACGGGAGGTGTGGCCTGAGTGTCCATCGTGGGAGCGTCCATCGCGGGCGGGCCAGGGTGTCCATCGATCTCGGCGACTGATTGGGGCTCTTTCTCACGGGCCACGGCATCTACATTTTTCTCTCAGAACGTGTACTTGCGGGAGGTTCTGTCGATCGGGTCCTATTCCCACGACTGATTGAAGGGCCATCCATCGCGATGGATGGATGGCGTGCAAGCGATAGACTGCTAAAGAGAAAAAAAAAATTAAATTAATAAAAATTAATTCAAAAAAAAAGAAGGAAAAAAAAAAAGAAAAGAGAAAAGAAAAAGAGAAAAGAAAAAAATGCAGTAGAAGAGAGAAAAGAAGCGAAGAAAAAGAAGAGAAAAAAGTAAAAAGGAAAAAAGAGCTTTGTAGTTAAGGGTGCTTGCCATTATTGCTAGACGCTCGTGGGCCCCATGGATGTGGCTTCATCCTCTCTCGTGAAAAGTAATCGGGCCCCTCCCCCTGGGGAGACCGATATCCTGGCCGCTCTGCCGGAGGGGGGGTGGTGTGCCGCCCCTGGGGCATCCGAAAGTGTTGAATCCCCCATCGTGTCCCTCAGTAGACCCGCAGTTCTGTCTGCTCAGGAGGAGCTCAAGAAAGTTTGCCTCGTCGGCCAAGTGTTTGGCCCTAGGCCCCCGCTCGAAACTGTGCGACAATGGCTTCGAAAAGAGTGGTTCCCTCGAGGACTAATTGTTAGCAAATGTTAGTTCTTACCAGCGAACCACATGCTGCTAGTCTTTGAAAATGAGGAGATGGCGTTCCAAGCCCTTAGCGTTGGCACCTGGCAGTTCGGTCGGGCGACCCTGTGCCTATTGAGATGGTCCTCGGACTTTACTCCCGACAAATCGAAATCGCTTCGGTACCCTCTTTTGGTTGAGCTCCCTAACCTTCCTTACTTCTTGTACAACTTCGTGTGGGACATTGTCTCTCCTATCGGCAAGCCGCTGGCTTCACGCGAAGACATTGGTGGTCTCATCTATGAAGGTGCAAGACACTCGCTCAATGCTAGGTGGCACCCCCAAATCTGTGTCGAGGCCGACCTCATTTCGCCGCTTCCATCAATGATCAAAGTGGACATGGGCGAAGGAGATGTATGGGAGCAGGACGTCACCTACAAAAACCTTCCCAACGCGTGCTTTCGTTGTGGCCAACAAGGTCACAGGATTAAAGATTGCCCTTCCAGGCAAAAAAACAAGCGATTTCAAGAAGCCTCCAAAACTGCTCAAGACAACTTTGGCGATTTGACCCACTCGACCAAGGATGGGGAAGGCAAGGGCCTCCTTAATCCACAAGCTGATGCTGATGGCTTTATTGAAGTTAGAAGAAGAAGGAAAAGAAGCCCTAGGGCCAACGGTGAGAGAAACAACCTGCCACTTACCCCCTACAGCAATTTGTATTGCAATCTAGGAAAGGAGATCAATGAGCTTGACTACCCAGATGGGAAGCTACTTGAGGTAGACACCTACGACAAAGACCTAGAGATCCCTGACAATAAAGAAACCCCCCAGGAGGGTTACACTACAAGCAAAGAAGATGGTTTCACCACTAGTAACGAAGACAACATGGATAGTGAAAGTTCCATCATTGGATCGACGATCCCGGAAACGGTACCGAGCACGGGGCCCAAGTCTCCCCAGCAAGGGGCATCCCGAAAAGGAAAACAGCCGATGGAGCTACCCTGGAAAAGCCCCCACAAGAACCGACTTCTAAGTCGGGATCAGATCCCAGCGAAAAAGAAAGACGAAGCCAAGAGAAGAAAGGACAAAGCTCCCTCCCGCAAAGAGGGATCAATACAAAAATGATTGTCATCTCGCTAAATGCTAGAGGGCTAACCGACCCCTCAAGAGCGACCATCATTGGTCAATGGTTTCGCGACATTAGCTTAAACCCAGACTTTATATGTATTCAAGAGATTAAAATTGACGGAGAAGACCTCCAGAAACGGCTCAGACAGGTCTCCTCGGCCCATGTGTGGATCCCAACGAAGCACCAGCGGGGGTCTGGAGGAACGGTTATCGGTGTTAAACAACTCTGGTTTGAAAAGCTTGAGAACTCCATTGAAGATGTAAGTCACCGTTGGATTGCTGTTTCTTTCGGTGCTCCTCTTTGTGTTACTATGGTTTCTTTGTACGCCCCTAACGGGGATTTGGAGAGACTGAACACTTGGGCTTCCTTAGACTCGCTTCCCCACAACGTGCTTATATGTGGAGACTTCAACATGGTGGAGGACCCTATGGACAGATGGATGGGCAAGGGCAGGGTCATCGACAGTCGGGAGAAAGAAACGTGGGACATGACCAAACTCCACTTGGATTTGGTTGAATTCAAAGACTCGAGTGGCTTTTCTTGGTCGAATCTCCAAACGAGCGAGGACCTGAGGAAAGCTAGACTCGATAGATGCTACATCTCTCAGAGTTTTACTCATCAGTGGGGCCAACCTACCATCACGCAACGCACTGACCTCACTATCTCTGATCACTACCCGATCGTTATCACTTTTCAACCTTCCAACAAGATCCGCAAGGCTCCGTGGTTCCATGCCAACGCAACCACCTTCTCTCTCCCCTCCGTCCATCAAGAGATTGCCGATGTGTGGAAGGTGGCGTTCGCCTCTGGCTTGGCCCCAGCCAAGTGCTGGAGAAGTGCGGTCGACAAGTCTCGTAAGATCATGATTAGAACTAAGAAGATGCGCGAGACTGTACGGCGGGCTCGTAGAGAAGCTCTTTACCACAGACTCTGGCGGCTCGAGGAGGAAGTGAACAAAGGTAAACACCAAGCCCAGAAAGGTCTCCGAAAAATCAGAGCAGTGTTGAGATACGAGGAAGAAATACAAAGGAAAAACTTGCAAATCTTTTTCAAGGAGTGGTGGGCTGGCAAAGCCGACAAACCCACCAAAGAGATGTGCCGCATCCTTAAAAGGAAACATAACAGGGAATCGATCCCCCTACTGCTAGATCCACATGGCAATGTATGCAATTCGGAAGAAGATAATTTTGGCATCATCGAAGGGCACTTCACGAGACTCCTGGGAACCTCGAACCCCCTCTCCCACCATAGAAGGGACTGTATGGCTGCCATTTCTAGGGTTTCCCCCCGTAGAATACCACCCAACCTCCACTCCCTGCTTCATGCCCCTATCTCTGAATCAGAAATCATTGAGGTCATTGATGCCCTCCCCCTCGGTAAAAGCCCGGGACCCGACGGACTCACTAACGAGTTCTTTAAATCCTTCAAGCTGGTGGTTGCCACCCCTCTTCGGATGGTTTGGCAAGAAGCGCTAAAGTTTGGTGCTCTTCCTTCTTGTCTAAATAATGGAATTATCAAGTTGATACACAAGAAGGGGGAAAAGAACAGAATCGAGAACTGGCGGCCTATTACGATGCTCCAAACAGGATACAAGATCATCGCCAAAGTCATCGCCAACAGACTCTCGTGCCACCTGAGATCTTGGCTTAGTGAGGACCAAAAAGGTTTCATCAAAGGCAGGTCTATCCTGGAAACCATTATGGATATTTGGGAAGGTATTCAATTTGCAAATGAGTCTAATCAAGATGTGGTTTTCCTCAAGATCGACTTTGACAAAGCCTACGACAGGCTAGAGTGGGACTATATTCTGCAATCGCTCCAAGATCTCGGATGTAGTCAGAAATTCACCAAGATGATCGCGACACTTCTCGGAAACGCAACGACCCAAATTAACGTTAACGGCAAACTTTCGAAGGCGATCCATCTTAAAAGGTCTATTAGACAAGGGTGCCCTCTGGCCCCCCTTCTTTTTGCCATCGCCATTGAGGGGCTGAGCAGACTTGTGGCACATCATGTGGAGGCTGGCAATATCAAAGGCCTCCGGCTGCCTCACGACCACAATCAAATCATCATGAGACTTTTTGCCGATGATATGAACGCGTTCGTTCACAATGATAATACTAGCCTGGAGACTTTCTGGAGGTGTCTTGCTACCTTTTGTGATGCCTCTGGATCCAAAATCAACCACTCTAAGACCGCCTTTAGGGCTATTGTGGGACATCATCCTGGCCTTCTCATTGATCATGGCTGTCAAATCATCCCGTAGGGCCAAATCTTTCGACTTCTTGGAATCCCCTTGGGTTTTGGCGTCTCTATGGAGCAGCGATGGAACTGGGTGCTGGCCAAACTCGAAAACAAGCTTAACTATTGGAGAGGTATGCAAATCAATCTCGCTGGACGTGCGATGGTTATCAACACGTTCCTCCTCTCTTCTACCATCTATTTCCTTTCTTGTTGGAGACCGAATGAGCAAGGCCTGTCCAAATTGAATAGTATTTGTAGAAACTTTCTTTGGATGGGCGATCATAACAGAAGGGGGGTGCCTAAAATCAAATGGGCCATCTGCACTAGCCCTAGAGATAGCGGGGGGCTTGGTATCCTGGACATTGGATGTATGGCTAACAAACTGGCAGCCAAATGGATGATTAAGGCTTGGTGCAATAGGGAGGCCTCGTGGGCCAAGCTGATCTTCAGAAACAAGAATGAGTTGGCCCTCATGGGGTTCCCGAACTGGAAGAATCTTGACATCATGACCCTTCTATTCTCCCGGATCCCCGTCTTCCCGAAAGGCTCCAATCTCGTGTGCTCCCTCTGGAAGGGCTGGAATAAAGTCAAAAGCTTCACAAGAATTAGTGAGGATTGGAAGTGGGCGGCCGGAATCAGACAAAACAACTCTATCTGGTTTCCGATACATGGCATCCGGAGTGTGGAGTCGTGGAACATTCAAAATGCCAAGAAGTTATGGAACAAAGGATTCAAAAAATGGAAACACCTCTGGAAACATGACACCAACAGCTGGATCAACTTCGAGGATATTGACCCTCGCATAAACATCTCCTACGAAGAGTGGAACACTTTGCAAAGCAGATGCCTCGCTTGGGATCGTCACAAGACTCGCCTTCTCATGGGACACGACACACCGAACTCGCTTGGTCTCAAATGGCACAATGGAAATAGCCTACTCAAAATCCTGAACATCAAAGAAACAGCTGACCTCCAGATCAGCCTCAACAAGAAGTGGTGCCTATCTTGGACGCGGCTTCGGTGGGACATGAAATTCATGGGTATCTGGCACCCCCTTATAGAGATTAAGAAGTCTGTCCTCTTATGGCAAATTCTTGGAATTTGGACCAACCATAAGGCTAGCAAACTTTGTGAGATCCCTCCTTGGTGCAAATGCTGCCACCGTGATATCGAAGATGTCCCTCACATCTTCCTTACTTGCCCCAACTCCTACAGAATCTGGCAGACGGTTGGAATGAAAATCAGACTTCAAAAACAGCTTAGTTGGAAACAAGTCCTTTTGGGAGAAGCGATCGGCTGCTCTGCGACACTCTGGAACGCCATCAGAGGGGTAGTCCTGTGGAAAATTTGGCGGGAGAGGTGTGCTCTACGAGAACATGAACAAAAACAAGATCCTGAGCAAAAAGAGAAGAAACCAAAGAGAAAACCTAAAGCCATCTTGATTTCAGAAATTGAGAGAAAAATAGATCCTATGGAGATTTTAGATGATATTTAGCTTAAGAGTCAAGTGACTATGTCTTTAGAACAAGTTTTCTCTATTGCAAAGCCTGTTTTTAAAGATAACTTTATTGGCCTAATTAAAAGGAAGAGGTTTCCGCTTAATCTAGATACTGAGATGCAAGATTCTCTAGATCAAGATCAAGCTATGAATGAAGCCTTAAACTTTGATGAATCTGATGAAGAGGACTTTGATGAAGTAAATGTTAATAAAAATTTCTTAGGACCTATTCAACCTGACCATGAAAATCATGAAAACAATCCTAAAAGTCACTTTAAAAGAAAATTTTGGTATAGAGGTACATCACAGATGCATGTTAAAATAGGAAACGATAAGAACACTATCATTGTAAATGCATTAGTAGATTTCG
The DNA here is from genome assembly GCA_020310875.1 of Ceratopteris richardii. Lineage (NCBI taxonomy): Eukaryota > Viridiplantae > Streptophyta > Polypodiopsida > Polypodiales > Pteridaceae > Ceratopteris > Ceratopteris richardii. Next base: position 10,574,730 of record CM035430.1, on the reverse strand, counting down.
GCTCCGAAATCAATGTGATTTCAAGAGAAGTCTATGATAAGTTTTGATGGCCCATAGATAAAGATTGTGGATGGCATATGAGAACTGCAGATAATGGTGTAGGTACCCTGTATGGAGCTTGTGCTAGTGTGCCCATATCCATAGGAGGAATCACAAAAGAGTTTCACTTTTTTATTCAAGATAATTGCTCCTATGAAGTTCGCTTAGGTCAACCCTTTATTTGTGAGAGTCGTATGGAAACTAAAGCCATGGATGATGGGTCTACCTATGCTAGATTTAAGTCTAAGGATGGAATGCAATCACTTCAAGTCATGACGGTAGGAGTGAATCATCCTAGGCATCGATTGTCAATTAGAAAGAAACCGATTGTTACTCAGGGTCATGAGCATGCTTGTAGTGATTGTGCACCTCGATTCATGTTTGGAGCTACATATGATCAAAATTTCGGATAGAATCCATTGTTGAGCGGGACAACAGTGGATACTGGTTTGACATCTCGCATCCAACCAACATGTACAATAGTTTGTCACTTTGTTTTCCACATTCTAGATTAGATTTTCTTCATAAGAGTCAATTGTCCAAGTCTTTTATCCAAAAAACCCAAAAAAATTACAAAAACACCAAAATCATGGAACATGATGAGAACATTGAGCATGTGATTGAAACATCTCATTGTTTCTCTACTCTTGAGGAGTTAGAGTTATGTCTTCAACAAAATTCTAATTCCCATATTATTCTTCTTTCTTCCCTTGATGAGTATGCTCTAATCCACAAATATGCTCTTAATGTTGACAAGTGCTCAAAATTTAACCAAACACATGATGCCTTAGTTGAAATGAAGTACAAACTTGTAGACAAAAAAATCAAACCCATAGCTCAACCATTACCTCAAGGAAGTAATGAAAAAATTATTGATGTGAAAATTTATCCAATTCTTAGGGATAAGAAAAACATAGGACATACATTCATGGATGAGACAATCAAACAAGTGAAAATAGATAGAGATGATGACTTTCTTTTGCCAGCAGAGAGAGATAAATTTGAGGGAGTCATACGTAGCCATGGAAAAGCCTTTACTATGTATCCTCATGAGATTGGTTGTGTAGATCCTAAGCTAGTTGCACCCATGATAATCTTTACTATTCCACATATTCCATAAAATCTTCGCCCTATACCAGTTCCAAAGGCTCACTTACCTGAGCTAATGAAAGTACTCAAGGAGAAGATAAACATGAGAAATTTAGAGCCATCTTTTGCACCTTACTCAAATCGATGGTTCACTGTGCCTAAAAAGAATGGGAAACTACGTTTTATTCAAGATCTCCAACCCATCAATAAAGTCACCATAAGGAATGTAGGAACAGGACCCATTGTAGATGAGTTTGCTGAATCATTTTTAAAACATTCTATTTATTCAATGGGTGATTTATATTCTGGATATGACCAATTCCAATTAGCAATTGATAGTCGTGACATTACCACAATGAAAACTCCTTTAGGCTTAGTGCGAATGTATACTTTACCTCAAGGAGCGACTAATTCTGTGGCTCATATGATGAGTGCTATGAATATGGTCTTAGATGATTTTATCACTCATATAACTATGCCATTCATTGATGATATTCCAATTAAAGGGAGTCAGGAACGTGTAAAGGACATTACTTTAGATCCATCTGGATGTCGTAAATTTGTTCTTGACCATATCCCTGAATGTGAAAGAATATTTCAATGATTTGAAGAGGTAGGTCTCACATTTTCCATACAAAAATCTGTTTTTGGTGTCAACGAGGTTCTTATTGTTGGACATTTATGTGGCCATTATGTTTGAAAGCAATACCCACAAAAAGTTGATGCCATTAGCAGGATTTCTGAAACATGTAACAACGTGAGTGAGGTACGTAGATTTCTTGGTGCTTGCATCTTTTATGTTATTTGGATCCCACACTTTGCTCATGTTGTTGATTGTCTCTATGACTTGTTGAGGAAGAAACAAAAATTTATTTGGACTGACAAACACACTCAAGCTATGCGTAAATTGAAGAAATTATTGCTTGAAGCTCCCATCCTTAAGCATGTAGACTATTCTGCTAACAAACCTATTATATTGACTATTGATACTAGTCCTATTGGTATAGATTGGGTCATAAGTCAAGATGACAGTGAAGGGAATAGATATGCAATTAGGTTTGGTGCCAAAATTCTACATGAAACACAACGAAAATATCCACAGATCAAACAAGAACTATGGGGTATGGTAACAGCTTTGAAAACAGACAAAGAATATTTCATTGGTGCAAATGTCAAAGTTGAGACTGATTGTTTGCCTCTCATTGGAATGATATTCAATTGCTCATCTCTTGATATAGCCATGGTTAGATGGATCTCATATATTAAGTTCATAAATCCTGAGTTAGTTCATATTTCAGGTAAGTCAAATTTAGTTGTTGATATGTTATCGAGAGCTAGATTTGATGATCTTGAAAGTGATCTAATAAAGAATGTGAACTTAATTGACTATGTTCCACATATATACGAGTATGAGAAATTTCATGAGTCTGAGTATGAAAATGAATGGAAAGACATAGGAGAATATCTGAGTACACTAGAACCACTACCTAACTGGACTACGAATAGATTCCATAACATTAGGAAACGAGCTTATAAATTTTTCCTATGTAATGGTTATCTTTGGAGGCATGCTAAGGGTAAGGTTAAGAATCCACAACGAGTCCTAGGAAAACGAGGTCTTCAATTGCAAGTAATGAAGGAAATGCTTGAGACATTATGGGCAGGTCATAAAGGATTTTTTGGAACATATGAAAAAATTAGAAGTACCTATTATTGGCCTAGGATGTATGTTGACATTAGTAGCTATGTTTCTACATGTTCTTCTTGTCAAATTCATTCATCAGTCAAACATAGAGATCCGTTGCATCCTACTTATCCACCTTGTATTCACTACAAGTGGGTAGTAGATCTTGTAACTATGCCTAAAGGTATTGACAAAATGCAAACATTATGGGCAGGTCATAAAGGATTTTTTGGAACATATGAAAAAATTAGAAGTACCTATTATTGGCCTAGGATGTATGTTGACATTAGTAGCTATGTTTCTACATGTTCTTCTTGTCAAATTCATTCATCAGTCAAACATAGAGATCTGTTGCATCCTACTTATCCACCTTGTATTCACTACAAGTGGGTAGTAGATCTTGTAACTATGCCTAAAGGTATTGACAAAATGCATTACATTGTACTTGCAAGAGAAGACTTAACTAATCATGTAGAGGGACGTGCACTACGATCTAAGACCACTTACAATGTTTGCAAATTCTTGCTTGAAGATGTCATAAGTCGCTTTGGGTACATAGAGAAAGTAGTTGCCGATCGTGGAGAGTTAAATGCGAGAGAAGCTAAAGAGTTCTTTGAGCGTCACGGTATTTTTTTGTCTCTCACTACTGCATGTAACCTAGAGGCCAATGGTAAAATAGAGAGAGGGCATCCACCTATTGTGAAAGCCATATCTAAAGCATGTAACGGTGACATCAAACAATCACCTAGATTCTTACCTTTTGCACTTTGGGCAAAAAGAATGACATGCACACGTACTACTGGATATATGTCTACTCAACTCATGTACTGTCATAAACCATTGTTTCCAATTCAGTCTCACATTCAAGTAAGAGCCGTAGCTATGAGTTTTCCGTTTAATGAGAGGTATGGGTCTGTTGATGGCTGCGCCCCTCTGCCGTGTCCCTGTTGGTTGGGTTTTCTTGAGAAGCGATGTTGGTCTTGTCTTGTCTTGTCTTGTCTTGTCTTGCGCTAAAGAAGACCATAAAGTAAAGGGCCACCCGGAGGGAAGACCATTAAGGTCTTGAGCGCAGCGAGCCATAAAGTCAAGAAGGTGCGTAGCAAGCTATTACCGTTTTCTTGAGAAGCGATTGCATGGTCAAATTTGCCTTGGTCTGAAAACATGTCTACTGATGATTTTTTGAGTTTGCGCACTAAACAATTAGAACAAGGAAAATTAAGACTTGATGATGCCGTTGAAAAATTAAGAGAATCTAGAATGAAGAACAAGCATTATTTTGATAAAACTGATCGATTGCGTCCTAAGCCAATAAAGTAGGAGATTGGGTGCTCATTTATGATAGTACATTTGACTCTCAATATGATGCACGCAAAAAGCTCACTCAAAGGTGGTTTGGGCCATACATTGTATCAAAAGTCAACAACAATGGTACGTATGCTCTTTGTGAATTAAATGGTGTTGCACTAAAAACTTTGATTGCAGGTAAAAGGATAAAGCTATTCAAGAAACGTGATAATGATGAGTACTTTTTGGATGATGACATTGAAGAAGATGACAACAATGAGGCCGATTCTTAAACAGGAGTATCCATGTTATAAAAATAAAAATAATAAAATAATAAAAATAAAAAAAAGAAAAGGAAATATAAAAAAAACATTCAAAAATATCATTTCAAGGTCATGTTGCTTTCTGTTTTTTCAAGTTATTCTACTTTCATGCATGTTTGTTTTTAGTCTTTGTATTGCATTGCATATCCACATTACTTGAGTAAAAAAAAAGGCAAATGATGATTTCTCTACTTGTGTAAAATTGTATCTTAAGTAGTTAAGAAATTGATTATAATCTAGGATTGTGGAAAGATAGGGCATGTGGATTTGGAGGTTTATTTTGGTGACATGACTTTCATATATAAACATGCATATGTATCCTCTATCGAAAGCATAATTGTTGAAATCCTAGCTCTTGCTATTGCATGTTTCTACATCCTTAGTCATCTCACAGCACTTGTATCGGAGTTTAAACGACTGTTCTCCGTCATAAAAAATGGTTGTACCTTGTATCGAGGTTTAATTTTTCCCTGTCATCAAAAAAAAAAAAAAGCTACATGTTACCAGGAAGTTTACACTTTCTTCCACCCCAAAAAAGTGATCGTAACCATAAAGTTGCCGAATCATCATCATCATCAAAAAAGAAAAAAGAGCAAGCCAAAGGAGGATAAAGAGGCATAGTAGAATAAATCACGGGCTATCTACGCACATTTATGCATTAGTGGAGTTTAGTTAGATTTCCTTGCATGTTATTAGAGAAAGAGCATATTCGTATTTATGTAGGAAAGGAGTTGATCTAAAATAAGCTAAAGTTGAAAGATGTCTCTTGAAAATCCTAAATCTTGTTTATAATCGTGTTTAAGGTAGATTGCTTTATGAAAAAGGTACAAATTCTTCTTCAAGATGAGAGGAACTGATGCTTAAAATGACTCAATACATCCACTTCCACTTCATATTGATGCTTGTTTGTTTTCTTTCTTGTTGTCAATTTTGCTTGTTCATTTGCATATATGTTGCCTATTTGTTCATGCATATTCATGTTGCGTGTTTCAATTCTTTCTTTCATGCAAATTTTGCTTCATGTCACGTTACCTACTCATTCATGCATATAATCAATTTTCCTGCCATGTTTCTTATGTTGCCTATAAAAGAATTTGATGCCTGGAACATTTTGTTTTTCACAGATGCTAGCGTGGCGCTTTCGGAGGAATCGCAGGTTTAGTGGGGGCTAATGTCGTCGAGATTTTCTCTCCTCTCTCACTCATGAAGGCCTACAGGAAACACATTCGGTGAAGGTAGCCAGAATTCCCTGAGAATTCCAAGATGCATCAAGGATGTCAAAGGGAGTTCACATGCAAACTTTGGAAGAAATCGAGCAAATCTAGGGTAGCGATCAAAGTTGGTCAAACTTTGGAAATTAGGGCAAAAAAAATATCTCCAAATCACATGAAAATTCATATACTTGTAAAGCCTATCAAAGGCAATCTATAGCCCGAATTTCACATGAAAATTGATTTTGTAGCACATTGATATGCCATGTGCATTTTGTAAAGAATGTAATTTTTCCACTTAGACCCTACAAAATTTTGTATAGGAATTTTTGTTAGCCATATGGTTTGGCATGTATAAAGATCATATGTGGCATAAGAAAATTAAAGGCTTGAAGGGCTACCACATGGCAAAATATGATTGAACCATGTTGTAAGGTCAAGATGAGCTCATATCCAAGGGTGGAGATGCACTAAAGCATAAAGGAAGGAGGATCCACGAGCTTTTTCATCAAAGAAGACTTTTTTGACAGTTAAAGATCAATAATGCAAAGTTTCTCCAAAAATATGGGCTTATCTTATTCGAATTGATGTCAGCACTGATCCGACGGTCCAGATCATCCCCAGATCCAATGGTGGAGAATGAAGGTGCCTAAATTTCACTCCTTTACACTAGATTTGATAGAAAGAACAATTCCAAGCCATTGATTTGATTAATCAAATGGTTGTAATCGAAAGTAGTGATCCTAGAGTTGAGAGTTGATTTCTCTAGATCCAAGGGCCCAAATTCATTCAAAAAACTATATAAACCCCCCTCCAAACTCCTAGAGCATCATTGTTAGGCATCCATAGGGCTCTTGCTAGCTTACAGTTTTCTTGAGACGATCACCCTCGGTTGAGCGAGTGAGGATCCAAGGTGGGCTAGTATGAGTATAGTACCTAGTTTCAAATTTAAGTTAGAACTCCAATTTAGGATAGGCTCTTGAAACGAGCATCTCTATCTTGAATCACCCTCAGTGGAGCGTGTGCGTGAGTTAGAGATGATTTTAATGAGTCTTAGACTTCTTTAGTTAGACGTTACGAGCCTAGACATACATAGGGTCAATGAAGTGGAACTCACCTTCTTACGTGTGACATTCGGTTGAACTGTCATGGTTTGAGGGTCGAAACCGCCTTTGATCAGTAGACTGCTTAGCTTGACGTACCCTGATGATCTTATACATGTATCTTAATTCAAATCCTTTTAATTCATATCACTTGTCACTTGTGTATTGTCTCATCTCTCAGTCTCTTAAGTGTTTTTACATGTCTTCTATTTTCTTCTATGTGTGAGAAGGCTCCGTAGTATTGCGTTGAACCAGTGAGGATGTTTCATTGAGCTTGTGATTAAACTCTATCGTCATAATTCACTTGCATGCATATTATCCATACATACCCATACATATTGATTAGTTTCTAAAAGTGTATAAGAAGCTCCAATATTGGACCATTCTTCCTTTTGAAACTAATTTATGTGTAAGGATTCCATCTATTCTCGTCATGCATACATATCATCCAAAGAAGACTATGCATATGGATTAGAATTAGGAAGTGTTAAGAAGCTCCTTCAATGGACCATTCTTCCTTCCAAATTTGATTCGTGTGTATGGTTCTCTTTCATTCTTATCATTTATGTTCATAAATCTAACTTGCACTCCTACATTCCCATTCCCATAATCATTTCAACATCTCTCTCTTCTCCATACTCAAAATTTAATTTCACTTTCATGTCCTTAAACCTTCCAACATTCATTAGCTTTATAAACCCTGTGTGTGCCATGACCGGACCCGATCCACCCGAATTGCGATCACCTCCACACCCTCTAGACCAATATGTCCATATCTCATTCTTCTAGATAGCAAAGTCATCCCATCAAACTTCTGGTTCTCTGGGCTCCTGTTTTTTAGAGTAAGATAGCCTTTTTCCCATATTGTCGTAACCCAAAATTTTCAAAGTACAAATAGTAAGCCTTTACCTAAAAGTAAAACATACCATGAGTACATTGAGTTCCAAGTGTTAGCAAGAGTACGATGGTAGCACTTCAACTATGAAAACCAAAGTCAAGGACATAAATCATCAAATGAGAGAAAAACATTTATTGAAAGCAGAGGGCATAATCCCATCTCTCCAATTCTCAATCCATGGAGACGCAATCTGAAACGAGAGGAATATTGCAAAACATAATAAAATCTCTAAATCATTTTCCCTCCAATCATATTGTTAGAGTCTATTTTAAGATAACTTTATATCACTAAAAAGCTATCCATGTCCATGAGCACAAAATAGATCTCCGATACATATTAAAAAACGGCTATTACAAAACCAAAAGATGAACACAGGTAAATGACTTAAACCCATTTAACCCATATTCCCCTAAAATTTGTTAGCATTATATATTTAAATCATTTTTCCTCCGATCACATTATTGAGTGTGTTTTAAGATGGGTTGATATCACTAAAATCTTAGCTATGTACATGACGAAACAACCAATCTCAATGATACATTCAAAAGTGACTACTAGAAACCCGAAGATGAACAAAATGATGACTCAAAACTATTGAGCTCATATTTCCCTGGAAATTCACCAAAAATCTTTGATGTCTCAAACTTGTTAAGCTCGAATTGCCCTAGAATGTGAGCTTCTTTGATACTCCATAAACGTCTTTTACCTTCAAGATTTGAATGGCCGCAAAGACATATCAAAGGTTTGACCAAAGACCACAACACCACGATACATCATTCTCTTTGAAATTTCATGCTTGACTCTACTGTCCTTAACTTTTCTAGATGCGAACTTCCATCAAAATTTCCATTGCATGGTGCATCCTCATTTCCTTTACCGAACCCTTTGCCGAAACTCCCCCAAATGCTTAAGAATAAAAATCCCTTATTATAGGGTGAATGCATCTCTACCCCTCTCACCAAAGTTCTAATAGAAGTGTATGACAGCTATAAAGGTAGATGAAAAATATGTAATATCCGGTATGAAACAGACTACAGCGCACTATTGTACATTTCAATGCAGCTCATTAGTTTGGAATGAGTACTAGAATGTTATTGTCTCATTTCGAATGTGGTTTGTCTGAATTATTTTTTTAGGATACTTTAGGAGTCTAATACATGATGCCGCAAATACATGTTTGCCTTGATTTTGAACTATGCCTATGGAAAACACCAATGGTCTACTAGCATGTCCTATCTTTTGTGACATCCAGGTTCCATAGTCTCGTTCGTGGCAAAACCCTACATTAAAAACTTGTTGAAAAACAAAAGGGTGGCCATTCTGATCCTCGTCATTGTTTTTATAGTCAGCTTCCGTGCCTGTGTGATCTACACGTTATTCCTCAACATTGTTACTTTCTGTCTTATTCAATCCCTTCTTTTGATCAAGATTCTCGTTTTGGTCGAACAAAACAATACAAGACTTTCCATGGTTGAATAAATTCTTAGTAGGTTCTTCACCATCATTCATCTGCTTCGATGACTGTTCATTTTTTGAAACTTGGAAGGGGTCATTTATAGTAATCGCTGTTAGAACATAGAGATATACGAGCCGTGAAAAACGCTCGAAAAGGAAGAAAAATCTCTCTTAACCCAATTAGATGAAGGAAGAACAAGTCTATCATATAGAGCGCTCAACAATAGTGCTAAGTGAGGATGTGAAACAAATTTCTCACGAGTTTGGATGCATCGATAGCAAGGATGTGCAACAAATTCCTAAAAGGTTTGTGTGAGTTTAAGACATTTACCCATCGTCTAACAACGTGATGAGTCATGACCGCTAGCCATGCGCCACTCAATCCCTTCTCTATATCGAGTTTTTAGTTTTGGTGGGACAATACTATAAGACTTTCCATCGTTGATAAACTTCTTAAGTAAGAATCTGCATCATAACTCATCTACTTTGATAATTGGCCCGTTTTTTGAAACTTTAAAGGGGTCATTTTAAGGCATCACATTTGCAAAAGAAAGATTTGAGCCGTGAACATTCAACCGCCTTCTACCAATTGTTGGCGTCAGACTAGAGGGCAAGTGCTAGGTAAAGTTGTACGTACAATTGATGGAATTTTCATCCCCTTAATGAGTTATCCACTTGATTTCGATATTGTTGTTCTCCATAATAAAGATCCTAGGATGTCTAAAGGGAGGAGTCTTTTTGCAGTACTCACTTCTTTTATCTAATAGACCTACAGATTTCATAATCAAACATTCTTTTGGGTTTTCACCAAAGTTGATTGCACACTTTTATTTCCCTATCTTCCAGAGTGCTTCTCCTTTGATGGCATCCCACAATGTAGAAGAACAACCAACTGCTTCACCAAGGATAACTTGCTTCTAGTTGATTTGTCTCTTCAGATTCAAGATTTTGGCACTATCATGCCACATCAATTTATACTTAGGGCACATGAGTGGAGATCTTTATTTGGCTTTGACATTGGTCCAAATTCCCATGTGAAGAATCTACCACATAAGAACTGAGCCCCTACTTTCTGTGATATAGGGGATCTTGAGGGCAGTAAGCCCATTAAATAGCTAGTACAAGGGAGATTAGGCTTCATCCAAACTTCATTTTTGAAGAAAAACAAGATGATATAAGCCATTAAAAGCTCTTAAAAACTATGATAGACCTCACTTAACTCAATCGGATCAAGGATGGAGAAATCTTTCATTGTAGCATTTCCTCAATCACTACCTATCCCTAATCACAATCTTTCAATCACTCAAGAATAATAGAGGAGAGAAGAATGTAGGATTACACAAGATAAGAGAAAATATAATGCAAACGAGTAAAAAAAGATATGACTCGGTGAAAGAGGAATTATGATATTATAGATGAGAATCGATGGTTACAATAGCTTTGCAAAATAGGTTCTTGATGAAGCTTCTACCTCCCGACCACCCTCAAGCTATCAAAATCTCATTCAAACTCACACTCTCAATCACACTCACACTCTCACTCTCACTCTCACCCTCAATGACAAGCTAAGTCTCTAATTTCTATGCATCCCCTTTGTTGATGTGTAGGTCTCCTTATAGTAGAGTTTGATGACCACCCCAAAGACGTGTGCAATCCACCAAATTTAGAAAAAGTTGAGTTTCTCCTTGCATAAAGCCATTTGATCGTAGTGTGCTTTCTTTTGCGTACGTGTTAGAATAGGAGAAAAACATCAAAAATACATATCCAAAAATATCCATAATTAGACATGATGACACATAAGCATGAGAATCACAGATTCAAATAGAATTAGAGAAGCCCTCTCTTATTTTTTTAAGTGTTCTAAAACAACACTTTTCAAAGCCTAGAACTAAAAAAAGGTGAGGAATTAGCTTAAGCATGTGAGTGACACATTTATTCAATTCTTTGATCTACACAATAGGGGTAGAGATGAGCAAGGTCAAAATCCACCTCAAATTGCCACTTTTGAGCCCTCCAAGTTTCAAAATTCTATAGAGAAAGGAAAATAAAGGCATTTTCTTACAAGAACTAAATGTAGATCCCTCAAAAAGGTACTAAAAACATGATTCACGAAAAATTCACGTAGACACTTTTATTCTCTTATACTTGCTCTACCTTTCTCTCATACAAAGTTTTACTTAATTCTTTCATCTTCACCTTCAAATTTCAACTAGAAAACATGATGCGAATAAAGTCTAGAGAGAGAATATGAAACTTGTCATCCCAAAAATTTTCCTACATCCATAAAATGATCTAATTATTTATTCTAAGCATTATCCCCACAATGAAATTAAGAAAGTTCAAAATGAATTATTTCACTAGAATAGAGGCCCATCACATTTCTTCCCCCCTTTAAGAAACGCTATCCTTATAGTGGAAAAGAAGGATAATGTGTTGGAAAATTGTCTAAGTTTACCCAAGTCGAATCCTCTACTAGGTATGAGTACCATTTCACCAAAATATCTACTATAGATCGATTTCTAAGCAATCTTTCCTTCTTATCTAAAATTATTTCACATTGAAGCTCAGAAGAGGCATAATCTTTCAACTTATAATTGTCCTACAAAACATGAGCAACATTAGTTACATATCTTTTAAGTAAGCTAACATGAAATATAGAATGCACATTTAAATGTTTAGGTAATTCGAGCAACTAAACAAGAGATCCAATCCCTTTCAAAACTTTAAAAGGCCTTGCATAGAAAGGAGAAAGTCTATGATCATTCCCTAGCAACAATTTAGATAGGTGCCGATTAACCTTAAGAAATAACATACCATCAATTTGAAATTCAAGTGGGCTTCCCTTTAAATTGTAGAATTTCTCTTGTCTTTTGTGAGCTTCTTTTATGTGTTTCTTAATTGTTTCCAAGTTTTTCATCCATGTTATCAAGCATTTCTTTGGATACTACTACTTTATTTGGAGAACCCAAAAACAAAGGTGGAGTCAAACAATTATAACCATACATAGCCTCAAACGAAGTCATTTTTATAGATGCATGCGATGCACTATTGTATGTAAATTCAATCATGGGTGAATATATTCACTCGAATCATTCCTACTTTTCCTTCACATACATATGCAACATTTCTTCAACTACCTGATCAACCCTCTCGGTTTCCCCATCAGTTTGTGGATGTAAAGGTGTACTAATGCGAAGTTGAGTTCCAATCAATTCAAATGTTGCTCTCGAGAAGATTGACGTAAATCTAAAGTATCTATTAGAAATTATGCTCTTAGGCACTCCATGCAATTGAAAAAAATATTTTACAAATATTCTTGCAACATTCGAAGCAATGTCAATCTTTTTCATAGGGAAGAAATGTGCTATCTTGGTAAGCCAATCGACTACAACAAATATAGTATCATGCTTAATTCTAGTAGGTAATTTAGTGATAGAGTCCATAGAAATAGACTTCCAGTTCTGATTTCCAACATCCAAAGGTTGAAGGATTCCAGACATTCTCTTAAACTCAATTTTCACATGTTGGCACTTTAAACATTCACTAACATATTTTCTAATATCTCACTTCATACATGGCCAAAACTAAGAACACTTTGTTTTAACATAGATCCTTGAATAACCTGGATGTGTAGAGAAAGGTGCATCATGACAATCATGCAATATTCTAACTTTTAACGGAGACTTAGAACATATGCATAATTGATTGTTACAATACGAGGATGCATTGTGCAAATGAAATTTTTCTTGATACATAGATGCCCTGTTTGCATTCAAAAATTTCAAAATATGTGCATAAAAAGCGTCATGTTTTAGTTCTTCTTGAATTTGATTGCAAAAATCAGAATTTATTACAGTAAAGAGATTACATAAAGGTCTTCCACTCAATGCATCAGCCACCTTATTTTCCTTACCAAACCAGATAGTTAATATCAGAATCATACTCGCTTAATAATTCAATCCAGCGCTTCTACCTGTTGTTAAGTAATGGTTGTGTGAAAATGTATTTTAATCTCTAATGATTTGTTTTCAAGTCAAACTTAACCCCTAACAATAGATGTCTCCAATGCTTAAGTGCATGCACAACAAAAAGAAATTCTAGATCATGAGTAGGATAATTAAGTTCATGTTTTGTTAATTTTCTGAACTCATATGTGCCCACCCTACATCTGTGAAAGAACACATCCTATCTCACTACCACTTGCATCACATGAAACAATAAATGGCTTTCCCATTTCTGGTATTTTCCAAACACAATTTTCAACAACTTTTTGTTTAAATGTTTCAAATGATTTTTGAGAGCCACCACTCCATGCAAATCCTACATTCTTTTTAGTCAATTCTATGAGGGGATTAGCTATCTTAGAGAAATCCTTAATATGCACTCTTTAATATTGCAGGAATCATAGGTAACTTCTAACATCCCTTACAGTCTTAGGAATCGGCAAATCAACTATTGTTTTTACTTTATCTTCATCTATATGTATTGCTTCTTTTGATATGACTCTTCCTAAATACACAAGTTTATCCTTAGCAAAGAAACACTTAATCTTCTTTCCATACAATTTGTGTTCTCTACGAGTTTGCAAAGTCTTCTAGAGATGTGCTGCATGCTTAGGATCATGTTTAGAGTATACAAATATATTATCAAGAAATACTAAGATGAATTCGTCTAGGTAATCATGAAAAATATTGTTCCTCAAGCACATAAATGTGGCAGGAGCATTTGTTAATCCAAAAGTAAAACCTTAAACTTGTAGTGACCATTCCTGTACGAAAAGATATCTTGGGAATATCCTCTGTTTTGATCCTAATTTCCTGATATTCAAATCTTAAGTCAATCTTCGTGAATAATTGCTCCAAATAATTGACCTAGTATGTTATCTATGTGAGGGAGTGGATCCTTACTTTCGATTTTTCTTTTATTCACTCCCCGGATACGGGTGAATGGCATGATCAATCTCCCTAGGTGGAGGTATACTAGGAAAGTCTTCTAGAAATACATCGGCATATTCTTTGAAAAGATTCTCTACATAATTTGGAATACTTTCATCATTATGTTCCTCATGCAGATTGTTTAGATACATTATGAATGTTTTATATCCATCACATATACCTCTAACTATGTGCATAACAAAAATAAGAATAGGTTAAGGATTATATGCATCACCTAGAATGTGGATAGATTCACCATCTAGCCTTAAAGTGATTGTTCTTTGTTGGAAATCAATTGTTGCAGAATTTTGAACTAACCAATCCATGCCTATGATTGCATCACTCTGTTTCATCCTAATCACATGAGAACTTCCTGAAAAATACCTACAAGAAAAAGTAAATGCAAGGTTTTCAATGTACCCTTTCGTATAGTGCACTCGTCCATTGGCCATCTCTAGAGGTCTAGTTATCTACATATTTAGAGATACCCCCAAATTCTCTACCAATTTGAAAGATAAAAAACAATGTGTACTACCTGAATCGATCAGAAATCTAACTTTATGCATAGAAAGCATACCTGAAATTGTAATTACGAAAGCCTTTGGGAAAGAATTAGCCGCCATGCAACGTGAAGTAGAGTTAGGGCACTTACCTCCATCATCTACTTTCTCAATCATTGTACCCTCCTCAATGATGTTTATCACCTTTGATTGTGTGGGCCAAAAGACTACCCTATTCAGGCACTTATATGTCCGATGCCCATGCTCTCCACAACAAAAACATAGAACGTCTTTTTGCCCTCTCAATAAAATGAGGGTCTCATTGCCAATGGATTGGTTGATGCCTCTTTTGATTTTCCATCTGAGTAGGATTCTTACCTTGGTTATTAGAAGATGGAGTATTCCTTGAATTGTTCATGTTCATTACAATAGGTCTCTATGGCCTATGTCAGGTTGCAATAAATCTGGTTCTATTCACCTTCTGCAAGTTGAACGTCTCCATCTTCTCAAAATTCTTGGCCATCGCAATAGCAAGGAGAAAATGGATGCATCGAGATCCCGTCACTTGATAGCAAAGTTCCTCACAAAGCCCTTCAATAAATTTTCTCTTCAGAGCATCACCACTAACCTCCAAGGCATATTTGTAAAGACCTAGGAACTTCTCTTTGTACTCATCAATAGACAAGCTATGCTTGTCGCTTTCTTGTTGTCAAAAATTGTAGAGCCCATCTTCTTCTCCATATGGTAGTATGGAGAACAATATCGTTTTTTAGCTTGTTCCCTAAAATCCTTCCATAAAACCCGACCAAAACACATCCAATTCTACATATAGGACTCCCACCATAGCTTCACGATACCATATAGGTGCAAGATCCCAAGTTTTGCCTTGGAATTCTCATTAAATTGTCGGAGATCAAAGAAATCCTCCGGCTCTTCAGTCCATGCCTCAAGATCTTTGCCACTCTTCTTCTCACCATCAAAATCATTCAACTTTTCCTTCTTGAAGACTTGATTAAGGGAAAACTCAGGTGGTTTCATATCTTCATAATTGCATTTCTATTTTCCTCGAGGCACACTAGATGTTCCCCCACCATCATCCACTTCATCGTTTGGTTCCACGAATAAATTTGTTGCATCTTCTGGTTTCTTTCCACCTTGTTCTTTGCGTAATTCTCCAAGAAGCTTCTAAATAAGCTCCTCTTGATCACGCACCTTCTAGGTCAAACCTTGCATCATTCTTGAGAATTGATTCTGCTCTGATACCACTTGTACCATTTCCTGAATCATTATCTATCCTCAATCACAATCTTTAGATCACTTAATAATAACAGAGCAGAGAAAAATGCAAACATTGCATAAAATAAGAGAAAATCAGATGTAAAAGAGCAGAAAAGATATGACTCAGAGAAAGAGGAATTTTTATATGATAGATGAGAATCAATGGTTATAATAGCTTTGGAAAATAGTTTGTTGATGAGGCCTCTACCTCCTGAACACCCCCGAGCTATCACAATCTCATTCACACTCGCACTCACAATCACACTCACATTCTCACTCTCTCTCACTCTCAATTACAAGGCAATTCTGTGATTTCTGTGCATTCCCTTTATTGATGTGCAGTTCTTCTTATAGTAGAGTTGATCACCACCCCAATGAAGTGTGCCATCCACCAAATTAGAAAAAGTTGAGTTTCTCCAAAACTTTCCCAAAAAGCCATACGATCATATTGTGCTTTCTTTTGCCTACCTGTCAAAAATAGGAGAGAAACACCAAAAAGACATATCCGAAAAAATCCACAATTAGACATGATGACATGTAAGCATCAGAATTATGAATTCCAATATAATTAGAGAAGCCCTCTCTTGTTTTTCTGAATGGTTGGAAAACAACACTTTTTAAAGCCCTATAATTCAAAAACAGTGAGGAACTATCTTAAGCTCGTGAGAGACACTTTTATTCAATTTTTTGATATGCACAATAGTGTTAGAGATCACTTAGGTCCAAATCTACCTCCAAATGCCACTTTTGAGCCCTGTAAGATTCAAAATTTTAGAGAGAGTAAAATGAAGGCATTTTCTTACAACGGACTAAATGTAGAGCCCCGAACCAAGTACTTAAAACATGATTGACAAAAATTTCACATAGACACTTTCATTCTCTTATTCTTGCTCTATCTTTCCCTCATATAGAATTTTTCTTCATTCTTTCATCTTCAATTTCAAATTTCATCTAGAAAACATGATGTGAATAAAGTCTAGAGAGAGAATATAAAAGTTGTCATCCCAAATTTTTTTCTACATGCATAAAATGACCTAATTATTCATTCTAAGCATTATTCCCACCATGATATTCAGAAAGTTCAAAATTAATTATTTCACTAGAAAAGAGGTCTACCACAATTCTTCCCCCCTTTAAAGAACTTTGTCCTTAGAGTTGGAAAGAAGGATAATGTGTTAGAAAATCATCTAAGTTAACCCAAGTCAAATCTTCTATTGGGTATGAGTGCCATATCATCAAAATTTTTAATATAGGTCTATTTCTAAGCAATCTTTCCTTCCTATCTAAAATTATTTTACGTTGAAGCTCAAAAGAGCCATCATCTTTTAGCTTATAATTCTCCTGCAAAACATGAGAAACATTAGGTACATATCTTTTAAGCTAACATGAAATATAGGATGCACATTTAAATGTTTAGGTAATTCCATAAAAGAAGTAAGAGATCCAATCTTTTTCAAAACTTTAAAAGGACTTGTATATCGAGGAGAAAGTCTATGATCCTTCCCTAGAAACAAGTTAGAAATTCAAGTGGTCTGTTCTATAAATCGTAGAATTTCTTTTGTCTTTATTGAGCTTCTTTTAGGTGTTTATTAACTTTTCCAAGTTCTTCATCCATCTTATCAAGCATTTCTTTGGACACTTCTACTTTATTTCGAAAACCGAGAAACAAAGGTGGAGTCAAACAATTATAACCATACATAGTCTCAAATGGAGTCATTTTTATAGATACATGCCATGCACTATTCTATGCAAACTCAACCAAGGGTAAATATTCACTCCAATTATCTTGCTTTTCATTTACATACATACGCAACATATCTTCAACTACCCGATTAACCCTCTCAATTTCCCCATCAGTTTGTGGATGGAAAGTTGTACTCATCACTATAGCATATGAAGGGCATATCGACGTTCTACATACCGACAGTCACCCATCGGCGTCGGTATGACCGTGAAAAAATTTTGGCAAACTGACTAGGCAATGTACACGTCTGTACATGTGCATCGGTATGAGCATCGATATAAGCATCGATAGTTCCCAAAAAAATTACCGATGCTTATACCGATGCTCATACCGAAGCTCATACTGACGTCGTGTTTTACCTGAGCCCGAGAGCAAAAATTTGACATTCATCACGATTTGAAACTAGATTTGCTACTGTTGACTTTGCGCATGCAAGCAACATATCTCTGTTTGTCACTCTTTCTCTCTCTCTCTCTCCCCCTCTCTCTCTCTCTCTAAGCACACCTCTATTTTTCTAGATCTAGAGTTTTGGTAAGTATATCGCACATACTGTAGCACTCTTTTTTCTTTCTTTATGTTTTTTCCTTTTCTAATATCTTCTCTCACTACAACATATGAGGGGCATACCGAAGCGGCTTATACCAACGGTCACTCGCGGCGCCGGTATAAACATCGAAAAACCTGACTTGAAGATACCGACGGTGAAGTGACCATCGGTATGACCGTTTTAAATGGATCGTCGGTGTGCTCCGTAGCCGTCGGTATTAGCGTCAGTATAAGCATCGGTATGAGCATCGGTATAAGCATAGGTAATTTACTGGAAGTTACCGACGCCCATACCGGCACCCATACCGAGGCCGACTTTTAAACATACCCGGAACCCGAGAGCAAAACTTCACTTTTTTGCACGTGTTTGAGTACCGTTTGTCTTCTATCGAACTTGCACGTGCGAAGCGAATTGCAAACTGCATTGTCTTGTGCACACACACACACATAGATCTCTCTCTCTCTACACACACACACACTCTCCCTCGGTTTAGATCTGAGATCTTGGTAAGTAGTGCGCGTACTGTTAGCCTTTGTCTTTCTCTATGCTTTAGGTCTTATAATTTCTCTTCTCTTTGATTTTGCAGAAGTTCTTTGGCATTGATTGTTTGGAATTCGATGATAGATGACATACATTACGCTTTGACGACAACGATCCAAAAGAGGGACATACTTGTAAGTGATTGTTTTATTGTCTATTGATAGAGATAGAAAGAGAGAGAGAGATGAGAGAGAGAGGGAGCGAGAGAGAGAGAGAGAGAGATGAAGAGAGAGAGTGAGAGATAAAGAATGTTGAAAAGAAAGGAAGATAGAGATAGGAAAATAGAGCATACACACACACATACATACACACACACACATCTACACATTTACACATGCATACATACACACACATACACATATACACACATGCATACATACACATAGGAAAATAGAGCATACATACACACACACACACAGATCTACACATTTACACATGCATACATACACACACATACACATATACACACATGCATACATACACAAAGGAAAATAGAGCATACATACACACACACATCTACACATTTACACATGCATACATACACACATACATGTACACACATGCATGCTTACATACACACACATATACACACATGCATGCTTACATACACACATATACACATATGCATACATACACATACACACACATACACACATACATGCACACACACACATACACATATACACACATGCATGCATACATACACACACATACACATATACACACATGCATACATACACATAGCAAAATATAGCATACATACACACACACATACACACACACACATCTACACATTTACACATGCATACATACACACATACATGTACACACATGCATGCTTACATACACACACATATACACACATGCATGCTTACATACACACACATGCATGCATACACACACATACATACACATATACACACATGCATGCATACATACACACACATACACATATACACACAATCATACATACACATAGCAAAATAGAGCATACATACACACACATACACACACACACATCTACACATTTACACATGCATACATACACACATACATGTACACACATGCATGCTTACATACACACATATACACACATGCATGCTTACATACACACACACACACATATACACACATGCATGCATACACACACATACATACACATATACACACATGCATTCATACATACACACACATACACATATACACACATGCATGCATATATACACACACATACACATATACACACATGCATACATACACACACATGTACACACATGCATACATATAAATATAAAAAGTACTAGTGTTTAAAATAATTTTATTAAATATATATAATTAAATATATAAAAATAGAATTAATTAAGATCAAATCTGAATATATAAATATATATATATATATAAAATAGGGTTTTAGGTTTTTAGGATTAGGATTAGGGGTTTAGCATTATGAGTTTTGGTTTTTAGGATTAGGATTAGGGTTTTAGGGTTTAAGGAAAAATTTGAATAAATAAATAAATATATATATAAAATAGGATAATTATATAGATAAATAAATATAAAAATTAGTAGTGTTTTAAATAATTTAATTAAATATATATAATTAAGTATATAAAAATAGGATTAATTAAGAACACATTTGAATATATAAATAAATATACATATAAAATAGGATTTAGGTTTTTAGGATTGGGATTAGGGTTTTAGGATTAGAGTTTTAGGTTTTGAGGATTAGGATTAGGGTTTTAGGGTTTTTAGGGTTTAAGAAAAAATCTAAAATAAATAAATAAATAAATAAATAAATAAATAAATATATATATATATATATATATATATATATATATATATATATATATATATATATATATATATATATATATATATATATATATATATATATATATATATATATATATATATATATATATATATATATATATATATATATATATATATAAAATAGGGTTTTAGGTTCTTAGGATTAGGATTACGGTTTTAGGGTTTTAAGATTTAAGGAAAAAATCTGAATAAATAAATAAATATATATATAAAATAGGATAATTATATAGATAAGTAAATATAAAAACTATTAGTATTTTAAATAAGTTAATTAAATATATATAATTAAATATATAAAAATAGGATTAATCAAGAAAAAATCTGAATATAAATATAAATATATATATATATATATATATATATATATATATATATATATATATATATATATATATATATATATATATATATATATATATATATATATATATATATATATATAATAGGGTTTTAGGTTTTTAGGATTAGGATTAGGGTTCTCGGTTTTTAGGATTAGGATTAGGGTTTTAAGGGTTTAGGGTTTAGGGAAAAAATCTGAATAAATAAATAAATAAATATATATATATATATATATATATAATAAGGTTTTAGGTTTTCAAGATTAGGATTAGGGTTTAAAGGTTTTAAGATTTGAGGAAAAAACCTGAATAAATAAATAAATATATATTTAAAATGGGATAGTTATATAGATAAATAAATATAAAATGTATTAGTGATTTAAATAATTTAATTTAATATATATAATTAAATATATAAAAATAGGATTAATTAAGAAAAAATCTGAATATATAGATAAATATATATATGAAATAGGGTTTTAGGTTTTGAGGATTAGGATTTGGGTTTTAGGATTAGGGTTTTAGGATTAGGGTTTTAGGATTAGGGTTTTAGGATTAGGGTTTTAGGATTAGGGTTTTAGGTTTTTAGGTTTAGGATTAGGGTTTTAGAATATAAAGAATAGGGTTTTTAGGATTAGGATTAGAGTTTAAGGGTTTTAAGATTTAAGGAAAAAAATTGAATTAATATATATATATATATATATATATATATATATATATATATATATATATATATATATATATATATATATATATATATATATATATATATATATATATATATATATATATATATATATATATATATATATATATATATATATATATATATATATATATATACGATAATTATATAGATAAATAAATATAAAAAGTACTAGTGTTCTAAATAACTTAGTTAAATATATATGATTAAATATATATATATATTAGGGTTTTAAGATTAGGGTTTTAGGTTTTTTTAGGTTTTTAAGTATTTAGGTTTTAGTATTTCAGGTTTAAGTCTTTAGGACTAAGATATTTAGGTTTAATAATAAAAAAAATGATCTTAAATGTCCATATTGTAGCAGATGGCTTCTTTGGATCCGGAGGAGAGAATGGCATGTCCTTGCACTCAGTGCAAGTATCAAATTTATTGGAAAGGACGGATTTGTACTGCACATGTCAGAGAGTATGGATCCTTTGATAGGAGTCTACTAGAAAACCTACCCTACCATTCGCATGGTCCCCTAGGTGAGCAGATGGACCTAAACGACATTGCACCGGTAACCTCTCATGGACAAAAGAGAACAAAGAAGGACTTAGACGTACATGCAATTACTAATAATATTACACAGAATGAACATATGGAAGAGATGCTCAAAGCATTTTATGAGATGGTCGAAGATCATGATGGTGGAGAAGATGTCGAGAGTTTCATGGACACAACATAATTTCCACGATCAGAAGTCGATGAAAAATATGAAAACACGTGAAGACTAGCTCGTTTACCACTTTACAATGGAGCAAAGATATCTGTACTACATGCGTCTCTCACGATGCTCAATCTGCAATCCATTTATGGATGGTCAGATAGTAGTGTCACTGAATTGTTCAGGTAAGTGGAGAACAAATTGGCTTTCATTGTTGTATCAAAATAACTTTATTTACTAATATCGTTTTAATTGCTTATTGCGGGCTTCTTAAAGATCAATTTTCGCCAGAGGGCAATGACATGTCTCCAACACCTGGAGATGCAAAAAAACTTTTAGAGTCCATTGGAATGGATTATACTAAGATTCATGTTTGTCTCAATGATTGCATTCTCTTTCGGAATGAATATGAGCATCTCCACGTATGTCCAAAGTGTGGAGCAAATATATTTAGAGAAGACCTTGTAGGCGAAGCAATCCCCAGAAAGGTTCTTCACCACTTTCCTATCATTCCACGAATTAAGAACATGTTTAGATGCAAATCTATAGCTGAGTTAATGTCATGGCATACAAAGAGTAGGTCTATAGATGGTGTAATGCGAGTGCCTGCTGACTCTGATGCTTGGAAGCACATAGATAGTAAGTGGCCAGAGTTTGCTAGTGAGCCTCGGTCCATACGTCTAGGCCTAGCTATGGATGGAATGAATCCATTTGGTTTACGCAGTTCTTCATGGAGGACATGGCCTATATGTTTGGTGAATTATAACATCCCACCATGGCTGGCCACAAAGAAAGGTCATTTATATTAGCTCTTATTGTACCAGGTAAGTATAAGGTAAAAAACTTGGATGTATATCTTGCACCACTTGTGGAAGAACTGCACATTTTATGGGATGGGATTACTGTGCATGACATGTCTCAACCTATAAGAAAACGAGACGTGCGAGTGCAAGGCATACTTATGTGGATGATGCATGATTGGCCTAGTTATGGTGAATGTTTAGGTTTATCGATTTTGGGTTACCATGCTTGTCCCTTATGCGGACCACGAGTCGAAGCATGCTATTCCAAAGCACTACATAAAACTGTCTATGGAGGACACCATAGATATTTTTCTGATGGACATGTTTTACGTGAAGGACAAATTGGTCGACAAGCGCAACGCCAAATGAAAGCTAGCGATTGGAAACAACTGTGGGATTCAGAAAATTCATTCACTAGCATGAAGCGATTGCCCATTTTTCATGAACTCCCTTATTGGAGTGAACACACATACACATATACACACATGCATGCATACATACACACACATACACATATACACACATAGCGAAATAGAGCATACATACACACACATACACACACACATATACACATTTACACATGCATACATACACACATACATGTACACACATGCATGCTTACATATACACACATATACACACATGCATGCTTACATACACACATGCATGCATACACACACATACAAATATACATACATGCATACATACACACACACATGCATACACACATACATACACACACATATATACACATATGCATACATACACATACACACACACATACACACATACATGCACACACATACATACACACACATACACATATACACAAATGCATGCATACATATACACACATACACATATACACACATGTATACATACACATAGCAAAATAGAGCATACATACATACACACACACATATCTACACATTTACACATTTAGATTTTTATAGGTGTTTAAGTATTTACATTTTAGTATTTTAGGTTTAAGTCTAAGTCTTTCTCATTAGGGTTTGAGGGTTTTAACACCTACATAACATATATACACACATACACATACACATGCATATAATACATATATAAAAAGTACTAGGGTTTTAGGGTTTAATGAAAAAATCTGAATAAATAAATAAATATATATATATATATAATAGGGTTTTAGGTTTTTAGCATTAGGATTAGGGTTTTAGGTTTTTAGGATTAGGATTAAGGCTTTAGGGTTTTAGCATTTAAGGAAAAAATCTGAATAAATAAATAAATATATATATAAAATAGGGTTTTAGATTTTTAGGATTAGGATTAGGATTTTAGGGTTTTAAGATTTAAGGAAAAAGTCTGAATAAATAATTAAATATATATATATATAATAGGATAATTATATAGATAAATAAATAAAAAAAGTATTAGTGTTTTAAATAATTTAATTAAATATAAATGATTCAATATATGTAATTAAATATATAAAAATAGAATTAATTAAGAAAAAATCTGAATATATAAATTAATATATATATATAAAATAGGGTTTTAGGTTTGTAGGATTAGGATTAGGGTTTTAGGGTTTTAGGGTTTAAGGAAAAAATTTGAATAAATAAATAAATAAATATATAAAATAGGGTTTTAGGTTTTTAGCATTAGGATTAGGGTTTTAGGTTTTTAGGATTAGGATTAAGGTTTCAGGGTTTTAGGGTTTAAGGAAAAAATCTGAATAAATAAATAAATATATATATAAAATAGGGTTTTAGATTTTTAGCATTAGGATTAGGGTTTTAGGGTTTTAAGATTTAAGGAAAAAATCTGAATAAATAAATAAGTATATATAGATAAATAAATATAAAAAGTATTAGTTTTTAAAAAATTTATTTAAATATATATAATTAAAAATATAGAAATAGGACTAATTAAGAAAAATTTGAATAAATAAATAAATATATATATAAAATAGGATAATTATAAAGATAAAAAAATATAAAAAGTATTAGTGTTTTAAATTATTTAATTTAATATATAAAATTAAATATATATAATTAAATATATAAAAATAGGACTAATTAAGAAAAAATCTAAATATATAAATAAATATATATATATAATAGGGTTTTAGGATTTTAGGGTTTAAGGAAAAAAATCTGATTATATATATATATATATATATATATATATATATATATATATATATATATATATATATATATATGTATATATATATATATATATATATATATATATATATATATATATATATATATATATATATATATATAGGGTTTTAGGTTTTTTTAGGTGTTTAAGTATTTAGGTTTTAGTATTTCAGCTTTAAGTCTTTAGGAGTAAGATGTTTAGGTTTAATAAAAAAATAAATGATCTAAATGTCCATATTATAGTAGATGGCTTCTTTGGATCCGGAGGAGAGAATGTCCTGTCCTTGTGCTCAGTGCAAGTATCAAATTTATCGAAAGTGACGGATTTGTACTGCACATGTTAGAGAGTATGGATCCTTTGATAGGAGTCGAATAGAAAACCTACGCTACCATTCGCATGGTCCCCCAGGTGAGCAGATGGACCCAAACAACATTGCACCGGTAACCTCTCGTGGAAACAAGAGAACAAAGAAGGACTTAGACGTACAAGCAATTAACAATAGTATTACACAGAATGAACATATGGAAGAGATGTTCGAAGCATTTTATGAGATGGACGAAGATCATGATGGTGGTGAAGATGTCGAGAGTTTCATGGACACAACATAATTTCCACGATCAGAAGTCGATGAAGAATATGAAAACATGCGAAGACTAGCTCGTTTACCACTTTACAATGGAGCAAAGATATATGTACTACATGTGTCACTCGCGATGCTCAATCTGCAATCCAAGAGCTCCTTGGGTGCTTTGCAAGATGGAAGTGCAACAAGTGAAGAAAACAATTTCAGAGTTTCGGACACCTACTGGATACATGAGGTGTCTAAAGACTGCTTTCACACGAAACGATGATCTTGGAGGGCTCAAGTCTCATGATTGGCACACGTTTTTACAGTTTGTGCTCCTTGTAGCCCTAAAAGTTTGTCTTTCGGAGGATGTACGAAGAACCATTTTTAAAATTAGTTCTTTAGTACGGTGGATCTTTTCTAAAGAGATAAATAAAGATAGCATAGAGAGTGCGAAACTCAATGCTATCAAGGCTGTTTGTATGGTAGAGAAATACTTTCCCACAAGTATTCTCACTATTCAACTTCATTTACTGGTTCATGTGGTATATGAAGTTGCAATAGTAGGAACTGTCCATAGTCGATGGATGTTCTTCCTAGAGCACTTTATGAAGACATTAAAAGGGTTTGTTCGACAGAGAGCACGTCTAGATGGTAGCATGGCAGAGGGATGGCTTGTACAAGAGTCTCTTGTATTTATAACTGAGTTTCTACGTATGTCGGATCCCGAAATGCCTTGTTTATGGAGCGATGATGAAGATGTTCGTCTCGTAGGCAATGAACCACAAGGTAAAGGATTGCAAAGGAAAATGGATGTAGCTTTCAGAGAGAAGGCAATGAAGTTTTGCATAGTTAACTCTGAGGCTATGCAGAAGTGGTTAGAAAGGTATGAGCTTGCCAAGGAAACCAATGTAAAGGAAAGAGCTCAGTTTCGAAAGAATCGTTCCACTCGATTTTTATCTCTTCCAGAAAGTCTTCGACCTCTTCCACCTTTTCCAACGAGCAGATGGCTAGATACAATGGTTTCACAA
This sequence comes from Ceratopteris richardii, assembly GCA_020310875.1. NCBI lineage: Eukaryota > Viridiplantae > Streptophyta > Polypodiopsida > Polypodiales > Pteridaceae > Ceratopteris > Ceratopteris richardii. The sequence goes on along the minus strand of CM035430.1, from coordinate 10,547,974 downwards.
GCAAAGGCAGCGGGTGAAGATATCTCTAAAGAAGAAGAAGAACTCGCAAAGGGATGTGATTGGGAGTATACTAAATACGGTGCACTATGGTCTCATGGACGACACTTTTGAATCACACGAATCGATAGAAATAGGTCTACTTTTGATACTTTTGATAGTGGGGTGATGGTGAACTTTTTGCAAAAAAGTAGAGCGAGTGCAAGAGATGATAATGCTCAAGAAGGCCAGCTAGATTATTGTGGTGTGATTCAAGATATCTTGAAACTATCTTTTAGGAAGTTTGATTATTTTGTTTTTGATGTGAAATGGTTCAAAGTAGTCACCTCTGGAAGAAATGCAACAGTGAGGCGCGATAAAAGTGGTTTGCTTCAGGTTGACTCCACAAAATTATGGATGGATGAAAGGGATACATTTGTACTTCCCGAACATTGTGAGCAAGTTGTTTTTATACCAGATTCAAAAGAACCAGAGTGGCTATTTGTTTTACAAGTCACCCCACGTAGTAGACAAATTTGTGAGAATATAGATGTAAAAGATAGTCCATCTACAGTGGACTCAGAGATCATTGTTCGAGAAGAAGAGGTCATTGAAAAAGAGGTCATTGTTCGAGAAGAAGAGGTCATTGAAGAAGAGGTCATTGTTCGAGAAGAGGAAGCAGTAGACGATGATCAGGAAGAAACTAGCATAGCAAGCGATTTAGAAGCCATCAATATAGAGATAGATATTCTCGGTGCATCGGATCTTCAAGAGGATGCTAGATTAGAGGATTTTTGAATAAAACACTTGTACGTACAAATTTTTGTTTTTTTTTCTGTTTATTCTCTATATTACCTTTATTATCACATACTAATTATTTGAGTTCTTTTGTTACAGAGCATGATGGGAGACAGTCCTCCAATCAATCCTCATTCCATGACAGTGGAGCAGTTTTTAGAGTTTATCTCTCAGGTACCTCCTGCATATATGGCCGCTCTGCCACAGTATTGGATCGCTCGTGGTAGCACTCCTTCCGGCCTCACTCCTGGCAGCCTCACCCCTACTGCCCTTACTCTTGCCGACCTCACTCCCACCGGTGTCACTTCCGCTGGTGTCACTCCTACGGCTGGTGCTACTCTCGCAAGAGGTATGTCTCGTAGCTTTGTGACTCCACCACGACCATCTTTTCAGCCATATCCTACTGGGTCTAGTAGTAGACATGTGCATTCCACGCCTCAGGGCGATACAGGTTGTGGCCCGTCTCGTAGATCGAGGTCACGCTGTGCACTAGGAGGTTCTAGGAGTGGATCTACAGGTAGGTCTGGAGGAGGTGACTGTTGTGGAGGCATTGCAATAGACGTTGTCTCCCCCGCATCTACTCCTAGGACAAGTATCTCAGATGTAGGTACGCCACGCAGTACACCACGTCAAACACCACGTACACCTTGGGGTTCTCATGACCATGATGACTCCAAGGTGTATAGTATCCGAGATGGAGCTCCAATGATGTATGCGGCTGACAAAGCAATGCATGCACGTATACAACAGCTTTACTCCATACAGTTTCGACACTAGATCATGCTGAACTAGAGTGAACAGGATAAAGATTGGAAGAATTATATCACACAAACGATTTATTAGGAGTTCCGACCAGCTGATGGATAGTCTCTTGTCAGTTTAGAGTGGATTCTACACACTGCACGTGAGGTGATGTCCCATCGACGATCAGAGGCTCGTAATGCTTTCAGAGGAGGCTTACCAAAGCCTGTATGGTTAGATGCTGAGGAGTGGGATCTGATTCATGACGAGCAGCAGCAGACTCCTGATCAATATCGCCAGCAACGAGATGCCGCAGCCACACGTTTAGATATGGTTGGACGGTCACATTTGGGCAGCAGCGGATATGACACGATGCATCATGAGTTTCTAAGTACCATTTCATTAATTGAATTTATTTGTGTTTAGTTTCTCATGTATGTTCCTCTAATGTTTTGTAGCAGAAGCTGGCAATGGGTCATCCTCCAACACGAACACAAGACTCTTATGGATATCAGCACGGATTGACTGCACTATTGGAAGACTTGGAGGGACTCGATGCGCTCGTTTCATGGAGCATTTGCGATGAGGTGATTAATTTCTAAATTTGGTTTTTACTTGTTGTTTGTAATTCATGTGAATTTATCCCATTCCATTAATGTTCTTTGTTGTAGGACTGTTGATATAGAACGTTCTTTGCATGTGTATGGCACTGGCACACCAAAATTTTGTATTTGATTTTTATATGGCAATGCATTGCTTTGCCACATTTTATAAAAGCGTCATATATGACAGTGGTTTGCCACACTTGTACATGCTTCATTTATGAAATATATCACTTTCTTTGCACATGGTTCATGGTTCATTCTGATTATCTCTTTTGTGTCCAATAATATTTTGTTTTATGAAATCATATTTCGGTTGACATTAGAGTACACATCACACGTACTCATTTTTTTTGGGCAGAATGTATTGTCTTTTGTTAAGCAACATCATGGTAATGTTGCTATAGCAAAAGACAACACAATCTGCCCAAAAAAAATTTTGCAGATATGATTGTCCATATACGCAACGGTACTCCTAGAATGTCATCGGAATAAGCATCGGTACACCCAGCAGGCGCCGGTATACGTGACGGTGCACCCATCAGAGGCGTTGGTATGGGCGTCGGTAATAGCATCCGAATTACCGATGCTTATATCGATGCTTATATCGACACTCATACCGACGCTTATACCGATGCCCATACGGGCGCTATAGTACCGATGCGCATACCGACAGCTACACCGACGTCACGGCAAAAATAGCCGCCTTCATTTCCCTCGATAAAAACCTCGGTATATGGCCGATCTGTTGTAGTGAGTATCGTTACCAAGAGCTCCTTGGGTGCTTCGCAAGATGGAAGAGAAACAAGTGAAGAAAACAATTTCAGAGTTTCGGACACCTATTGGATGCATGAGGTGTCTAACGACTGCTAATTTCACACGAAACGACGATCTTGAAGGGCTCAAGTCTCATGATTGGCACAAGTTTTTACAGTTTGTGCTCCCTGTAGCTCTAAAAGATTGTCTTTCAGAGGATGTACGAAGAACCATTTATAAAATTAATTCTTTAGTACGGTGGATCTCTTCTAAAGAGGTAAATAAAGATAGCATAGAGAGTGCAAAACTCAATGCTATCGAGGTTGTTTGTATGGTAGACAAATACTTTCCCACAAGTATTCTCACTATTCAACTTCATTTAGTGGTTCATGTGGTAGATGAAGTTGCAATAGCAGGAACTGTCCATAGTCGATCGATGTTCTTCTTAGAGCGCTTTATGAAGACATTAAAAGGGTTTGTTCGACAGAGAGCACGTCGAGAGGGTAGCATGGTAGAGGGATGGCTTGTACAAGAGTCTCTTGTATTCATAACTGAGTTTCTACATATGTGGGATCCCGAAATGCCTCGCTTATGGAGCGATGATGAAGATGTTCGTCTCGTAGGCGATGAACCACAAGGTAAAGGATTGCAAAGGAAAATGGATGCAGCTTTCAGAGAGAAGGAAATGAAGTTTTGCATATTTAACTCTGAGCCTATGCAGAAGTGGTTAGAAAGGTATGAGCTTGCCAAGGAAAACAACGCAAGGAAAGAGCTCAGTTTTGAAAGAATCGTTCCACTCAATTTTTGCCTCTTCCAGAAAGTCTTCGACCTCTTCCACCTTTTCCAACGAGCAGATGGCTAGATAGAGCGGTTTCTCAAGCAAAGGCAGTGGGTGAAGATATCTGTAAAGAAGAAGAAGAACTCGCAAAGGGATGTGATTGGGACTATACTAAATACGGTGCACTATGGTCTCATGGACGAAACTTTCGGATCGCACGAATCGATAAAAATAGGTCTACTTTTGATAATGGGGTGATGGTGAACTTTTTGCAAAAAAGTAGAGTGAGTGCAAGAGATGATAATGCTCAAGAAGGCCAGCTAGATTATTGTGGTGTGACTCAAGATATCTTGAAACTATCTTTTAGGAAGTTTGATTATTTTTTTTATGTGAAATGGTTCAATGTAGTCACCTCTGGAAGAAATGCAACAGTGAGGCAGAATAAAAGCGGTTTGTTTCAAGTCGACTCCACAAAATTATGGACGGATAAAAGGGATACATTTGTACTTCCCGAACATTGTGAGCAAGTTGTTTTTATACCAAATTCAAAAGAACCAGAGTGGCTATTTTTTTTACAAGTCGCCCCACGTAGTAGACAAATTTGTGAGAATATAGATGTACAAGATAGTCCATCTATAGTGGACTCAGAGATTCATTCGATAGTCGAGGAGGAAGAGATCATTGTTCGAGAAGAAGAGGTCATTGAAGAAGAGGTCATTGTTTGAGAAGACAAAGCAATAGATGATGATCAGGAAGAAACCAGCATAGCAAGCGATTTAGAAGCCATCAATATAGAGATAGATATTCTGGGTGCATCGGATCTTCAAGAGGATGCTAGATTAGAGGATTTTTGAATAAAACACTTGTACGTAATAATTTCTGTTTTTCTTTTTGTTTATTCTCTATATTACCTTTATTATCACATACTAATTATTTGAGTTCTTTTGTTACAAAGCACGATGGCAGACAATCCTCTAGTCACTCCTCATTCCATGACAGAGGAGCAGTTTTTAGAGTTTATCTCTAAGGTACCTCCCGCGTATATGGCCGCTGCATCACAGTATTGGATCACTCGTGGTAGCACTCCTCCCAGCCTCACTACTGGCAGCCTCACTCCTGTCGACCTTACTCTTGTCGACCTCACTCCTGCCGGTGTCACTCCCGCCGGTGTAAATCCTGCGGGTGGTGCTACTCCCGTAGGAGGTATGTCTCCTAGCTTTGTGACTCCACCACAACCATCTTTTCAGCCATCTCCTACTGGGTCTAGTAGTAGACATGTGCGTTCAACACCTCAGTTGTACCTCAGATGTAGGTACGCCACCCAGTTTACCACGTGAAACACCACGTACACCTTGGGGTGCTCATGACCATGATGGCTCTAAGGTGTATAGTATCCAAGATGGAGCTCCGGTGATGGATGCAGTTGGCAAAGCAATGCGTGCACCTATATGACAAATTTGCTCCATATAGTTTGGACACTCCATCATGCTGAAATGGAGTGAACAAGATAAAGATCGGAAGAATTATATTACATAAAGGATTTATCAGGAGTTCCGACCAGCCGATGGACAGTCTCTTGTCAGTTTAGAGTGGATTTTGCACACTGCAGGTGAGGTTATGTCCCATCAACGATCAGAAGCTCACAATACTTTCAGAGCAGGCTTACCAAAGCCTGTATGGTTAGATGATGAGGAGTGGGATCTGATTCATGACAAGCAGCAGCAGACTGCTGATCGATATCACCAGCAACGAGATGCCGCAACCACACATTCAGATACGGTTGGACCATCACATTTGAGCAGCGACGGATATGACAAGATGCATCATGAGTTTGTAAGTACTATTTCATTTATTGAATTTATTTGTGTTAAGTTTCTCATGTATGTTCCTCTAATGTTTTGTATATTTGTTGCAGGAGCTGGCAATGGGTCCTCCAACACGAACGGAAGAGTCTTACAGATATCAGCACACATTGATTGCACTATTGGAGGACTTGGAGGGATGCGGTGCGGTCGTTTCATGGGAGCGTTTGCGATGAGGTGATTAATTTATAAACTTGGTTTTTACTTGTTGTTTGTAATTTCATGTGAATTTATCTCATTCCATTAATGTTCTTTAATGCAGGACTGTTGATATGGAACGTGCTTTGCATGTGTATGGCAGTGGCACACCAAAATTTTGTATTTGATTTTTATATGGCAATGCATTGCTTTGCCACATTTTGTAAAAGTGTCATATATGACAATGGTTTGCCACACTCTTATACATGTTTCATTTATGAAATATATCACTTTCTTTGTACATGGTTCATGGTTCATTCTGATTATCTCTTTTGTGTCCATTAATATTCTATTTTATGAAATCATATTTCGGATGACATTAGAGTACACATCTCATGTACTCGGTTTTTTTTGGGCAGAGTGTATTGTCTTTTGTTAAGCAACATCATGGTAATGTTGCTGTAGCAAAAGACAATACACTCTTCCCAAAAAAAAATTTGCAGATATAGTCGTCAGTATAAGCGACGGTTCTCCCAGTAATGTCATCGGAATAAGCGTCGGTACACCCAGCTGGCGCTGGTATACGCGACGGTGCACCCAGCAGAGATATGGGCGTCGGTAAGAGCGTCGGTATTACCGATGCTTATACGGACGCTCATACCGACGCTTATACTGACGCCCATACCGGCGCTACGGTACGAATGTGCATACCGATAGCTACACCGACGTCGTGAAAAAATAGCCGTGTTCATTTCCCTCGGTAAAAACCTCGGTATACGGCCGATCTGTTGTAGTGTCTCTTTAGTTTTGCAAGAGATTTTGACATCAACTCATTGGAAATTCAACAAAGGAAAACTTTAAGTGGATTTTGACCACAAGGATTCAAACAATTACATCGTTGTAAGTGATTGTTTTGTTTTCGATTGACATAGAGAGAAAGAGAGACATATACATATACATACACACTCACATATGTATACACACACATGCATATCCATACACACATGCATATGCATACACACATACATGCATACACAAATGCATATGCATACACATGCATATACATACACAAATACACACATGCATACACAAATACACACATGCATACACACATGCATATGCATACACAAATACACACATACACATACACAAATGTATAAACATACACACATGCATATGCATATATATACACATGCATATGCATACACACATACACAATGCATATGCATACACAAATGCATATACATATATAAATGCATATGCATACAAATGCATATGCATACACACATACACAAATGCATATGCATACACACATACATGCATACACACATACATGCATACACAAATGCATTTGCATACACAAATGCATTTGCATACACACATGCATACACATACACAAATACACACATGCATACACAAAAACACACATGCATACCATACAAATGCATATGCATACACAAATGCATATGCATACACAAATGCATATGCATACACAAATGCATATGCATACACAAATGCATATGCATACACAAATGCATATGCATACACAAATGCATAGGCATATGCATACACACATAGACAATGCATATGCATACACACATACACAAATGCATTTGCATACACACATTCACAAATGCATATGCATACACACATGCATCTATATACACACATACATGCATAGACAAATGGATATGCATACACACATGCATATGCATACACAAATACACACATGCATACACATGCATATGCATACACAAATACACACATCAACATACACAAATGTATACACATACACACATGCATATGTATATACATACACATGTATATGCATACACACATACACAATGCATATGCATACACAAATGCATATACATACATAAATGCATATGCATACACACATACACAATGCATATGCATACTCAAATGCATATGCATACAAACATACACAAATGCATATGCATACACACATACACAAATGCATATGCATACACACATGCATATGCATACACACATACATGCGTACACACATGCATATGCATACACAAATGCATATGCATACAACTAGGTTGCATTATTCGTTTTATGATTTTATGTTTTCTTTTATAATGCATGTGACTATGTATGCATATGTTTTTTTTAAAGCTCAACGGTTCAGAAGGTATCAACAAGTGAAGATCAATAGCATCCCTGACAATGTATATCAGCTAATAAATGGTTCGTGTTGTATTAATACAATACAGCTTCACATATCCATAGATCCACTTTCGGAAGTTGTATTGTATCGATACAACACAAACCTTCTGTTAGCTAAGATATTGGCATACATACATGCATATGCATACACACATGCATATACAAACACACATGCATATGCATACACACATGCATATGCACACACATGCATATGCATACAAACATGCATGCATATGCATACACACATGCATATGCATGTGTGTATGCATACACACATACATGCATATGCATACACACATGCATATGCATGTGTGTATGCATACACACATACATGCATATGCATATACACATGCATATGGATGTGTGTATGCATACACACATGCATATGCATACACACATGCATATGCATGTGTGTATGCATACACACATGCATATGGATACATACATGCCTATGCATACACACATGCATATGCATACACACATGCATATGCATACACACATCCACATGCATACACACATACATGCATGCATATGCATACACACATGCATATGCACACACATGCATATGCATACACACATGCATATGCATGTGCGTATGCATACAGACATACATGCATATGCATACACACATTTCATATGCATTTGCGTATGCATACACACATGCATATGCATACACACATGCATATGCATACAAACATGCATATGCATACACACATGCATATGCAATATACACACATGCATATGCCAACACACATGCATATGCATACACACATGCATATGCATACACACATGCATATGCATACATACATACACACATGCATATGAATACACCCATGCATATGCATGTGTGTATGCATACACACATGCATGCATATGCATACACACATGCATATGCATGTGTGTATGCATTCACACATGCATATGCATACACACATGCATATGCATGTGTGTATGCATACACATGCATATGCATACACACATACATGCATGCATATGCATACACACATACATGCATGCATATGCATACACACATACATGCATGCATATGCATACACACATGCACATGCACACAAATGCATATGCAGACACATGCATATGCATACACACATACGCACATGCATATGCATACACACATGCATATGCACATACATGCATATGCATGTGTGTATGCATATGCATGTGTGTATGCATACACACATGCATGCATATGCATACACACATGCATATGCATGTGTATATGCATACGCATATACATGCATATGCATGTGTGTACGCATACACACATGCATATACATACACACATGCATATGCATACACACATGCATATGCATACACACATGCATATGCATACACACATGCATATGCATACACACATACATGCATGCATATGCATACACACATACACACATGCATATGCATACACACATGCATATGCATACACACATGCATATGCATACACACATGCATATGCATACACACATGCATATGCAGACACATGCATGCATATGCATACACACATGCATATGCATACACATATGCATATGCATGGACACATGCATATGCATGGACACATGCATATGCATACACACATGCATATGCATGTGTGTATGCATACACACATGCATATGCATACACACATGCATGTATATGCATACACATGCATGCATATGCATACACATGCATGCATATGCATACACATGCATCCATATGCATACACATGCATGCATATGCATACACATGCATGCATATGCATACACACATGCATATGCATACACACATGCATATCCATACACACATGCATTTTAATATCTCCACATTGGCTTAGATGGGATCTCCATGTACACCTTAGGGAGCGCATGACCATGACGACTCCAAGATATATCACATAAGTAATGAAGCTGAAGGCATGGATGCAGCCGGAAAGTCCATGCGTCAGCGCATTGGACAACTTTGCTCCATAGAGTTTGGACATTCGATCATGTTAAAATGGAGCGAACAGGATAAGGATTCCAAAACTTATATCACACAATCGATATATGAAGAGTACCGGCTAGCACCTAGGCATCCTATTGTGAGTTGAGAATGGATTGAGCATATGGCACGTGAGGTGATTTCTCATCGGTAGTCGGAAGCTTGCGATGCTTTTAGAGCAGGCTTACCGAAGCTTGTATGGTTAGATGTTGAAGAGTGGGAATCGATTCAGGATGAGCAGCAACATACTCCGGATCGATATCGTCAACAGCGAGATGTGGCGGCCACACGTTTAGGTATGGTTGGAAGGTCGCATTTAGGTAGCGGCGGATACGACAGTATGCACTACCAATTTGTAAGTATCATTTTAATTATTGAATTTTTTTTGTGTTAAGCACATCATGTATGTTCATCTAACATTTTGCATATTTATTATAGGAGTTGGCAGTGGGTCGTCCTCCGACGCGAACTGAAGAAGCTTATGGATATCATCATGGATTGCCTGCACTCTTGCAGGACTTAGAGGGACACAGTGCAATAATTTCATGGGAGAATTTATGATTAGGTAAATTTATAGCTTGGTTTTGTATTTTTAGTTGATGTTTATAAATGTTATGTCAATTTGTCTCATTTTACACATATGCTTTGTTGCAGGATTGTAGGTGTAAATGTTTTGATCCCCTTGCATATATGTATGGTAGTGCTTTGCCAAAATTTTGTATTACACTCCTATGTGGCAATGATGTACCATAATTTTGTATGCGATTCCTATATGGAAGTGCTTTGTCACATTGCCACAATTTTCTATTACACTCCTATGTGGCAATGATGTACCATAATTTTGTATTCGATTCCTATATGGAAGTGCTTTGTCACATTGCCACAATTTTGTATTACACTCCTATGTGGCAATGATGTATCATAATTTTTTATTTCATTCCTATATGGAAGTGCTTTGTCACATTTTGTATTCGGTTCTATATGGAAGTGCTTTGCCACACTCTTGTACATCCTTCATTTATGTAATATGAAGTTGAGTTCCAATCGATTCAAATGTTGGTATCCATAAGTTTGATGTAAATCTAGAGTCTCCATCAAACATTATGCTTTTAGGCATTCAACACAACTGAAAAAATTTCTCTTATAAAGATTCTTGCAACATTCAAATTAGTATCAGTCTTTTTCATAGGGAAGAAATGTGCCATCTTGGTAAGTCAATCGACTACAAAAAATATGGTATCATGCTTACTTCTAGTCGCACGTAATTTAGTGATAAAGTCCATAGAAATAGACTCCCACTTCTAATTTGGAACATCCAAAGGTTGAATCATTCTAGGTATTCTCCTAAACTCAGTTTTCAGCTATTGGCACTTTAAACACTCACTAACATATTTTCTAATAACCTGCGTCATACATGGCCAAAAGTCAAAATACTTTGTTTAAACATGGGTCCTTGAATAACTTGGATGCACAAAGAAAGGTGCATCATGACAATCATGAATTATTCCAACTTTTAATGAATACTTAGAAGATATGCATAATCAATTGTTACAATACAAGGATCTATTTTGCAAATGAAATTAGTCCTGATACATCGATCCCCTATTTGCATTCAAAAAAATCACAATAGGTGCATAAAAAGATTCATGTCTCAGTTCTTCTTGAATTTGATTGGGAAAATCAGAATTTATTATAGAAAGGAGATTACCATAAAGGTCTTCCACTCCATGAATCAGCGACCTTATTTTCCTTACCAACCAAATACTTAATGTCAAAATGATACTCGCTTAATAATTCAATCAAACACTTTTGCATGATGTTAAGTAATGGTGGTGTGAAAATGTATTTTACACTTTGATGATCTGTTTTCAATTCAAACTTAACCCCTAACAATAGCTATCTCCAATGCTTAAGTGCATGCACAACAGCGAGCATTTCTAGATCATGAGTAGGATAATTAAGTTCATGTATTCCTAATTTTCTAGACTCATATGCGAACACCCTATAATCCTATGAAAGAACACATCCTATCTCACTGCCACTTGCATGACATGCAACAACAAAAGTATTTCCCATTTCTGGTATTTCCAAAACACAACTTTCAACAATTTTTTGTTTCAATGTTTCAGGTGTTTTTTTATAGGAATCACTCCATGCAAATATTACATTCCTAGCTATCTTAAAGAAATCCTTAATGTGCAGTCTTTCATATTGTTCCAATCCTAGAAAACTTCTAACATCCCTTACAGTCTTAGGAATCGACCAATGAACTACTTTTTTTTTCTTTATCTTCATCTGTATGGATTCCTTGTTTCGATATTACTCTTCCTAAATACACAAGTTTATCCTTAGCAAAGAAACACTTACTCTTCTTTCCATACAATTTGTGTTCTCTAAGAGTTTGCAAAGTCTTCTTGAGATGTACCGCATGGTGAGGATCATCTTTAGAGTATACAAATATATCTTCAAGAAGTACTAAGATGAATTCCTCTAGGTAATCATGGAAAATATTGTTCATAATGCACATAAATGTGGGAGGGGCATTTTTAATCCAAAAGGTAAAACTATAAACTCGTATTGACCATATCATGTTCGAAAAGCTATTTTGGGAATATCCTCAGTTTTGATCCTGATTTGGTGATATCCAGATCATAAGTCAATCTTAGTGAATACAATCGCTCCACTTAATTGACCTAATAAGTCATCTATGTGAGGAAGTGGATACTTATTTTTAATTGTTCTTTTATTCAACACCCTATAGTCAATGCATAATCTATAAGTGTCATCTTTTTTCTTCTAAGATAATACAGGTGCACCCCAAGGTGAGACACTCGATATTATCAAGCCTTTCTTCAAAAGATCATTCAATTGAATCTTAAGCTCCTTTAGTTCATCAATGTTAAATCTATAGGGTGCGCTTGAACATGGTTCACTCCCCGAATACAGGTCAATGGAATGGTCAATCTGCCTAGGTGGAGGTATACCAAGCAAGTCTTTTGAAAATACATCGGCATATTCTTTCAAAAGATTTTCTACATAATTTGGACTAATTTTATCATTATCTTCCTCATGCAGATTGTTCACATACAGTATGAATGTTTTACAACCATCACATATACCTCTAATTATCTGCATAGTAGAAATAAGAATAGTTTTAGGATTATATGCATCACCTAAAATGTGGATAAATTCACCATCTAGCCTTAAATTGATTATTCTTTGTTCACAACCAATTTTCATAGAATTTTGAACTAACTAGTCCATGCCTATGATTGCATCACTCTTTCATCTCAATCACATGAAAGCTTCCACAAAAAGACCTATCAGAAAAAGTAAATGCAAGGTTTTCAATGTATCCTTTCGTATAGTAGAGTCGTCAATTCGCAATCTCTAGAGGTCTATTTATTTGCTTATTTAGAGGTATGCCCAAATTGAGTACCAATTTGAAAGATAGAAAACAATGTGTACTACGTGAATGAATTAGAAATCTAGTTTTATGCATAGAAATCATACTAGAAATCGTAATTACAGAAGCCTTTGGGAAACAATTAGCCATCATGCAACGTAAAGTAGAGTTAGGGCACTTACCTCCATCATCTTCTTTCTCAATCATTGTACCCTCCTTGATGATGTTTATTGCCTTCGATTGTGCAGGCCGAAAGGCTACCTTATTCGAGCACTCATATGTCCGATGTCGGTGCTCCCCACAATGAAAACATAGACCAAGTCTTTTTGCCCTCTCAATAAAATTACGGTCTTGTTGCCAATGGATTGGTTGATGCCTCCTTTGATTTTCCACCTGAGTAGGATTCTTATCTTGGTTATTAGAAGATGGAGTCTTCCTTGAATTGTTCATGTTCATTACAACAGGTCTCTGTGGCCTATGTCTGGGTTGAATGAATCTGCTTCTATTCACCTTCTGCAAATTGAACTTCTCCATCTTATCAAAATTCTCGGCCATCGCAACAGCATTGAGAAAATTGATGCATCCATATCCCTTGACTTGATAGCAAGATCCTCGCAAAGCCCTTCAATAAATTTGCTCTTCAGAGCATCACCATTAACCTCCCATGCATATTTGTGAGGACGTACAAATTTCTCTTTGTAGTCATCAATAGACAAGCTATGCTTGTCCCTTTTGTGTTGTCAAAAGTTGTAGAACTCCATTGTCTTCTCCATATGGTAGTGTGGAGAACAATAACATTTTTTTAGCTTGTTCCCTAAACTCCTTCCATAAAACCGGACAAAATGCATTCTAGTCTACATATAGGACTTCCACCATAGCTTCGCAATACCACACAGGTGCAGGATCCCAACTTTTGCCTTGGGATCCTCATTAAATTGTCAAAGATCGAAGAAATCCTCCAGCTCCTTAATCCATGCCTCAAGATCTTCGCCGCTCTTCTTCTCACCATCAAAATCATTTAGCTTTTCCTTCTTGAAGACTTGATTAAGGGCAAACTAGCCTAGTATCTTCATAATTAAATTTTTCCTTTTCTCGAGGCACACTAGATGTTACCACACCTTCATCCACTTCATTGTTGAGTTCCCCAAATAAATTGCACCTTCTAGTTGCTTTCCACCTAGTTCTTTGCATAATTCTCCAAGATGCTTCTAAATAAGCTCCTCTTACTCACGCACTGCCTACGTCAAACCTTCCATCATTCCCAAGTAACTCAAAAATGGTGAGGAATTAGCTTAAGCTTGTGAGAGACACTTTTATTCAATTTTCTGATCTACACAATAGTGTTAGAGAGGACCTAGGTCCAAATCCGCCTCCAAACGCCACCTTTGGGCCGTGCAAGTTTCAAAATCTAGAGAGAGTAAAATCAAGGCATTGTCTTACAATGAACTAAATGTAGAGCCCTGAACGAGGTACTTAAAACATGATTCATAAAAAACACACAAAAACTTTTATTCTCTTATACTTGTTCTACCTTTCTCTCATGCAAAGTTTCTCTTAATTCTTTTATCTTCACCTTCATGTTTTAACTAAAAAACATAATGGGAATAAATTCTAGAGAAAGAATATGAAACTTTTCATCTGAAAACTTTTCCTACATGCATAAAATGACCTAATTATTTATTCTAAGAATTATCCCCATAATGAAATTTAGAGAGTTCAAAATGAAATATTTCACTAGAAAAGAGGCCTATTAGGATTCTCCCCCCCCCCCCCCCCCCCCTTTAAGGAACTCTATTCAGAGCGTGGGAAAGAAGAATAATGTGTTGGAAAATCTTCTAAGTTCACCCAAGTCGAATCTTCTATTGGCTATGAGTGCCATTTCACCCAAATTTCTACTATCGATCTATTTCTAAGCAATGTTTCCTTCCTATCTAAATTTACTTCAAGTTGAAGCTTAGAAGAGCCATCATCTTTCAACTTATAATTGTCCTGCAAAACATGAGCAACATTAGGTACATATCTTTTTAGTAAGCTAACATGAAATACAAGATGCAGATTTAAATGTTGATGTAATTCTAGCAAATAAGCAAGATATCCAATATTTTTCAAAGCTTTAAAAGGACGTGTGTATCAAGGAGAAAGCCTTTGATCCTTCCCTCACAACAAGTTAGATAGTAGAATTTCTTTTGTCTTTTCTGAGCTTCTTTTATGTATTTCTTCATTTTTCCAAGTTCTTCATCAATCTTATGAAGCATTTCTTTGGACACTTCTGGTTTATTTGGAAAACCCAAAAACAAAGGTGGAGTCAAGCAATTCTAGCCATACATATTCTCAAATAGAGTCATTTTTATAGATGTATGCCATGAACTATTTTATGCAAACTCAACCAAGGGTGAATATTCGCTCCAATTAGCGTGCTTTTCATTCATGTACATATGCAACATATCTTTAAGTACCCGATTAACCCTCTCGGTTTCCCCATCAATTTGTGGATGGAAAGCTCTACTCATATGAAGTTGAGTTCCAATCCATTCAAAATGTTTCTCTCCAAGAGTTTGATGTAAATCTAGAGCCTCTATCAGAAATTATGCTTTTAGGCATTCCATGCAATTGAAAAATTTATTTTACAAAGATTCTTGCAACATTCAAAGCAGTATCACTCTTTTTCATAGGGAAGAAATGTGCCATCTTGGTAAGCCGATCCACTACAACAAATATGGTATCATGCTTACTTTTGGTCATAGGTAATTTAGTGATAAAGTCCATAGAAATAGAATTCCACATGTGATTTGGAACATCCAAATGTTGAAGCATTCCAGGCATTTTCTTAAACTCAGTTTTCACCTATTGGCACTTTAAACATTCACTAACATATTTTCTAATATCCCACTTCATACATGGCCAAAAGTAAGATTAATTTGTTTTAACATAGGTCCTTGAATAACCTAGATGTGCACAGAAAGGTGCATCATGAAAATCATGCAATATTCTAACTTTTAAAAAAGGCTAAGAAGATATGCATAATAGATTGTTACAATACAAGGATCCATTCTGCCAATGAAATTTGACCTGATACATCAATCCCTTGTTTGCATTCAAAAAATTCAAAATAAGTGCATAAAAAGAGTCATGTTTCTATTTTTCTTGAATTTGATTGAGAAAATCGGAATTTATTACAGAAAGGGGATTACATAAAGGTCTTCCACTCAACGCATCAGTGACCTTATTTTCCTTACCAACCAGATACTTAATGTCAAAATCGTACTTGCTGATTAATTTAGTCCAACGCTTCTACTTGTTGTTAAGTAATGGTTGTGTGAAAATGTATTTTAGACTCTGATGATCTGTTTTTAATTCAAACTTAACCCCTAACAATAGATGTCTCCAATGCTTAAGTGCATGCACAAAAACAAGCATTTCTAGATCATGAGTACGATAGTAAAGTTCATGTTTTCTTAATTTTCTAGACTCATATAGGTCCATCCTAGCAACTTGTGAAAGCACACATCCTATGTCACTACCACTTGCATCACATGGAACAAGAAAAGGCTTTCCCATTTCTGGTATTTTAGAAACACAATTTTGAACTTTTTGTTTCAATGTTTCAGATGATTATTGAGAGGCATCACTCCATGCTTATCGTACATTTTTTTAGTCAATTATGTGAGGCGAGTACCGATCTTAGACAAATACTTAATGTGCACTCTTTCATATTGTGCCCATCCTAGAAAACTTCTAACATCCCTTACAGTCTTAGGAATTAGGCAATCAATTATTGTTTTTAATTTATCTTCTAACATTCCTTACAGTCTTAGGAATCGGGCAATCAAATATTGTTTTTAATTTATCTTCCCATACAATTTGTGTTCTCTAAGAGTTTGCAAAGTCTCCTTGAGATGTACCGCACACTTAGGATCATCTTTGGACTATACAAGTATATCATCAAGAAAGACTAAGATGAATTCGCCTAGGTAATCATGGGAAAAATTGTTCATCAAGCACATATATGTGGTAGGAGCATTTTTTAATCCAAAATGTAAAACCATAAACTCCTAGTGACTATATCGTGTTGGAAAAGCTATCTTGGGAATATCCTCTGTTTTGTTCCCAATTTGTTGATATCAAGATCTTAAGTCAATCTTAGTGAATACAATCACTCCACTTAATTGACCTAATAAGTCATCTATCTAATGGAGTGGATACTTATTTTTAATTGTTCTTTTATTCAACCCTCTATACTCAATGAATCATCTATAAGAGCCGTCTTTCTTCTTTTGAAATAAGAGAGGTGCACCCGAAGGTGAGACACTCGGTCTTATCAAGCCTTTCTTCAAAAAATCATCTAATTGAATCTTAAGCTCCTTTAATTCATCGATGTTAAATCTATAGGGTGCTCTAGAATATGGTTCACTCCTCGGATGTAGGTAAATGGCATGGTCAATCTGCCTAGGTGGAGGTATACCAGGCAAGTCTTCTAGAAATACATCGGCATATCCTTTGAAAAGATTTTCTACATAATTTGACATACTTTCATCATTCTTTATCCTTGCGTCTTTAGCTCTTAGCAAGAGCCCTTCCTGAATCCCTATCATAAAGGAAGCTTCATACAAACTTATACAATAAAACAAGATCACCTTGGTTGTATATAACGTTTTTGCTTTACTCTCTTCCTTCTTTTCTTTTCTTTGCAAATCTTTTGTCTGTGTATATCTTCATGGCTTCATGTCTTCTAAGATCTTTGCTTGTGCATTGATCCTCCTTTGTATTTGGGTCATATTTGATTTTTTCCATGGCTTCAATGTTTTGCACCTTCATGTTCCTCAAGCTTTGGTTTGTGGCCTAAGGTTGATCAATCTTCATTTTGAAGTCTTTGGAAGTTTTTGGCTACTATTCTAAATTTGGAAAACCTTCCTTCATAAGCGTTTATGTTGAAATTTGTTTCATCCTCCACTTTGCATGCTCTTTCCTTACTTATGGCTGCTCTTTGCCTTCCTTTTGACATGGTAATAGTTGTCATTCTTTCCTCCAACTTTCCTTGATGACATCCTTTGTGGATCATGTTTGCTCATTGCCTTTTAGGAACTCCTTTAATAATGGTGAATGTTCCTAATCATTTAAGGCCACCTTCGATGCCCTCTCTTACTCTTTCTTTGAGCATATCTACTTTTCCAAATGTAAAAATTTTGCTTGCTCCACATAGCATTTCTTCAATCAAAAGTTTTCCATCACTCAAGAATAGTGGAAGAGAAAAAACAGAATTTGCACAAGATAAGGAAAAATTTGGCACAAAAGAGAAGACAAGATATGACTTAGAGAAAGATTAATTCTCATATTATAGATGTGAATCGATATAATATCTTAGGAAAATAGCTTCTTGATGAAACCTCTACCTCTTGACCACCCCTAAGCTATCACAATCTCAATCTCACTCTCAATCATAAGGTAGTTCTCTGATTTCTGGCCTCTCCTTCTTTGATGTGTTGGTCGTCTTATAATAGAGTTTATTACTACCTAGGGAAGTGTAGGATCTACAAAATTTAGAACAAGCCAATTCTGTACAAAAATTTTGCAGAAATCATGCACTTACAATAGTGCTCTCTTTACTGGTACCAATAAAAAATAGAAGAAAACCAACACGTGGTACAAAAAAGACATATTTTGGAAGACATCCGTCATTTTGCATGACAACATTTGTGCCTTAAAAACACGGATGCAAATTGAATTAGAGTTCTCTCTCTTTTCTTTTTGAAGTAGCTAAAAACACAACACTTTTCAAAGCGTTGAACTCAAAAACAATGATGAATTAGCTTAAGCTTGTGAGATACACTTTTATTCAATTTCTTGATATAAAAAATAGTGTGAGAGATTATCTAGGTCCAAAACCACCTCCAAGTATCACTTTTGAGCCAAAAACATAGAAATTATAGAGAGAGAATAAAATCAAAGCATGTGGAGCCCTAAACAAGGTAGTTAAAACATGATTTACAAACATTTCAAAGAAGCACTTTTATTCTCTTATGCATGATTTTCCTTTCTTTCATCAGAATTTTTCCTAATTCTTTCATCTTCATGTCTAATTTTCAACAAGAAAACATGATGTAGATAAGGTATAGAGATAGAATATAAAATGTGTCATCCTATAATTTTGCCTACATGCAAAATTTGACCTAATTGTCCATTCTAAGAATTATCCCCACAATTTAACTCAAAAAATTCAAAATAAATTATTTAACTATCAAAAAGCCTATTACACTGCACTTACTCTCCTTTGGACTCTTGTTGGATCTTCCGATCCCTGCAAGCAAACGCCCCTTTACTTCATAATATTGTTTTTTTTCATCCCCTTTACTTCATAATCTAATGGTAATCACTTTAATGTTTCTTGGTCTTTACAATGTCCTCGTCATTAGCAATGGTGCTTCTTGCACGTGGTCTTACTTGCCTTTTACACAAGGTTTCCACTCTCTTTGGTGGTATTGCTAGCCTCAAAATCTGACTAGAACTTCACTTGGTCTTTGATGCTTCTTGCGCTATTCAAGGCTTTTCATTCCTTGTAGGATGGAATTACTTTCCTTTCTGTAGGCTTGCCATTCCTCTTTGTTTGTGTTACTAGCCTGGAAATTTCATTATACCTTCACTTGGTCTATGTTTGGAACTTACCACCATACATGATGTGGAGTTTTATTTTACTTTTACTTGAGCCATTAGCTTTACAAATGAAGTTCTTCACCTTCTTAAACTTTAGCCAATTTGACACACCTATCTGAGATGAATCTTCCTTCTAGCTCTCCACTTGCTTGTTGCTCCTTGCAACCTTGGGGAATTTCTTTAATTCCTCATTGAATCTTTGACACTTTATGGAAATAATTATCCGTATTATTTTATTCCTTCTTCATTGGGAAGCTCAACCCTAGGCTTCAACCTTCTTCAATTTCTTTTTCTTCTCAAAATGTTCTTCACATGTATGTCAACCCAGTCGGAGTTTGATACTAGCTCCCTTGACTTATTGATTTCTATAAACCTTATTTCTTTTGTCTTCAACTCCTTCAAATCTTCAAGATTCTTCTCATGGAAATCCTTTATTTGAAAACCTTTATCTTATATTCAACCTTCAGGCCTTTAAAACTTCAATTCCCACTATGTGTTTGACAACCTTTTTTCTTGAATTTATTCCTTCACTTTGGCTCCTTCCTTTGTGTGGTTACTTCATCCAAGCTTTTCCCATATTGCTTTGGCTAGCCTAAAGATGTGAATTCAAATCATTTTTGATAATTACACCCAACAATCAAGTGCTTTTAGCTATCATAGCATGATCATACATATTTTCTTTTTCAACTTTAGCTCAATCGGTTTTATCCACAACAAGATGCATCTACAAACATAATATAATGGAGCCTTTCATTTTCTCAATTTCATTGCATCAATAGATATGTACTTTTACCTGATCTATGGATGAACATGAGCAACCTTTAATGCTTCACTATCATGATAAAAAATCCACATAAGCAAGTATACATATCCCCAATCATTCAAGAATATATTGAGCTCTCTTTATGCCAATTCATATGGTTACATAAACTCAAAAATATTTACCTTATATAGAGTATGAAAAACAACCCATTAATCATCCAGACATCAAGGAACATCTATATATATTCTCTTTGAACACATATGCTTACATTCTTGCATGCTATACACCAATTGTCAACTTTAAATTCAAATTATATTCAACCTAAGAATTTCTATCCAAAAATTTCATAAATCTTGAGCATGAACTTCTCAATGATGCATACATAAGCATCTTAATTGTATAGATTTCTAGCACCATGTGACAAGATTATAATCATGTCCTCAAGCCTACATAAAGGCTTCATTATTCAGCCATATACATAATATCATATTGCACTTAATGCTTAAACATAAATAGAAGTCATTGCACATCCAATATTCTTTGCTTAAATATTCACCTTCTTTTAAAAGATGCTAATAAGGCTTCAATCAAATGATTAGTATCACTTATAATATGATCCAAAAATAAAAAATATGTATTTAAGAGTAGGAAAAAAAGAGTCTATATCTTCAAATAACATAAAGGAACAAAACTGTTTTACATTCAGAGGTTTCACACTATAGCTTTCTAGTAGCATGAATGTTGCATACTCCATAGGCTCATAGCTCCAATCGTTCCTTCAAATTATATGGGTCTTCTTCAAGTGCTCTCCTTTGCTCAACCATCTACTCCAATACCAGTGCTCTACTACCAAATCTATGATACAAAATGTTGAGAAATTTCACTCTAATATATAGAGGAGTAGTTAGAGAAACTCTTCTAGATACTATCCTATTACACACTTGATTACTAAAACCTAATTCACTCACAACTTAGAGATCAAAAGATTGTAGGATTCGTTCTACACATAGAATACACTTGTAGTCTTTCAACAAGATATAAATCATTCCATTTGGATTTCTAGTGAATAGGCTATAAGCTGCCTTAACGATAGACTATTTGTGCTCTTGGGTTAAGCACAACTGAGGTTCACAAGAATTGCTCTCAATAACTATTGCAGAGAAATCTAGCAAAGATGCTTAATCTAGAAAAAATACAAGACATTCGATATCCATCAAAATATCTCAAGCATTAAATGGGTATATAAAGAGGAATGACCTTCATAGTGGCTCTCTATGGAAATGTATGCTACTTGAATACCTATGTGCCTTGTAACACACTATTTGGCCCAAAAAAATATAATATGCTATGGTTAGAGAATGACAAGCATATGCTTCTACACCATGTCGTTCTCATGTCCCCGATGTTTTAAGTCCAAAATGATTTTATATATAGAGATATGCGCATGGAAGTTTTAGGTCTCATCACCTACCCTTGCATCATTTCTCACCTCTTGACCTCTCACTTCTTTTCGTTTGTCCTTCCATTTCCTTGGGTGACGTTTGGTGGTCCCAATCACTCCATATGGATAATTTTGTCCCATTTCTTGCATAACCCAAATCTTCAGTCATACTTTGGCTTTTATCCAAGTCATAAATAACTTTTCCCCTTTACTTGAATACCCTCAATCAAGTTTATGTGTAAACTGAATGTCTTCAATACCTAGACTTCAATTGAGCTTACAAAGCTTGGCATAAATACATAAATGGTGAAGAGGTAAATAGGGAGATTTGAGTATGTGCCAAGCCTTAGGATTGGAGCATCCATAGGTTCCAAACCTTTGTACATAAAGAAAATTTGAGAAAATTCTAGGATAGAACTATAGAAACCCTAAGAGGTGAGATATTTCCTTTCAGGTTGAAGAAGATGTATATATATAAGCTCTTAAGAAATCTAAAACCTTGAAAATAAGACTCTCTACTAAACTATCTACAAGATTTTATGGCCTTTTCAAGATTGTCAGAGAGATTGAGAATTTTGCTTACTAGTTGGAGCTTGCAAATGGTTGTTTACTTCACCCAATATTTCATGTAAGCAGGCCATATAAAAAATTGGCTTAAAAGGACAATCTTGTTTCTCCATATAAAATAGTCCAACCTAGCTCACTGTAGAACATCACTCATGGACATGAAAAACCATTACCCAATTGAGATCAAAAGGCTAGGACTCATTTATACAAAGAGTGCGTAGTCAAATAGAAGGATGGGACACAAGAAACAACCACTTGGGAATGAGTCAATTATATCACGAAAAGAAATACCTATTTTTTGATGAGGAAAAATCTATGAAGAAAAGACCTTTGCAAATAAGAAACTAGCTAGTGGATAATCTTTGAGGACATACCCTAAAATAAGAGTGAACTAGGAAGAATGGAGTCTCCTTTAGATCAATTGCATCCCCTAGGGACGAAAAAAAAACCTGACTTCCCATTGGGCAGGATCTGCCATGCCATGAGGATCTTATTTGGCACAATGGAAACTCCTTGTCCAAAATACCTGGAATCAAGGTAAACATGGACTATCATATCACCACAAACAAGAAGTGATGCCAAACTTAGACAAGTCTACATTGGGATTTGAAGTTCATGTCAATCTCGCATCCCCTCATTAGGATCTCTCGTTGAGAGGAAGTATGTACACATTCTTTCCAGCTTCACAATTTTTTATCCACATGCTTCACAAAAGGTATCAAGGCATTTTCAAACTAAAAATATACTAGCAAAATCATTGTGTAAAAACACAAAAGTGTTGTCCATGACAATTCTCATAGTCATCTTCTTTGGGACATGGGGTAGAGGGAGCCCATGAATGTTTCTTATGTACATGGTGGTTAAATAGAGAGCTAAGACAATTAGTAGCAATAGGAAAAAAAGTAATGGAGAGAGAGGATAACCTAGCATGATAGAGCACTTTAAGCAGGTAGGCAGAGAGAGTTAACATTAATATTAATCTTAGCAAAGGAGTTTCCTAGAAAACAAGCTATCATCTATATAAGTTTTGATCCAAATTAGATATCTTTAAGGGATTGAAGAATAGAGCTTACTCGAGTCCGTCATTGGCTTTGTGAAAGTTTATCTTAAGAAAGAGTGCATTTCGAGAGGACTCCAAAGCATAGTCATTGCCTTCGCACACGTCAAATCAAAGAGAGATCTAGTCTTAATGAATACTTTTTGCTCCTTGCTTATCGAAGAGTAGAGGTGGTTAGCCAATTGATGGGCGAGGACCTTGACAAAAGATTTGAATGTCGTTGGAAGCATCATGATAAGGCACTAGTTTTTTTATATTGCATTTACCATCTTTGTTATGAATGAGTTTAATCACATCTTCATTAGGGAAATCTAGTGATGGACCAAAGGTCAATGCCTCTTTGCACACTGAGTGTAAGGAGACCACCAGAGCATGCTGAAAAGTATTGAGCAATTCATTAAAGATCCCACCGATATTTGGGTTTTTACGGGTGAGCAAAGAGTGAGTAACTTTTAAAATTTTCTTTTCAATAAAGGTTCTTATTTGTGGGCAAAGAGTGAATAACTTGTAGAATTTCCTTTTCAATAACTACATGAATTTTTGGGGGAACTTTTTCAATCTCATTCTAAATATAGTCGCCTTACTTTCTTGTTTTTTGGAACAGAGCGTAGAAGGCATTCCAATAAGCTCGGTCAAGTGATTGTGCATCATCGTATAGTTCTCCCTTTCCATAGTGCATTCCAGAACGTTGTTCTTGATCTTAAGGGGGACTACCTTTGTGCTTCTTCTTTAGCGGTCTGCAAATTTCCTTTCTCGGATTGTCTGCTCTACCCGCCCATCAGTCTTTGAAGTATATTTGATGACTCTTTCTTCTAATTTCCTCTTCATAGAGAAACATACTCCTCTTCATAGAGAAACATACTCGCAAAACAGACTTAAAGATCTATTATTGGAAGAGAAAAACATTTTGAGCGAGAGTATGAGAATGAAAGAGAGTGAGGGAAAGGGAGAGATAAAGAATTTATAGAGCTAGAGAGAGGGCTGTCCCTTAGAGAGTGTTGTCTCTTATAGATAGAGTGAGAGGGAAGTGTCGTCTCCTGGAGATCGAAAGAGACGATGTGCCAAAGATAAACTGTTGGAGAGAGAATCTAACGGAAGTGAGCCAGAGAGAGAGTCTAACTGAAGTGAGCCAGAGAGAGAGAGAGAGAGAGAGAGAGAGAGAGAGAGAGAGAGAGAGAGAGATGAAGGTTAAGAGCTCTGTCCTTTGAAAAAGAACAACAGTAGATAGTTCTATTTGCAGAAACCAAACAAGAAAGGTTTTTCTTTTTCGGAAGGTACGCTTAGCTTTACCATAGGAAATGGGTCATGTAGACTCCTTTAGTTCAAAATAATTGTAGTTTTTTCCTTTGTTGAAGCTTCTTCTACATCCTATCTGTCTCCGCTAATCAGAAGTTAAAGCCCTGAAAGAAGAATGAGGGAAACTATATCTCTTAAGATTCTTGTTGCGTTCAATACCATGAGTTCAGAAATGTTGATTCCTTTTAATCTAATGTCAGAATCCTAGTATTAGACGATGAGGAGATGGTCTTTTTGGATTTCCAACCTTGTGTGTGTCTGTTAGGATGATACTTGAATTTCATGCCATAAAATCAGAACCCTACTAAGTATCATCGACAGGAGATTTGTTTCATCAATATTAAGTCATAAGATATGTAGAAAAAACATAAGAAAAGGATACGGACAACGTGTAAAATAATTCTTTTATCGTCAAGAATAGATCAACATTATATCTTGAAAAGTTTAGATCCTCGCAAGTTCTAATAACCCTCGTAACTAGCTAATAATTCATTTGAATAAGATGTCACAGTTCATTTGAGTTATATGTCAAAGTTGGATAAGAGGATTTGGGAAGAAACAAACTTGGTTTCTATCTATTAATGAAGTATTATCTCTATTTATGTGCCCAATGATTCATCCATGAGGAAGGACTCTTGAAAATCATTTCAAAAGCTGCCTACACCAATCATCGTGCAGCGAAGAAAAAGAAAGGAACTTGCATTGGATTCTAGTTTCTTATTATACTTTGAATTTAGAATGGAATCTAATATCATACTTTTTGAGGGGAAGGAGATGAAATAAGAATGAGTCCGAGCCAAAGCAGGACATACTTTTCCTTACACTTGCGTATGCATTTTATAGGTTGCATTATTTTTGTTTCAAGAAAAACTGAATTTGTGTGATCCCATTGTGCGAGAAAAAAAATTCATGAACATAATATCAATTTTATACGAAAACAAAAGAGAAGTAGAACGAGGAGGTAGGAATTGAAGAATGTATCAAGTTTTTTATTTTTTGTTAGATGCACGTTCTTCCGCAAGAATCATCGCATCAAATGGAAGAAACCTCGTTCGGAGTTCGTCACCTTCTGTAAAGCTGGCAGGGTGGTGGACTGCAATCCCGCGCCAACTCTGGATAGTACGTGCTTCGTGAGCTTTTCACACAGCCTACAAATGTGGGACATGTCTGTCACAGCTTCTGGCCCTTTTCTTCCCCTACCATGTACGACTAGCGTATGCACTTCTACCTCTCCGTGAGCAGAATTCGTAGTCCTTCAAATGTTTTGTTCAGTCCACAGATCATACATTGCTCTCTCTCCTGTTAATGCATAGAATTCTCTCTCTCTCTCTCTCTCTCTCTCTCTCTCTCTCTCTCTCTCTCTCTCTCTCTCTCTCTCTCTACGGTCCGACCTATGTGTCGGAAGTCAGAGAAAGCGAGCAGAAGGACACAGAGAGGAAATTTTGGAAGCAGGAATAGAAATTTGACTACCTGTCATATAACATGTCAATGATGGAAAATATAATGTAAAATGACAGCCAAATCAGAGCGTCCCTACACTTCGAAAGGCGCAGTTTCAGCCTTCCTATGCCACGAGAATATATGGCTACTTGTCATGTAAGACGGTCATAATAAAAGATCTCCTACCGAATGCTACAGTCACTCAGATTTTAGAGAAGACAAGCATTTTCAAAAATATTATGTTAAAAAGTCTGTCAAATTACAGCAAACAATAGACTGCAAAATTATAGCAAGACAACCTCTAAGATCATAGCACATGGCCTCTAATATTTGCAACAAAGGTGCATTCCTAGATAGAAAATGCATCGTGTTCCTTTTTTTTTGAGGAAAAACAATATAATCCATTTGAGAAAACAAGAAAAAAGTAGGGTATCTCAAAGAAAGTCGAGGCTTCGCTTTGGCAAAGCTGGAAAGTTAAGAAATCCTTATCCTTTGAGATTGATCTCTGTGCATGGCCCTGCGTCCTGTGAAGATAGAAGATAAAGCAAATAATTGCATTGGTTTACTTCCTTGTCTCACAGCCTCTTACGGGTGCACCCTGGTCTTCGGGTGCACCATGGTTGGGGAGGGTCATGGCACTTCACAAAGCCCTCAAAGATGGTTTGTTGGCGCTAAACAACCGCGTGATTTTCTCCCCCAACATGAGGTCGAAGATCGGTATGTTCTCTCACTTGACCATCGTCTCATTCAAGACTACGTTCAGCATACTTGACATTCCAATGAAGCCTTCTTCTCCCTCTGCCTTTGTGGCCGGTTAGGGTGGCCATAAAGCGATGCCATCCGTCCCCTCCTATGTCAACTGTGACGATCGTCGTAAACAAAAAATATGTGTTGATCCCAACATGCATAAGGTGAATTTAGATGATTTTCCTAGTGACATCGATGTTCTAACTTTGGTTACAGACAAAATTAGCTTTGAACAGTGGAAAAATCAACTCTCTAAAAAGAGTTATCATTTGGGTTTTTCATGGCCCAAGAGTTGCTCTGGAGGTGCTAAGGCACTAGACAAGAAGTAACCAAGAGGCTTGGCGATTATTTGTGCACAATATTCAATATCTTTCAAGTGAATACTTTATTTCTAAAATATAAATAATTCCAAGGGTGCGTTGATTATAATAATTGCGGGACAATGACTTATATGGTCTACTTGTGCTACATTGCTCAAATAGCATCAAAGGTTTAACCCACATGGACCTCATAAACATTCTCATGTGGGTTCACTTTAATCACATGGTTATTGAGTACATCCATGGTGAAATGGTCTAGGGAGTCTATTAGATAAGTTTCTTGGTAAAGGAGTTTAGATATTCTCCCTAGCTCAGATTTGGAGTTGCTTATAGAAGTTGATCTTCGAAAAGAGCTGAAGCCCTCCTACTTTATTAATGATCCCGATGGCATGTGTCTACATAAAGACAGAAATTATCTAACATAATCTTCCTAATGTATGCTACAATTTTTTTAAATAGAATCATATAATATGTGGTTTTACTTTCGTTAAACCTAAAATTTACTCCAATAATAATATAGGTGGGTATGATGCTCCTCAGGTGCAATGTGATATCTCAAATCAGAATAGAAAATCCCTCAACCAAACTTGTTAGAAGGTTTTCAAACCATCAAATCGTTTCGAAGTGTTGCTAGAAGATACTTTCGATCCATTCGACTTGAGTGATCCTAATGTTGGTTCTACAAATTCCAAAGATGAGGAGACTGTATCCTAACGGTAGTTCTACAAATTCCAGTAGATGTGATAAGTGGGTCATTAACTCTATTGGTTGTGTGTCACTCAAAAGTCATAGAAAGATAGATTTTTTTTATTGAATAAGCAAAATGTTAGTTCTGATATGAACTCTTCTACTATGTTTGTGTCCCCTGAATTGATTAAAGATAGGGTATTCTCCTCAAAATTGGATGCTCATGACACTGTAGTTATCATCAATATATGATGATCATAGTTGTGATGACTTAGGCTATGTTGCTCTCACACACTATGTTGAAGAAAACTTTTCGGCCCATGGCCATCAACCTATGTCTCAATAGCCGAACCTAGAGAAAAACGTGTCATAATTCAAGTTTTTCTCCCTTAATTTTGAGGGATTGTGTTATCGAGTTATGTGAAAAGCAATCAATTCTTGCATGTTGGACATCTCTTACAGACCTAACATTATTGGTTTGGAAGAGATCAATGCTTCTCGCAATCCAGCGATCATGATGGATTGTATCTTCTATAATTCTCCTTCATTACGTACATACAGCCAGCCTTCCAACGTGGGACATGACTCATTGTCGACTTATCGCTTATCGCCTCTACTTACCATTTCCATGTACGACTCGTGCATTTTGTTGTATTTCTCCAATGATCCGAGTCCTTCCAGACTTTTTCTCTAATCCTTGATGATGAATGCTATATTTACCTTTTAATCCATAGATCATAAGATGCTCTATCTTCATAGTCCCTTCCAGGCCTAGTGCTTTCTTTAATCCATAGATGATGAATGCTTCGTTGACTTTTTAATCCATAGATCATAGAATCCTGTATCTATCTCTCTCTACTATGTGTTGGCTACCAGAGCCTCATCTATCTCTTACTTGGTTGTG
Organism: Ceratopteris richardii; assembly: GCA_020310875.1. NCBI lineage: Eukaryota > Viridiplantae > Streptophyta > Polypodiopsida > Polypodiales > Pteridaceae > Ceratopteris > Ceratopteris richardii. The sequence goes on along the minus strand of CM035430.1, from coordinate 10,518,883 downwards.
AGATGGCTTGTTTGTTATATATTTCTTCTTGGGCACTAATGAAGCTGCTTGTTTCCTTTCCTTTGCAGCACTTAATGGCCGTTCTCACATGGGACGACCAGACATAGAAAGCGAGCACAGGCAGAGAGAGACCAATTTTCGCAAGCATCAGAAGAAATTTGGCTACCTATTATGTTTGTGATGAAAAACATATTGTCAAATGATGGCCACATCAAAGCATCCCTACATTTTGAAAGAAACTCCTACTTCTCATGCAAGAGGTCCATAGTATAGGTTCTCATATGAAATGTAAGATGCATCCAGATTTGAGAAAATCTTGTCAAAATATGGCAAACATCAAACACCTTAAAATATAGCAGATATACAACCTATGAAATAGTAGACCGTGCATCAAGTTTTTGCACCATCTCGATGCACGCCTTTATTCCAATAGAAATGAACTACTCTACTGAAACGAAAAGATTTTATATACAGTGAATGATTCCATCACAGTTGCTCTAACTCAAGTAGGCCTTCACCCTCACAGTTTGCATGTTTTCACCCTTTAAGTTCTAGGTTTGAATTGCTCCTTGAGGTAATATCTTTGTAACTTTGTAACGTTGTTCCCACCTGGGTGCCAATTTGGCGAGTACTATCCAAATCTAATGCAAGAAAACCACGAATCCTTCCTTTACTTCATTCGCCCTAAGATATTTCGAATGAATTCATTTGTGTTCCTCTTTCTTTATCTGCAATCTCTTCATTGTTGCTTCCTCGAATTCTTATAGTGACTCAAATCGAAGACAATATAAGAAAAATTACTTTGGAGAAAATATAGTTGGAAGATCTTTGAGTCTACTAACAACTGACTATATCGTTTAATTCAAGGAAATGTTGTATCCCATTGAAATGCCTAACTTCTTGAAAACTTCACCGTCCCTAATCAGCTCACAGCCAATGTTAGTTACACAATTAAGAAGAAAATTAGTAGGTGATTTGAAAGAATTTATTTTTTCATTAACCTCAGAGTTAGTAGCAAGACAAAAGCTACTCAAGCACTCAAAGAATGAAGTTCTTGAAAGGCCTGTGCCATGAGGGTTACACATAGCTGCAGGAAATCATTCATTCATAATATCACTTGTGGCTTGTTCGAGATGGAAGAAAAAATGGACTATACTTATAATATGTGTTGTTTTTGGACGAAAGACTAATTGACTCTGAAAACAAAATTAAACATTTAAAGAAAATAAGTCCTAAAATTACAAAAGATAGATGAAAGGGTGATTTTTAAGTTGAAGATGGCAAAGAGTTCTTACTCCTTTAACGGTCGCAAGTGTTTGGCTGAAAAACACCATTGGACAATAAAAACAAAAATTAAGATGAGAACACCTCACTAAGCAGTGAGGCGTGATGTTACCTGGTTTGGACCCACTACAAAATTCTTGCCAAGTTCTTGTCCACTCTACTTCTTTGTCAAGGCGGAGAAATAGGGTTTTTTTTTTTTTTTTTTTGGGGGGGGGGACCACTAAGAATGAACTTGCTTTGTCTCTTATGCTTTGGTGGCACCTTCAGCCATTCAGTCAATTTTCAAAACCCTTTCAAGTAGCCTACACTAAAGTAAACGTAAACGTGCATAGCATTTTCCAAACGCACGTTTAAGGGTGCACACTTTGCCCCTCTCTCGTTGGCAACAATTTTGCCATTTTTTTTAGAAACAAGGAATATTTCTTGATACCCCAAAGACTACCGGAGAATACCTTTACAATAAGGATCAGGGAGGTCCTAAGGCACTAGAAAAGCACTAATCTGGAGGCGATGGTGCTATTTCTGCACACCTTTCAATATCTTTGAAATTGCTACTTTCAATTCGTTTTTTAATCATTTCAAGTGTGTCTTGATTCTCATAAATCTAGGATCATGGCTTATATGTTCTACTGTTGTTACATTCTTGAAATGGCATCACAAGACCTAAGTTCACATTCCAGTGTGGTTTGACTTTACTCACATACCGCTTGAGTTTTATCCACGGTGTAATAGTCTAGCGGATCTGTTAGGTAAGGCTCCAGGTCAAAACTCAAGGAGTTGAATTAACAATAAGTCAGATCCACTCCCTCTCATAAGAGTTCATGTTTCTAAGAAGCTAGAAAACTCCCTCTTTATTAAATATTGGGATGGCTTCTATCTCCGTGAAAAAGGGGTTGCTTACCGCAATCTTTTTAATGCACAGTACAGTACTGTCCATTGCTTGAACGTGAGGTACAAGGTGCTATTCCAAGTCAGAATAGAAAGCCCTCCAGTCAAACAAGTCAGAATAGAAAGCACGAAACCCGTTTGACGTGTTGTTAGAAGATGCCTTCAAGCCTTTCACTTGATTGATCCTAATGTTGTTCCTAAAGGTCCAAAAATAAGCAGTATGTTTCTCCTAATCTGAATGAATCCGACAGAGGTAATAAGGTGATCGTTAAGTGTACTGTGGTCCCAGGGTGCTTGGGTGCCACTTAGAAGTCATAGAAAGAATTGCTTCTTTTTCACTTATAAGCAAAATGTCGGTTCTGATTCCTGATCTTCTCCTATGTTCGTTTCCCCTTAGCCGAACGACCATAGGGTTTTCTCCCCTCAATTGAATGTTCATGATAATGTGGGTACACATGATAAAGATCATAGTTCTGATGACATACACAGCAGTTCTAAGACACAGCCCTTCAGCTCACGGCCCTAAGCCGAAGAGGAAGGTTGAATGGAATTCAGATCCGAATGGCCTCTCTGTCTCATTAGCTACCCACATGACACTTTCCTGGGCAATTAAAAATATTGTAAGTTGTAAATTTTAAAATTCTAAGCCGCTCTCGTGGCCTATGTCGCATTACGCATTGAAGACGAATTTTGAATATCCCATGGCCAGTCCACATGATATGTCCATCGGTATTCTTCAACAAAGACAACATGCTAGTAGCCCATTGGTATTGTCCAGAGACATGGTTCGAAATGAAGGCAAACATGTATCTGCAACATCACATACTAGACTCTTACAGTACCCGAGAAACTAGTTTAGAAAAACCACAGTGTCCATAAGACCATAACCTCCTAGTACGCATAACAAACTCATGAACTGCAATGGCATGTATAATAGTGCTCTGCAGTCTGTTTCATACCGGATCCTATATTTTTTTTCATCTACATTTATAGCTATCATACACTTCTAGAAGAACTTTATTGAGAGGGGTAGTAATGAATTGAGCCTCTAATAAGGGATTCTAAGTCTTAGGCGTTTGTGGCTCGAGAAAGGAAATGAGCTGCTTGCATCATGCAATGGAATTCTTTATGGAAGTTCTCATATCTAGAAAATTGAAGGAGAGTAGAGTGAACCATTAACTTTCATGGAGAATGATGAATCGTTGGGTTGTGGCCTTTGGTCGAACCGTTGATATGTCTTTGATGCCTCTCAGATCTTGCAGAGACAAGACGTTTATAGGAGTATCAAGGAAGTTCACATTCTAGGGCAATATGAGCTCAACAAGTTTGAGTCATCAAAGAGTTCTGGTCGAATTGCAGGGAAATATGACCTCAACAGTGTTCAGTCATCATTTTATTCATATTCTGGTTTTTACTAGTCACTTTTGAATTTATCATTGACATTAGTGTTTTTGTCATATACATGGCTAACATTTTAGTAATATGAAACCCTCTGAAGACACGCTCAACAATGTGATCGGAGCAAAACTGATTGAGAAAAATAAAGCTAACAAATTTCAGATGAGTATGAGTTAAATGGTTTTAAGTCATTTAAGTTCTTTCATCTTTTGTTTTTGTATTAGTATGTCTCGGATATTGATTTTCTGATCATGCACATGGCTAGCTTTTTTGTGATATAAAACTATCTTCAAACAGACTCAAACAACATGATTGGAGGGAAAATGATTTAGAGTTTTTATTATTCTTTGCGATATACCTCCGATTGCAGATTGCCTCTCCATGGATTTACGATTGGAGAGATGAGATTATGCTCTTTGCTATGTTTTTCATCTAATTTTATGTTTTATGTCCGTGGCTTTGGATTTCATAGTTGTACTGTCATCGTACTCCTGCTAAAAATTTTTCAATTCAATTTACTGATGGTATATTTTACTCTTAGATAAAGACTTAATATTATGTGCGAATCGACATTTAGGCCTGCACCGGGGGATTTAGAGTTGAAGTCGCGATTGATGAATGATCAAAGAGTTTTAGAATTAAGAGGCATTGAAAGAGGGAATTTTTGGGCTTATGTTTGCAAGGGTTACAAATAACAGAATTACGCAGTTGTTTTTAGTTTTTCTTTTTGGTTCTTTTTTTATTTCTGTTCTGATTTGCACCATATCACTCCTATGTTACGATAGAGAACCAAACTATGGTTGTTTATCTTTTATCAAAAGAATGTTCGTTGCTATTGTTCAAAAAGTTATTCCTTGTTTTTTAATAAAAGGAAGTTCGGCCTTGGCCTACTCTTCAAGACTTTAATTAAAAAGAAATAAAATGTTACAAGTAAATGACATGAATGCCCTTGGGATCCCCCGAATCCCACAAGCGAGGGCAGAACATGTGGATCTATAGCATTTTACAAAGGAGGTTAATAACCCTCTTGTCCCCCTCATGAAGGGTCCACTTGGGTTTAAGCTTGTTGTTTTCAACGAGAAACATTTTGGATGCCTAAATGGTGGGGACCTCTTGTAGTTGGAGATTCTTTTTTCAAGGAGGAACAGAGACTTCTCGATCGACCACTCTTTAGGAGGGTGTCCAAAATTGTAGGCACACCACTCCCTCCAAATCTTCGAAAGGGTTTCCCCTCTTATAGCGTTCCACGATTCCACTGAGAAACGGCTCGCTTTGCTCAGACGCACTTGCTTTTGGGTGATTTGTTCCTACAGTCTCAAAATATTACCAAGGGTCTGTCAAAGCTGGAGAGACTTGAGGCATGCGAAGAAGACGTCACCCAAATCTTGAATGGTATGAGGGCATCGCTTGCACCATGACGGAGCCCCACAAAGTTTTTCATCCTTTAGATTGATCCAGATACCACGATGGAGAATTTTCCAGACCAGCACCAAACTTATTTCCTTAAGTTCTAAAGATGTTGGTGGTTTATGCATTCTGGACATTAAAAGTCTTGGTAACAAGCTTCCAACGCAATGGATGATTAAATTCTTCGAAAATGAAAATGCCTCATAGTTGAAGCTATTTTTAGGAATAGAAATTCCCTTCCTCTCCCGTGACTTATGGTTGGAAAGGCCTTGAGTTACTTATGTTGGTGTTCTATTCTTTTTTTAGTCTATCCTTCTAGGATCCAATCTCGTGTATGTGTATTTTGTAGAAGGGTTGAAACAATATAACAGCAATTTGTATGGTCAATAAAGATTAGAATTGGGCGCCGACATTCAATAGAAAAACTCTATCTAATTCCTTATTATAGGAATTAAGGATATTTAGCTTCACAATTTAGAAAGAGCAAAAAAATTACGGAACAAAGAGTTCCGCATGCGAAGTACTGCCGGAACGTCGAAGACAGAAAGTCGAATAAATTTCAGGACATGGACTGAACTCAAAGAGTTCATTTCCAAGTTTGGCACCTTCTAAGAGAGTATCAAGGCTTGGGATGATTCAATCAAGTCCCTTCTCCTCGCACAAGATCCACAAGGACTACAAGGCTTAGCTGGAAAATGGTAACAGAATGAAATATGTTTTGAGATTTCGCAAGAACTTGGACTTTCGTTGTTTGCTCAAGACGCAGTGGTAACATGAGGGGGACTTATATGTTCTTCCCTTGCTTTGTGGGATATAGGAGGGTCCCATCAGTGCTAGACCCATTCACTTGTACAATTGTTTTCTTTATTTTAATTAAAATTTGGGAGAGTAGGCTATTGTGGAACTTCTTATTTGAAAAAAAAAACTTGAGTTTGAAGACTTGAGATGACTTAATGGTAAAAGAATTGGAAAAATTTTGAGATTCAGCAAAAACTTGGACTTTAACATTCCCTCAGCAAGAACTAGGTTCAAGAATTTCAGGTTCTAGGGCCATTAACACCCTCTTATTGAAAGAAAAGAAAAATCCAAATCTCCCAAACTCTCGTGAGGGGGATTTGGACCAATGTTAAGATTAACAAAGTTGGTGGAACACACCCATGCGTGTAAATAATGAAATCGTGGCAAGGGACGATTAGGACTCTCTTTCTTCTTGTGCCATAAGACTTTTGTGGTGTGGTAGACTATTATCCATGATCTCACTCTTCAAACCCAGGTGAATAGCAAAAAAATGTTACTTTAGGAAGCTATTTTGCTCCTCAACTTTGTGGAATGGCATCAGAGTCGAAGCTCTCTCTAAGATCTCAAAAGAGTGATCAACTTCACGAAACTTGGATGATTAGAATCAACCTGCCTAAGAAGGAAGACCCTTGGATAGAGCTATATATATATAGAGGTATATGGTTGGGAGGAGAGATCATTTGTGTATCATAGCATTAAATCTTTATTTGAAGACGAAATAGAGGTATTAAGCCACAATTCAATTGATTGGCATCTCCTACCAGGAATTCAATAAAATTTAAATTGATATCTCTTTTCCTTGATTCTAGGGAAAGAAAAGTATGTCATAACTAATTCATTCCCGCATGCTTATGAGTTAGAATTTGTTTTTTAGAATTGGTGGAATAGCATGAGGGGACATGTAGGAGTTTATATAAACACTCCACACACTTTTACAAACGGACCCAACCGAATTATTTAATGAGCTGCCTCTAGAGAGAGAAGGAATCTCGTAACTCAGTTGGGCCCAAAAATTCAAAATTTCTTAAAAGTTAAAAAACTCATCATAACACCTGAAAATGGACCCCCCATTACTTTTTAGGGTCAAAAGTACTCTTTTTGACCCCAAATAAATCAAAATCCGTGCATGTTTTGAGCTGAAAAAAAATGGATTTTTTCAAAAATACTCAAAAAAGAGTTATTTCCCTCCTAAACCTCACATTTTCATACACAGGTCCCAAAAACTCATCTTTTCCCACTACTTTCACTCTGTAACACACCATTGAAGCTCTTGTTTCTACACTCCAACCTACCTGTATCTCCTATCTCGAATTACTGTTGTAACTTGAAGACCTTTAGCTTCAATGGCAACATCTAAAGCTTCCAGGCGACCAAAAGATGAAATCCTCACATTAAGATGTCATAATATCAAAGCCATAGATGGAGAGTGGCTATCACATGAGTACTCCAAAGGTGCATGGGTCTACATGCAGCCCTCTAGAGTTGGGCCTCATCGAGTTAGAGATCGTGGAAACTTAGATCTTCATTGGAAAGGAAAGTTACTTAGCTTCAAGAAGCACAGAGATAATGGGATGGTTGCTATTGTACAACATGTTTTTACAATGGCAACTATGAAACTTCAAAACTCTAGTAGTATGAGATATCCTATGAATTGTAAGCATTACTCTACAATATTTTATGTTTTCTTGTGTCGGATATATTTCTCAACTATTTAGATATGTTTTTGTTTGTTTCAGATATATTTCCTTCTACTTTGGTGGAAGAGCAAGCACTTCATAGTCTTACAGGTATTTTCCAGGCATTGCATGCAGATGTTGGTGCAGTAGTCTTTCCAAATATATCTCCTGCTCAACTTTACCATGATAGAGTTTTCTTTTACACACATAGATATGTTGTACCCTCTACAATGAATGGTTTTGGAAGGTTAGAGAGAATTGAAGTACATTCTCTTCTTAGCTTGGAGTGGCCAAACTTGATATATGGTCCGTATCATCTTTGAAGCAAAAGATGGTAATGGATATACATGACTCTTTGAAATTCACAAAGGTGTCTAGGTCTGTAGGTTTGCACTGGTCTTTTCCCATTCATTGTTTTGTATATTTATTCCAAGGATTCTCATTCCAAGAGACTTCCACCATGTTCATGTGTAAAGATATCACATATGAGCAAGTCGAAAGTCTTCATGGTGAAAATTGGGGTTTGATGGAAGGAATTGCAAAAGGTGATAAATATCTTTGTAAAATAGGTGGAACAGGTATAGGATTTTGATATTTGAAACAACGTTCTTCATTATACATTAGATTCTACTATGATCGTTGGATGTGCAAACTTGGCAAATGGATACCATTTCAAAGTTCAGAGGGATCTTTGCATTCATTTGAAATAAAGCTTAGATTGCCCAACAATGAAACAGAAACTATTTTAGTGAATAATCATTGGACCTTGGCTAATCTGAGAGAACACTTGATGATTATGGGGTTTGAAGGACTAACTCAATCCAAATTCAAAATTCAAGGACATAAGGTGAGAAATGTTTCATGCTTTTGTTAGAGTAATCTTTTCATTATTGTTTATTTTACTCTAATGACTTCAATTTCTTGCAAATTGATTACAGGTGGGCAGAAGAATGGAATACAAAATGAAAGTCCCTGTAGATTGGAGCAAAGATGGAACATAACTCTCATTGTCATAGTTCTTTTGAAACCTGATAATGTCACTTCTTGGGCTCTAGTCATTGTATCTCAAAACTTTTGGAATGTCAAAAAGTCTGTTCAATACTTTGAAATGTGGTTGCTCATGTGTTTTTCTGTGCATTATTTTGTCATCAGAAACACTTTTGGATTTGCACTTCTTTATTCTATACTTTTAAAAGTGGGCCCAGTTAGTTTAAAAACTTGAAACTGCTATAAAAATGGTTCTATGTGCTCATTTCTCACATTTGCACTCTCAAAGAGCTAGAAAGCACAAACTACAAGCCTCTAAAATTCTCACACGCAAGCAATGGCTGCTAGCACTTCCATTCCCATGAAATCTCCTCGAGATCTATTCACGGAGTTTTTGGATACTAAATAATACAATGGTCATACGGATTTGTATGACCTAGTTTGTAGAGTCCCTAATCTTGAAGGGACAATAGCCATGAACTCCGATGTGATCGATGAGATCATAGATTTTTTGGAATTCTATATATTAAGATATGCCATAGATATTCTAGCATATGAGTGTAAATGGGTCCCCAGTGACCTGTTTTCTACATTCATAAAGGAGATGAGGCATTTGCGAAACGCTTAAAGCGTTTCATTGCTATTGCAGAGGCTTCACGGCACCTATTAGATGACATAGTGCCCTTAATTAAACAATTAAATAAGAAAAGGAAAATGGGAAGAAAATATCTTTCCTACGTAGCAACAACCATATTTTTTGTGAATGAGAAGCCTGAACCTTCACCCATGGACCTACCTCATCTTGTTAATGGGGGTTTTGTAGATGACAAGAAGGAACCCCAGACAGAAGCTCTCAACCTAATTGAAGAGAGTCAAAACATTTCCAGAGAATTTCCTCAAGGAGTAGTGGACAAATTAAAGGAAGCCAGTACACAGAACAGTCCACCCTCCAACTTAGACCCCGTGGAACCCACTCTACCAGAGGTAGAAATGGAAATGTTTTGAGTTGTGCTTGTCGACGGAGAGAAATTTTTGTTCCTGCACGATATTGAGAAGGCATTCGGTCCACGCCTCGACGAATGCCTTAGTATTTTTTGCTCAATCTCAGATGTTCCCATGGACAACACTTCTGACATTATCGAAAAGGCAACAATTCCACTTGGTGATTTAGTTGCAAACACCATTGCATTTGTGTGTGAAGAGATTTTGAGCCATGCAAACCAAGTTGCCACTGAAGAAGATTTGGCCGCAGCAAGGGAAAGAATTTTCCCACTAGATGCAATGGGAAGAGGAGAGGATGAAGATAGGCTTCAAGATGTAAGTCTCTACGGACATTTATGGTTGTCTCATATTCATACAAGATGTATCTATTTAATTTTATGATTGTCTATGTGCACAAAACAATTGAAGTGGATAAATTTGCAGCAAGGAGTGGTGGTGACCGTGTTTCCCGGGGCCATGGCTCTTCCTTGGCACAATACATCGGAAAATTGCCAAAGGAAGATTTTGTCATAATCCACAAGGACTTTTCCCCTCAAGGACACTTCATGACTTGGTGTCTGCAGGCCTTGAGCAAAGTTTTGTGCCTGTATACAATAATGCAAGGGACCAATTGTATATTTCTAGTTAGGAAGTCCCTTGCCCTTACTACCCTAGGAGTTAACTTTAGAGGAAAAGTATTAGGTCAAATAGGAATAGCTTTAGGTCTTGGACTAACAGACCCTCAGTTAATATCCCAATCAGTTTTGACTTACCAATTGCCACTATCTTTTCAAAGAAGAAAGAATGTAGTGGAGAGGCTCAAGGCCAAGAGCCAATTGTAAAAACTCTATAATACCAATTATTGTTTTTCCAATTTCCATGTGCATTCAATCTATTATATCTTTATGGTTTTTGACAATCTCATAACTTTTGCATAGCTTAATCATTCTTTTTCCATTATTTCTTGTAATTTGTGTTGCCCAAAATGATTGCAATGGCCTAGGAATGCAAAAAAAAGGCCTGCCACAAAAACATGGGGATGGACCCTGCAAAACTTTTGCAGGGCCCATTCCTGTGTTTCTGTGGCAGGCCTTTTTTTTGCATTCCTAAGCCATCCGATGCACTAGGTTACCTATATTGATGGTCTATCTCCCTCAATTAGCACCTTCACTTGGGGAATTGTTGAAGACTCTTCTTATGTGCAATGATTAGAGAAAGTTAGGACTCCTCTGAGTGCATATAAGCATGGAGTAGTAAATAAGTATGGAAATAGCATGTGCCAATCATATGCCCCAATGTGCATGGCATGTGTTTCCATGGCTTGGAAATGCCACAAAAAGGCCTGCCACAGAAACGCGGGGATGGGCCCGGCAAAATTTTTGCAGGGCCCATCCCCGCGTTTCTGTGGCAGACCTTTTTTGGGCATTTCCAAGCCATGAAATGCATTAAATAGCATTACCACTTATAACAAGTACAGAAAAAAGAATGATACAACTATGAAACACACTTCAAAGGGGTACTGGAAAAAGACACCTAGAAACATAGGAGAAATAAACTTCAAAACATGTACAGTAAGAGATAAACACTTGGAAGAGCAAATACGAGAAGACAAAGATTATATTCATCCTTCCAAGGCCCATGCAGGTTCATTTTTTTTCCTAATGAAATAGACATGAAGTCCACACAAAGAGATGACACAAGATATCCAATAGAGAAGATTGGAAATGTGAAGACTCCATATGGAAATATGAACCTATTAAGCAAGGTATTGTATGTGCCTACTATAACAAAGAATGTCATAAGTCTTGGCTAGATTGTGGAAAAAGGTTTGTAGGTTAGATTCACAAACCATGGAGGATTGGTTGAGGATCCACATGAAGGATTCAAGACAATAACAAAGGGAGAAAAATTAGGTAGATTGTTTACCTTTGAACTACAAGACACTAGGAACATTACATTGTTCAACTATGGGAATCAGACACTATCATAAATGGAAATGTGGCACAAAAGGCTAGGTCATATAGGAGAAAGAACCTTAAAACAAATTATTAGGGACCAAAGTGCACTTGGCCTACCAAATATCTCCAAGCAACATATGATCTACAAATGCAGTGCTTGCCAATTTGGCGAATCTCATAGACAACCATTCACTACGAAGGGATACATTCATGGGGACCTATTGGAATTAGTCCATACAGATGTATGGGGACTAAGGAAGGAGCCATCTATCTCTAGATCAAGGTACTATGTGTCTTTTATTGATCATTATAGAAGATGGACAATACTCTATTTTATATAACATAAGGATGAAGTATTCACTTGTTTCAAAAAGTATCTTGCACTTGTTGAGAACCAGAGAGGTAAAACTCTTAAGAGGCTAAGGTCAAGTGGAGGGGGAGAGTATTTCTCCCATGAATTTGATGTCTATCTCCAAAAGAGGGGTATCAAAAGAGACATTACAACAAGATATACTCCAGAGCAAAATGGATAGTAGAAAGGAGGAATATAACCATAGTAGAAGGAGGAAGGTCCATGTTGAATGAGAAAAGATTACCTAATTACCTATGGGGAGAGGCTACATCTATAGTTACCTACCTAATCAATAGACTTGGATAGAATGACCCCATTTGAAGCATGGAATAGAAGAAGACCTATCCTTGACCATTGTAGGATCTTTGGATGCATTGCATATGCACACGTACCTTCACAAATCAGAGGAAAGATGGATCCAAAGGCAGAGAAGTGTATATTCTTTGGTTATGATCTTAATCAGGAAGTCTATATTTTATATAATCCAAATAATAAAGGTTTTCTTATTAGTAGAGATGTTGTCTTTGATGAGAACAACTCTTGGTTTGAAGATGATTGTCAGAAAGTCAAACTACCCTATGATCTTGAGGGGGACTTTCCAACATTACAGAAGGTGAATGACCACCTACATGAAGATTCAACTGATTCTGAAGATGATCAGAAGACACCAAGGAGTAACATCAAAGCTTGGAACAATAAAGGTAAAGAAAAAATGCAGGAGCAGAGAAATGTTGCATAATCATCCCAACAAACCATCAGAAGCTCAGCTAGGGAGAAGAAGGAGCCAGAAAGGTATGGATATGATACATCCTTATTCACTAAACATTCAATTTATATTGCTCAAGATGCAAAATCAGAAGAACCATCAACTTTTCAAGAATCCAAGAAGAAGTCAGAATGGAGAGACGCTATGGAAGAAGAAATTGAAGCACTTCAAGAAAATCACACTTGGGAATTGATTCCCGAGAAATCCTCATGAAGGTCATTGGTTCTAGATGGATTTATAAGGTGCAGAAGAACTCATATGGATCAATAAACAGGCACAAAGCAAGGCTTGTGGCAAAAGGGTTTCCTAACTGAAGGTTTGGATTATGAAGACTCTCCTAGACTTGAATTAAATAAAGAAAAGTACAAGAGAAGGAGACTAGTGCCCATGGGACCCCCCAAATCCCACAAAGTAGGGGAAGCTTTTATAGAGCTTAGATGCATTACAAAGAAGGTTAATTACCCTCTCATCACCCTCATGTGGGGCCCATGTGGGTTTAAGCTTGTTATTGATCAAAAGGAGTACTTGATGATGCTTGAAGGGGGCGGACTTCTTATAGTTAACAATCCTTTTGCCAAGGAGGAACAACGATTTCTCAATTGACCACTCTTTGGGGGAGTCACTGAAGTTGAAAGCACATCTTTCCCGCCAGATTGTCCATTGGACCTCCCCTTTGATGGCGTTCCAGAGAGTCGCGGAGCAGCCAATAGCTTCTCCGAGCAGGGCTTGCTGCCAATTGAGATGTTTCTGAATTCTAATTTTCTTTCGAACCGTCTACGAGAGTCTGTTGGAGTTGGGGGGATGTGTGCAACATCTTCGATAAACCCGTAGCAGCATTTGCACTAGGGAGGAATCCCACAAAATTTGCTAGCCTTAAGGTTGATCCAGATTCCATGATGAGGAATTTGCCATAAGAGGACAGACTTTTTGATTTCTATGAGGGCGTGCCAGATAGCCATGAACTTCATGTCCCACCGAAGCTACATCCATGACAGGCACCACTTCTTGTTGAGGTTAACCTAATAGTCAATCATTTCTTTGATGTTTGGGATTTTTGATAGGCTATTCCCATTGTGCCATTTGAGACCAAGCGAGCTAGACGTGTCGTGTCCCTTGAGAAGGTGAACTTTGTATCAGTCCCAGGCGAGACATCTACTTTGCAAAGTGTTCCATTCTTCATACGAAATGTTGATGCAAGGGTCAATATCCTTGAAGTTGATCCAGCGGTTGGTGTCTTGTTTCTAGAGATGTTTCCATTTTTTGAAGCCTTTGTTCCATAACTTCTTGGCATTTTTAATGTTCCAAGATTCCACACTCCGGATGCAATGGATCGGAAACCAAATAGAGTCGTTTTGTCTGATACCGGCAACCCACTTCCCGTCTTCACTTATTCTTGTGTAGCTTTTGACTTTATTCCAACTCTTCCATAGGGAGCACATGAGATTTGAGCCTTTCGGGAAGACGGGGATCGGGGAAAATAGCAAGGTCAAGATGTCAAGATTCTTCCAATTTGGGAAACCCATGAGGGCCATCTCATTCATGTTTCTGAAGATCAGCTTGGCCCCTGAGGCCTCCCCGTTGCACCAAGCCTTAATCATCCATTTGGCCGCCAGTTTGTTAGCCATGCACCCAATTTCCACAATACCAAGTCCCCCACTATCTCTGTGGTTGGTGCAGATGGACCATTTTATTTTAGGCACCCCCCTTCTATTGTGGTCACGCGTCCAAAGGAAGTTTCTACAAATACTATCCAGTTTGGACAGATCTTGCTCTTTCCATCTCCAACAAGAAAGGAAATAAATGATAGATGATAAGAGAAACGTGTTGATAACCATAGCGCGACCAACAAGATTGATTTGCATACCTTTCCAATAGTTAAGCTTGTTTTCGAGTTTGGCCAGCACCCAGTTCCACCACTGTTCTATAGAGATGCCAAACCCCAAGGGAATCCAAAGAAGCCCAAAACTTTGGCCCTGTGGAATGATTTGACAGCCATGATCAATGAGAAGGTCAGGTTGTGACCCAACAATAGCTCTAAAGGCGGTCTTAGAGTGGTTGATTGTGGATCCAGAGGCTTCACAAAAAGTAGCCAGACACCTCCAGAACGTCACTATCATTGTGAACAAACGCGTTCATATCATCGGCAAAAAGTCTGATGGTGATCTGATTGTGGTCCTGAGGCAAACGAAGGCCTTTGATATTACTAGCTTCCACTTGATGCTCCACCAGCCCGCTAAGCCCTTCCGTGGCAATGGCAAAGAGAAGGGAGCCAATGGGCACCCTTGTCTGATAGATCTTCTAAGTTTGATCACGTTCGAAAGTTTGCCATTAATGTTAATTTGGGTCGATGCGTTTCCGAGAAGGATCACGATCATCTTGGTGAAGTTTTTACTACATCCAAGATCTTGGAGCGATTGCAGAATATAGTCCCATTCCAGCCTGTCGTAGGCTTTATCAAAATCGATCTTGAGGAAGACCATGTCTTGTTTAGACTCATTTGCAAATTCAAGACCTTCCCAGATATCTATAATGGTTTCCAAAATCGACCTGCCTTTGATGAAACCTTTTTGGTCCCTGCTTAACCACGCTCTCAGGTGGCAAGAGATTCTATTGGCAATGACTTTGGCAATGATCTTGCATCCTCTTTGGAGCATTGTAATAGGACGCCAGTTTTCTATTCTGTTCTTTTCCCCTTTTTTTGTGTATTAACTTGATAATGCCATTGTTGAGACAAGAAGGAAGCGCGCCAAACTTGAGTACCTCTTTCCAAACCAGACGAAGAGGGGTGGCAACCACCAACTTGAAGGATTTAAAGAACTCATTAGTGAGCCCGTCGGGTCCCGGGCTTTTACCAACAGGGAGGGCATCAATGACCTCAATGATGTCTGATTCAGAGATAGGGGCATGTAGCAGGGAGCGAAGGTTGAGTGGTATCCTGTGGGGGGAAACCCTAGATATGGCTGCCATACAGTCCCTTCTCTGGTGGGAGAGGGGGTTCAAGGTCCCTAGGAGTCTCGTGAAGTGCCCTTCAATGATCCCAAAATTATCTTCTTCCATATTGCATACATTGCCATTTAAGTCTAGCAATAAGAGGATCGATTCTCTGTTATGTTTACTTTTAAGGATATGGCACATCTCTTTGGTGGGTTTATCGGCTTTGTTGGCCCACCACTCCTTGAAGAAAATTTGCAAATTTTTCCTTTGCACTTCTTCCTCGTATCTCAGCAGTGCTCTCATTTTCTGAAGACCTTTCTAGGCTTGAGATTTTCCTTTGCTCACTTCCTCCTCGAGCCTCCAGAGTCTGTGATATAGAGCTTCTCTACGAGGCCACCGCACAGTCTCTAGCATCTTCCTGGATCTAATCATGATCTATCATGACTTATCGACTGCACTTCTCCAGCACTTGGTTGGGGACAAGCCGGAGGTGAACGCCTCCTTCCACACATCAGCAATTTCTTGATGGACGGAGGGGAGAGAGAAGGAGGGCACACTGGCATGGAACCAAGGAGCCTTATGGATCTTGGTGAAAGGTTGGAAAGTGATAACGATCGGGTAGTGATCAGAGATGGTGAAGTCGGTGCACTGCAAGAGGGAAGGGTGGCCCCACTGATGAGTAAAACTCTGGGAAAATGTAGCATCTATCAAGTCTAGCTTCCCTTTGGTCCTCGCCCGCTTGGAGATTTGACCAAGAAAAGACATTCGAATCTTTGAATTCGACCAAATCCAAGTGCAGTTTGGTTTTGTCCCACGTTTCTTTCTCCTGACTATTGATGACCCTGCCCTTGCCCATCCATCTGTCCGTAGGGTCGTCCACCATGTTGAAGTCACCACAAATAAGCACGTTGTGGGGGAGCGAGTCCAAGGAGGCCCAAGTGTTCAGCCTCTCTAACTCCCCATTAGGGGCATACAAAGAAACTAAAGTAAAAAAAAGGAGCACCAAAAGAAACAACAATCCATCGATGGCATTCATCTTCAATGGAGTTCTCAAGCTTTTCAAACAAGAATTGATTAATACCAATTACCGTTCCAGTGGACCCCCGCTGGTGCAATGTTGAAATCCAAACATGGGTCGAGGAGACATGTCTAAGCCGTTTTTGGAGGTCTTCTCCGTCAATTTTAATCTCTTGAATACATATAAATTCTAGGTTTAGGCTAATGTCGCGAAGCCATTGACCAATGATGGTCGCTCTTGAGGGGTCGGTTAGCCCTCTGGCATTTAACGAGATGATGATCATTGTCGTAGTGATCCCTCTTTGCAGGAGGGAGCTTTGTCCTTTCTTTTCTTGGATTCATCTTTCTTTTTCACTGGGATCGGATCCCGAATTAGCAATAGGTTCTTGTGGGGGCTTTTCCAGGGTAACTCCATAGGTTGTTTTCCTTTGCAAGATGCCTCCTGCTGGGAAGAACTAGGCACCATTTTCGACACGATTTTTGGAATAGTCGATCCGATGATGGAACTTTCACTATCCATTTTATCTTCGTTACTAGTAGTATAGCCGTCTTCTTTGCTTCTAGTGTAACCCTATTGGGAGGTTTCTTTATTTTCAAGGATTTCTATGGCTGTCATTGGTGTCCACCTCAAGTTGGTTCCTACCTAGGTAGCCAAACTCATTGATCTCCTTTTCCATATTGCAATACAAGTTGCTCGAGGGGGTAACTGACATGTTGTTTTGCTCAACATTCACCCTAGGGCTTCTTTTCCTTCTTCTGACTTCGATGAACCCATCTGCATCAGCTTCTAGATTACGGGGACCCTTGACTTCCTCTTCCTTCATCGAGTGAGTCAATGCCCCTTTGTTGTCTTGAGCATTTCTGGGGGCTTCTTGATTTCTCTTGCTTTTTTGTCTCGAAGGGCAATCTTCAATCCTGTGGCCTTGTTGGCCACAACGAAAGCATGCATTGGGAAGGTTTTTGTAATTGATGTCTTGCTCCCATACATCCCCTTCGCCCAAGTCCACTTTGATCTTCAATGGAAGCGGCATGCTAAGGCCAGCCTCGACACACATTTGAGGGTGCCACCGAGTGTTGAACGAGTGTCTTGCACCTTCATAAATGAAATTGCCAATGTCCTCGCATGAGGCCAATGGCTTGCTGATAGGAGAAACAATGTCCCACACAAAGTTGTACAAGAAGTATGGCAGGTTAGGGAGCTCAACCCAGAGAGGGTACTAAAGGTATTTTGATTTGTCGGGAGTTAAATCAGGGGACCATCTAAATAGGCACAGGGTCACCCGGCCGAGTTGCCAGGTTCTGCCACTTAGGGCTCGAAACACCATATCTTCATTTTCAAAGACTAGCAACATGTGGCTTGCCGGTAAGAACTGACACTTACAAACAATTATTCCACAGGGGAACCACTCGTTGCAAAGCCACTGTCGCATGGTTTCGAGCGGGGGCCTAAGGCCAAACATTCGGCCGACGAGGAAAACTTTTTTGAGCTCCTCCTGAGTCAATATAATTGCGGATCTATCGAAGTCACGCATGTTCACTTAGATACACCCTGCCTTCACCTTTCTATCCATCCAAGATGGCACCCGTTCCTGCACACCTTGAAACATCTCCACTGCCAGGTTGTACCATCCTGGTGAAGAACTTTGTTTTGAGGAATCCCCCAATAGCTTGTTGTCTTGTCACCCTCTGAATCCTTGACAAGACTTCTTACGTTATCTCCTGGATTTCCAATTGAGGCTGTCTTCACCTTCTCAAAAACGCGGTCTATCGTAGAAGTTTGACTCCTATGCCAGAAGCACACAGGCCTTGCGACATCAATGTAACGGCCACTGATCTCCCTAAATCCGAAGAGGCCAACAACTACATTCCTGCATAGAGGAACCAGGGCTCCAACAAGGTTGCATCGGTTCTCATAATCACCTGTATTTGAAGACAAATCATATCTAGATCATTTATGTAGGTTAAAGAAAGCTTTATATGGCTTGAAGCAAGCCCCAAGGGCTTGGAATCATAGGTTAGTCACCTACTTGCAGGAGAAAGGATTTATGGTAAGCAAAGCTAATCCTTCACTCTTTATAAAGAGACACCATTAAGAGGTCATATACATCCGTGTGTATGTGAATGATATTATGATTATAGGTAATGATGTAGATAGAATCAAGAAGATAAAAGCACAGATGAAGGAAGAGTCCAAAATCAGTGATCTTGGTGTGCTCACTTACTTCCTAGGATTGGAACTAGCATATACAGGTCGTATGTTCTTAACTCAAAGGAAGTATATTAGAGACATGCCTTCAAAATTCAAAATGGAAACCACAAAGGCTACAAGTACTCCAATGGAGGTAAAGCACAAATTAAGTGCCCATGAAGGTGATCTAATAGAGGATGTAACCACCTATCAAAGTTTTGTAGGTAGTTTAAATTATGCTACCCTAAGTAGGGTTGATATATGCTATGGAGTCTGTGTGTTAAGAAAATTTATGCATACTCTAAGAAAGCCCCACATGGAGGCAACCAAAAGAATCTTGAAGTACTTGAAGGGTACAATAGATGAAGGGTTGTACTACCCCTATATCTCTGATTTAGATATCAAATTTTTCCATTGATGCAGATTGGGTAGGTTCCAAAGATGATAGGAGAAGCACCTCAGGCTATCTCACAATTGCAAGTTCCAAATTGATTTCTTGGTCATCAAAGAAAAACCTATAGTCGCTCTTTCATCCACTGCAGCTGAATATAGAGGTCTCGAAATTGCAACTCAAGAAGCTATGTTGTTGAAAACTCTATACTCTGATTTAGGGTTGAGTACCTCAACTCCTCATATATTTGGGGACAATATCAGTACATTGCACCTTGTTGCTAATCCTATCGACCATGCCAGGACCCAACACATTGAATTACACTACCATTATGTCAAAGAGAAGATCATTAGCCAGGAGATACAAGTTTCACATGTATCTACACATCAACAATGTGTAGACATGATGACAAAAGCATTGGATGGCACAAAGCTAAACAAGTTCAAATCTATGATTGGTTTGTAAGAGATTATAAAGAACTAAGGACTCAAGCATTTTAGCCTTGAGGGGGTGCTGTTGATGCATTTGTCAAGCCTAACTACGTAGCCAAAACCCATGAAGATTATACTTCCCTTTAGCCAAACTCGCAATAGAGTTTTGTGGGAACACTAGCTTATATTCTTTCACTTTGTCACCTTAGATAAATGGTAAACACATAAGAAAAAGAATCTCATGAGTCTAGGAGAAGCCAAACCCACGACTTGGTGGTTGATAGAATCAATTCAATCAATCCTAAAGTATAGGAACACTGTAGGTGTGGGAAGATTCAAAATTCAAATCTCTTACACATCTATATATACATCACTTTTTAGTCGCAGGATAGAGAGCTACAATGGAGAGCTATTGAGTTGTTACTTGAGCATATCTTGAGTGTTACTTAATTTAAGAGTGGTCCTTTGCATTTCTCATGTATCATAGGTGCATTATCGTTTACTAATTGATAGACTTCTTCATGATCATTTCTATCTATTGTTCACTATCCACTTCTCACCATTTTAGTGATTTTGCAGAAGACGTTTCTCTAAGTATACTCCATCATTTTGCGCATTTTAACTTCGTATAATTATATTGGTGTGTCTAGTATATTTTTGAAAATTTTCATTGATTTTGGTTTAGTATATCTTGAGATATCTGTGTATGAAGTGACCCATGTTTGCATATCTTCTTGCTCCTGAAATATCAGGATGATCCCCTGAGGTTGTTAAACTTATTGCTCACTGTATAGTCACTCTAAATTCATGAAATAACTTGTGTTAGTTAGCTTAACACTTCAATTTTATGTTTGCAAATGCTCTCTGGTCAATTCATGCCAAGTTGTGAGCTGTGAGCAAAACTCGCAGTACCTACAATCTCAAAATAGAAGGTTTTCTCTCAACTCTAACACTCACAAGTTATTTGTTTTGGCACAAATATCTGAGAATGATGCTTCAAAGCACATAGTGTTTCTAAATGCATTATTGGATATCCAAAGGGTTCTACTAAGATTCTCTAAAGTCAGATAGGCAGGTGTAGAGCAGGATTTGTGCAACACTAGTCCATCTCTAGAGTGTATCCAGCCATCTCCTCACATTAGGTAGTTTGAAAAATAGGAGAAGCAAATATATTTGGAAGATATTAAAAGATGGATGAATAGTTTTAAAGGATGGGTGGACAGAAAGCATCCATTGAATGCAATTTCTTGTTCTTACCTTAGCTAAGGTAAGAACAAGAACCTGCATTGAATGGAGACTTTCTCTCCACCGATCCTTTAAAATTATTCTTCTATCCTTCAAAATCTTCCAGATAGATTTGCTTCTCTGATTTTCCAAATGCCCTAATACCTCCATAGCTAATTGATACTTAATATTTATATGAAAATTTAATAAAAGAGTTAGCAATGTAGGTATTAGGTTGACTCGAATAGGAGAAGCAGATGTGTCAAGAAGATTCTAAAGACTAGACAGACAATTCCAAAGGTGACATGGACCAAATATCTTCGTTCCATACAGGTATGTATAATTTGAAATTACTCTCATAACATGTGTATGTGTGTATATGTCTATATGTGTGTATGCATTCACATACATATATATACATATATATATATATATATATATATATATATATATATATATATATATATATATATATATATATATATATATATATATATATATATATATATATGTGTGTGTGTGTGTATATATATGTGTGTGTGTATGTCCATGTATGTATGTATTTATATGTATATATGTAAATAGATATAAAATAAAAAAATATACCTTAATGGTGCTAGAACAGATACATTACTCCATCCAAAAAGATTTTTAAGATTGAGAATAATTAAGCCCACACTTAGTCATGTCAAAAAACTTCCTTCATATACAAGCATTAGACATTCCTCTCGAAGATATTTCTCATTTTTAGACACATTTTGGATATCGGCGTTTGAGCAAGTATATGCGAGATCATCTAGATGCATTTGTAAGTATTATTGAATTTCATATAAGTATTTTTATTTTTATGGATGTTTTGTATGTTTTACTTATTTATGTCTATTATATGTAACACAAGAGTATTATCAAGAAGCATATATGGATGAGGTGGACATATAGACACACGAGGAATGATCTGAATTGTCACAGAGTGCTCGCACCACTACCCATGATGCCACTACAGATACATCAAATCATGCGGATGATCGTGATGATGAGGATGAGGATGGTGATGATGATGATGACAATGGTGATGATTAGGATTTTTTATTATGACATTGGATATGTATTTACATTGATACATATATATATATATATATATATATATATATATATATATATATATATATATATATATATATATATATATATATATATATATATATATATATATATATATATATATATATATATATATATATATATTCTATATATTGTTCATTCCAGTTATGTTTTGAGTCGTGTGTATGGTATTAAGTAATGAAAAGTTTTGTTCTATTGACTTTTATTATTGTTTACATTTAGCATGTGTTTTGTTGCTTTAATTATATAATTCATTCATATTTATGTGTGCTTGTGTGTGTATAAAATATATATATGCACATGTAGGTATATATCTATATTTTTGTAAGTATGTCTATGTACATGTATAAGTATGTATCGATGTATATATATGTGCATGTATGTATGTGCATATGTATATGTCTATATGCATGAATCTGCATGTGCATGTGTAAGTGTATGTGTGTATGTATGTGCATGTGCATGTGTATGTGTGTATATGTATGTATGTGCATGTATATATGTAAGTGTATTTGTATATGTGCATATGTCATTTATATGTGTGTATATCTATCTATGTGCATGTGTGTGTATATGTATCTATGTGCATGTGTATGTGCATATGTGTGTACGTATGTGCATGTGTATGTCTTTATGTGTGTGTATATGCATGTATGTACATATTTATATGTGTATTTGCATGTATGTGCATGTGCATGCATAAGTGTATATGCGTATGTATGTGTATGTGTATGTGAATGTGCATGTGCATGTGTATGTGTGTATATATGTATGTGTGTGCATGTGCATGTTCTAGTGTATATGTGTATGTATGTGTATGTGGATGTGCATGTGTATGTGTGTGTATATGTATGTATGTGCATGTATATGTGTAAGTGTATGTGTATATGTGTGTCTCTGCATGTATATGTATATGTGTATACGTATGTATGTGCATGTGTGTATGGGCATATGTGTGTGTACGTATGTGCATATATATAGGTGTATATATGTGTATGTGTGTGTATATGTATGTATGTGTGTATGTGTGTGTATGTGTAGAGACATATACAAATGCATGTGTATATGTATGAAACATGCATGGGCATGTGGATGCATTTCCATTTGCATCCATGTGTATATGCATGCATGTGGATGTGCATATACATGTACTTAAGTATGTGTTAATGTGTGTATGTGTATGTATATATGCAATAATACATGCATGCAAGTCTTTTTATGTGTTTGTAGAAATGTTTGTGCATATGCATGTGTATGAGTGTGTATATGTGTATGGGTGTGTATGTGTGTGTATGTGCATGTGTATATGTGTGAACGTGCATCTTCATGTATAATTGTATATGTGCATATCAATAAGTGTGAGTATGCTAACTAATGAAAATAATGCAATTCAAATGATATACAAAGAATGGAAATCGTACTTACATTAGTTAGCCATATTTTTTGCTTGGTTAACTTCTTGAATGACCTCCAATAAATAGAGAGATAGAGAGAGAGAGAGAGAGAGAATTCAAAGAGAGAAAGAGGTAGAAAGGAGAGAACAAAGAGAGAGAGAGAGAGCGACAAATAATAAGATAGAGATTAGACAAAACAACGATTCAACAAGTGATTGTTTCAGCTCATAAGTGCAGCACAATTGTGAACATTGTAGACCTCTTCGATCAGATGCGTGTAGATGTCAATCAAAGAGCTTCCAACATTTTTATTATTTTTCATAAAAAACCCATCATGTAATCAATGGTAAAGCCTCTTAAATTCCTATCTAGATAGCATCGGATAAGCAATGCTAGTTATTGTCATTTATGCAACACAAAGTAGCATCGATTATGTGATGCTTTTTTATGTTGTCACTTTAGTGACGCTCAATGTAACCATCACAATGCCTATCGCTCGACATGTCAAAAAGAACATCCAAGTTTTTGTCATTTAAGTGACCTTCTATGCTTGATGCTTGTTGTAACACTTTATGCAATTATGTAGTGATGAAATTGTGTCGCGTTAACCATTGCTATGCGCTCGTATTCCTTGTAGTGCTTGGACAACTCTTCAACCAAGAGGCTAACAACAACATAAAGAAGGGTAAATCTTTCAAGGTAACTCTATAACTACACTTTATAGAGAAGAAGGATAGGAAGAATAAAGGAAAGAAGAAGGAGGATGATGATGATGATGAAGAAGCTTTCCAAACTAATTATGCAGGTAAAAACAAATATAGAAGAGGAATCCTCAAAATTAAATGGAACACTTGCATTAGCCAAAAAGATCAAGGTGGTTTGGCCATTATTGACATCCAAGGCATGGCCAATAAGTTAACTGCAAAATGGTTAATTAAGGCACAATGGTCATTAGAAAATTTTCTTTTCCAATTAGGCAAAAGAATTTCCAATTGTAAGAAACCCCCACCTGTCAGACATCATAGAGTGTCTTAGAGAATAATAAGATTAAAAGAAAGTGGGTCCCACATGAAGGGGACAAGAGGGTAATCTACTATCGTTGTAGAGCTATCTAAATTTATTTTGATCTTCCCTTGCTTTGTGGTCCCATGGGTACTAAGCCCATTCACTTGTACAACTGTTTTCTTTATTGATTAAAGTCTAGGAGAGTAGGCAATTACTGAACGTCCTTAAAAAAAATAGAATATGGTAGATTTGAGCATGAAGACAAATGCCATTGGAGTCCTTAATAAAGTGAGAGGTTTTGAGATCTTTTAAAACATCAACATGTATAAGTAACCGCATTTCTCACTCAGGGTTAATGCCGCCCCTCCCTTTTTTACCAAAGGCCTTACCTAATAGACCACCCTAGACCATTCCACCATGCATAAAACTCAAAAAGCACGTGAGTAAAGTCAACCTACATCAGAATGTTCAAGGGTTTAGGTCTGTGAGGGTTAACCAGTGATGCCGTTTGAAGATATTGTCATATAAACCATTGTCCCAAAGCTATGTTAGTCAAGGAAATGTTGGAATAAAAAAAAGGGAAAAGAAGCGATTCGGAAGATATTGAACATTGAGCACAAATAGTAGCCTAGCCTCTTGATTACTTCTTATCTAGTGCCTTTACGCCTCTAGAGCAAGTCTTGGGCGAGACGGTTGATTTTGCCACTATTCAAAGCTATATGTCTCCATAAACAAAGTTACAGCATCTCTATGAGCGGGAAAATGATCTAAATTTACCTTATGCATGTTCGAATCATTACGCAATTTTTTTCATGGTCGTGAATGTTGACATGGGGTGGGGGGAAGGGGGCCGGCCCCTAAACTTACACTCATCGTAGCTACCTTTATGGTTACCGTAACCCCCCACAAAGGTAAAGGGAGAAGAAGGGTTACTTGGAATGTCGAACATGTTGAATACAGTAATCAAGGAAGAACATTTTTCTTTGATGGCCTTTGCAAAGGTCCTCACAAGCCATCGTTGAGGGCTTCGTGAAGTGCCATGACCTATCGGAAACACAGAGTCGTTAGAGATTGATGGACAAGGAAGTTCAAAGAATGCAGTTATTCGTTCTATCTTCTAGCTTCACACTAGAAGGAGGAGGCAGGGCCATGCAAAGAGATCCCACGGTAGAGCCCTTCATGGCAAGTTGGCAACAAAAGAGCAAGCTCAAGGAATTTTTCTGCTTTGTGAAGGAGAAACCTCCACTTTTTTTGAGACATTGTACTTTTTTTCTTCTTTTCTTAATACAGTATGCGGTCTTTTCAAAAACAAGAAGGGGAGACGACGCATTTCCTATCTACGAGTGCAGCTTTATTGCAAGTTTTACAGACCGTGCGCCATTACTTTACAGGCTGTACTGCTGTAATTTTGCAGGTTCTCTGTTGTTGGCTGTAAAAATCTGACAGGCCTTTCCCTTTCCAATAAAAAATACTTGTCTTTTCTCGAATCTGGAAGTGATATGAGATCTTTTATTATGAACGTCCTACATGAGAAGTAGCCCTTTTTTTTTGAGAGAACAAAAAGTTTAATAAAGTGCAGGAAAAAGGAACTTACAACGGGGAGATCGACATCATCAAAGATGTCATATATAAGCTTCCAAGAAATGCATCATGGAAAGCCTCTCAGGGGAATACATAGCCAACAAAGAATCTTTCCACCTATTAGATCTCATCCCTTTTAAAACAGAAAAGGGATTGTAGTTCCTAGTGTAGGTATCCCTAACCGACTTTTGACAAAACTGAATAATACTCTTAATGCCCTGATTACAAGAAAAAAGGTAATCCTTAGGAGTCTTGAGGAATAAGTGCTGATTCTTATTTTTTCTAGATGTACCACATAATATGAGCTCTCAGGTCTACCAGAGAGCAATATCCAAATTGATACTAGCACCTAGGAGAATTTCCCTGTAGCCAAGGGGAGGGAAAGAATTGATTGAGCAATACATGTTCAAAAGTATCTAGAATCTTTGGGCATTAACACACTTGATGAACATATGAGGTAGGTCTTCAAGTTGACTACAAAAAGAGCAGTTTCTTGCGCTGATATTTAACTGCTTTGCCCTGCTACCAATCCATAGCCCTTGATGCAATATAAGCCGGTGAAGGTGAGCTTGTTTGGAAGTAGAAGCAAAGGCCCAAATAGCTCTAAATCTATACTTCCACTTATGAAAATTCCATTGAATTTTTCACTTGGCATTGAGCTTGTTGAAAACACCCTTGACTGAGTGGACATACTTTTTGAAATTCCTATATATATATCAGCAGTTACAACTTCCAGCCCAATCCACTTGTGATAGTTGTATCTGCTCATTTTGTCTAGCGGCCAACATCTCTTATCTAGAAGCACCTGTTTACATAAAGGGGACAGGCCATTAGTCTCTTGAATAAAATTAGCACTCACTACTTGGTTGTTGAGGGAGAGAGATCTCCAAGAGTCAAACCCAATCTTCCTGCACTTGTTCATTCTAATGGTTAAATTAATAGGATTAGTGTCCGAAAACCATCCAACCAAATAGAGCTCTAAAGGAGAAAAGAAACATTGCTTTCAAAATAAATAGGGATTTTGTAGACATTCTTAACAGACATCCAAGCATTCCAAAAAGAGCATATGAGTTTCTTTCCCTATGCATAAAGGAAAAACAATAAGATCCCAAATATTGATATTGATCTAGCTCTTGAAACCTGTAACATAAAAAACCCGAGTATTCCTTTTGATGAGAAAAGCCCAAAAGTCAACAAAATTAGTGGCCCTTAATATCCATTTAGCTGCCATTTGAATAGCCATTTTAGAAGGAAATATCATGCCAAGACCACCTTCGTCCTTTCTTAAGCAACAAACTTTCCAAGCAACTTTAGGAATCTTGCTACTAGTTTGAGACCCACTAGAAAGAGCAATTACCTGATATATATGCTTTTTATTAGGCATCCAACAAGCAAAAAAATAGTTTAGGACTGGAAGAATAAAATGCTTTAGAACAAACACTCTTTGAGATATACTTTGTTGAATGGACATCCAATGGAAAACTTTATTTCAAAATTTGTCAAAGATGGAGCTCCATCTTTGATCAAAAGACACACCAAAACCCATGGGAATACCTAGAATCCTGAAGACAACACCTTCTTGAATAATGTCACAATTGTTATTCAGAACACAAGCAAGCAGAGCATTGTTAAAAGCATAAAAACCTGTTTTAGAGTGATTAACCACAGAACCACTAGCAAGACAAAACAAGTGAAGACAATGCATAAAATTCTTAGCAAACAAGTTACCAGCCCAAGTGATCATGTTAGTGTCATTAGCAAACATCTAAAGGCCAAGTTGAGAAGAAGCATCAGGGATCACAAGACCTTTGTCTAATAGACCTACAAAGCTAAAAGGAGTCAGAGAGGTGATCATTCATGGCCAGCCTAGAGTTAGCATTACCAAAGAGAATACTAGTACACTTATTATACCTTTTACCAGCCCCAATGTCATTCAAAGACGGGAGGATGAAATCCCACTCAATTATGTCATAGGCTTTGTCAAAATCCACTTTAATGAAGAAAGTATCAATCTTAGTCTCTTTAGCATACTCTAAATCTTCCCAACTAGAGATAATGGCATCCAAAATATACCTCCCTCTATTGAAACCTTTCTACTCAAGAAGAATAATCTTGTCCATAATAGGACTAAGCCTTCTAGCCAAGGAAGAGGAAAAATTTTTGTACAAGGAAGTGAGACAAGAGATAGGTCTCTAGTTATTTAGGTCATCCTTAACTCCTTTTTTGTGCACCATCTTAATCAACCCAAAATTGATCAAAGCAAAAAGAGTACCTCTCATCATGGCCTGTTGCCAAATTAGAAGAATAATGGGCACAATAAAATCAACAAGCTCATGAAAAAATTCATTAGGAATACCATCAGGATCAAGAGATTTGCATGATTTCAATTTACAAATGGTTTCTTTAACCTCACCGCTAGAGAGGTGCAGGTCCAAGATAGAGGCCAGGTGCTGAGGAATCAATTTCTTTGTGTTAAGGGCAATAGTGGCCCTAGCCCTCTGTATATCCTCCCCCCTCTTGGGCGGCCTAGAGAAAACATTAGTAATGAAGCCAATGGCCTCTTGCAAATTCTCCTTAATAATAGTAGCATAATCCCCAGAATTCTTCTTTAGCATGGGAGCAAAGTCCCTAGTTTTCTTTTTCTTCATAAGATCAAACATATGCTTATTAGGTCTATCAACCTTCCGTTTGAAATATTCTCTGGAAGAGGCAAGAGCACCACTAGCTAAGAGATATTCTTCATACTTCAACCTATCATAGAGATCAAGAAGCTTCTAACTCTTCAGATTATCATCAATGTTCCCATTATTAGCACTATCTATCTCTCTCAGAATCATCGTTCTCCTTTTCCATCTAACTTCCTTGGCCTGAAGCTTGTACTTCGTAATAAGATTTTGAATGTCTTTTGTAGACCTTTCCCAAGCAATGAAAGGAGAGCAGTTAGTAGCAAAGTGGCAGCTAAAAATATCTTTGGTTTTCTCTTTAACACCAACTTAAGGAGGGAAGCATCAAATGAGGCCAACCAGCTTTGTAATCAAGGGGGTTCCTAAAGAACTTAATCACCAAGGGAAAATGGTCTGACAACTGTAGAGACAAATCAATATCACACTTGTGCTGCCAAAGGTCATGTAATTTATTAATATTCATGTAGCATCTATCCAGCTTAGCAAAAAGAGGTCTGTTAGCACTCCTATTATTCTAGGTATGACCAGAACTATTAGAACAATGAAACCAAATTAAGAGACTTAATCATAGTAAGCCAAAACTTTTTTTCAACACCATGCAAAATATCTTTGGTTTTCTCTTTAACACGCTTCAACTTAAGGAGGGAAGCATCAAGATGTAGCCAACCAGCTTTGTAGTCAAGTTAAGATACTTTAGTCATCAATTGTTCATAATCTCCTACAAACCAATCATAGATTTGAACCTACTTAGTTTGGTTCCATCCAATGCTTTTGTCATCATGTATGCACACTGTTGATGTGTGGATACATATGAAAGTTTTATCTCCTTTCTAATGATCTTTTATGTGATATAATGGCAATGTACTTCAATATTTTTAGTCCTAACATGGTAGATAGGATTGGTAGCCCTATGCAATGAACTAATGTTGTCTCCAAATATGTGAGGGGTTGAAGTATTCAACCCTCAATCAGAGTATAGAGTCTTTATCCACATAGCTTCTTGATTTGCATTGGCAATTCCTCTGTATTAGCTTTAGTTGATGAAAGAGCAACTATAGGTTGCTTCTTTAATGACCAAGAACCCAATTTCGTACTTGCAAATGGAAGATAGCCTGAGGTGCTTCTTCTATCATCTTTGGAACCTACACAATTAGCATTAGAGAACAATTTGATATCTAAGTCAGATATATAAGGATAGTATAAACCTTCATGAGTTGTGCCCTTCAAGTACTTCAAGATTCATTTGGCTACTTCCATGTGGGGCTTCCTTGGAGTGTGCCTAAATTGACTTAGCGCACTAATTCCCTAACATATATCAACCCTTGTTAGGGTAGCATAATTCGAACTCCCTACAATACTTGGATAGCTGGTCAAATCCTCAATTAGTTCACCTTCATGAGCACTTAGCTTGTGGTTTACCTGAGTACTTGCAACCTTTGTGCTTTTCCATTTTGAATTTGCAAAAGCATGTCTCTGATATACTTTCTTTGAGTTAGAAACATACCATGTTCTATATATACTACTTCCAATCCTAGGAAGTAAGTGAGTAGGCCAGGATCATTGATCTTGAACTCTTCCTTCACCTATGATTTTATTGTTTTGATTCCATTTGCATCATTACCTGTAATCATAATATCATCCACATACATAGACCTCTCAATGGTGCTCTTTATGAAGAGGGAAGGATCGACCTTGCTTACCATGAATCCTTTGTCCTGTAAGTAGGTAGCTAACATGTGATTCGAAGCCCTATGTGCTTGCTTCAAGCTGTACAAGGCTTTCTTCAATCTCCATACATACTTTGGATCTGATTTATCTTTCTATCGAGGTGCTTGTGCCATGTAAAATTCCACTAAAATCTAGATAAGCCTTTTTAACATCCATTCAGTAGATCTACCAATCTTTAGAAAATTCTACAATCATGAGTACTCTAATGGTAGGCATCTTTTCCAGAGAAGAAAAAGTTTATTCATAATCTATACCTTGGGTTTGAGTGAACCCTTCTGCCATGTCTTGCTTTGTACCAATTTATTGACCCCTCTGAGTTCTTTTTTAGCTTATAGATCCATCTAGATCCAATGATGTTCATGGATGATTTCTTGGGAACCAATTCCCAAGTATGATTCTCTTGAAAATATTCAATTTCTTCTTCCATAGCTTCTCTCCACTTTGGATTCTTCTTGGGCTCTTCAAATATTGATGGTTCTTCTGATTTTGCATCCTAAACAAGGTAAATTGAATGCTTAGTGACCAACAATGTGTCATATCCATACCTTTATGGCTTCTGTTGAGATATCAAGCTCAACATGTGATGATCCAAGATGACACGTACCAGTTTTTCGTTTCTCTGACATGTATAGTGGTCATGCCGGTATATGTAAGGGATACTTCATTGAGCTTTATTAGATTTATCTACGGAGAGTGATGGCACATTTGTTTCTTGCCAGCTCACTCATTCCCGGACATTAGGTTTTTCCTTATGTAATGGTCTTTATATATTGCACTTGTTGTATTCTTGTTTTAAGGTCATTCTTGTACATTCCTTTTATGTAATAGAAGAAGAAGAAGAAGAAGATCATTCTTCCCTGTCTCAATTTGTGTGTGTGCTTCTTCTTGAGAGTAAGAGTGTGTGTGTGAGCTCTCTTCCTTATCTCCTTCCTCGTGACATTGTATCAGAGGCAGCGTGGCTGTAGAGAGCTCGTGGAGAAGGCGACGGTGAAGACTACGCGGCAAGGCGTGGAAAAACATGATTTCACAAACGGCCTCCATTTTCTACAAAAATCGGCGTGAAGGTAGAAAACCTCAAAATATTTTCGCGAGTTAACCCTTTAGGGTCACTCGTTTTTGTCAGATCGAAGTTTCGGAGCCATGTCGATCTCCGTTTCAAGCCCACAAGGTGGGGCCCACAGAAAAACCAGGTCAGTTTCAGAAACTGTAACTTGCGTTGTGTTCCACGACACTCATATATTCTAGATCCAAAATTTCAAGCGATTCCGTGTACTATTGATACACGAAAACTGTGTTTTTCTGAGATCGAACTGTCACGTCATAGTGCAACAGTGTTCAAGCAAAAGTGCTGCTTGTAGTGTGTTAGGGTGTTGTGAATTGTTGCAGAAATGGCAAACGAAGATGGAGTGAGCCAGCTTATGAGTGATAAGCTGGACAAGGACAACTTCCATGCTTGGAGATTCAGAATGACAAATTTCCTGATGGGAAAAGGCTACTGGAAGTATATCGAAGGAGAGAATGAAAATGCTCCGCAGTTACGAGAAAGGAATCGTACTGTAGAACAGTTAAGAGCATATGAGGAATGGAATCAAGGAGCACGAAAGGTAATGTATTGGCTATCTGTTAGTATACAGGATAGCATGATTGGACACATACAGGATGCCAAGACTCCAAAAGAGGCTTGGAACAGTTTGGTCACTTTGTACGAGACCAATACAAAGGCACGGAAGTTGCAACTCAAGAACGAGCTACATACATTGGAGAAAAAGAGCATGTCGGTAAGTGACTACACTCTAAAAATCAAAAGCATATGTGAGTCACTTGCATCTATTGGCGTGAATGTAGATGATGATGATAAGGTGGAAGTGTGCCTTCGTGGTTTAGGAGCTGCATATAAGCAGTTCAGAACTTCTATACAGACTAGGGAAAATATTCTGAATTTTGTTGATTTGGTATCTATGTTGATTATTGAAGAAAAGAATCTTGGTGAGGATTCAAACTCCCAAGGAAAGCCCAGTTCTGAGTAGGTATTCTACTCTGGCAGAGGAAGAGGCAGACATAGAGGTTTTGGAAGTGGAAGAGGAAACAATAACCAAGACCAAGGTCAACAACAGAATCATGCAAGAGGAAGAGGACAATTTCGAGGCAGGGGGAGTCAAAGATGTCGCAGAAATTTCCAAAGAAATGATTTAGGTAATGATAGTAAAGGATGCTAGAATTGTGGTAAACCTGGACACTTTGAACGTGATTGCAGGTTGAAGAATCAAAATAACAGAAGACAGCAAAACAACTATGCATCCACAAGTGCAGATGATTCTGAGAAGTTGTTTATGGTTCAACATCACATGATGAATACGATGTCTGCTGGTGTTTCAAAATCGAATGATAATGTCTGGTATGTTGATTCAGGTGCTTCAAATCACATGACGAGTCATGTAGAATGGTTTAGTAGTTTGCAGAAAATGCCAGTTCCTGGATATGTTGAAACAGGTGATGATACATCGCATCCTATTGAGCATACAGGAAACATAGCATTGTCTATGGAGGACGGAAAGGTAAAACATCTCGCTGATGTGCTGCATGTTCCAAATATAACAAAGAATCTGGTTTCTGTTGGAAAAATGGTTGACCAAGGATTACAAGTCAGGTTCAATGCTGATGGATTATATGTAGAAGAGTACAAGCAGGATGGACGATTGGTTGCCAAAGGAAACAAAGTGGGTAGGATGTTCACCTTAAATGTGAAGATTCCTGAAATGAATGCAGCCATCTTTGCAAAAGGTGCAGGAGTTATTGCAGATATAGAGATATGGCACAAACGGATTGGACATGCAAACTTGCAAAGGCTGAAACTGATGCAGTCAAAGGAGATTGTCCATGGACTACCAAATTTCAAAGTTGCAGAAATGCAAAAGGTATGTGCAGCATGTCAATTTGGTAAACAGTCAAGAGCATCATTTCCACATGACAAGCATGTTAGTGAGAATGTACTAGAAGTAGTACATACAGATGTTTGGGCTCCAACAAAGACGACATCTATGGGTGGTTGCAGATTTTATGTTACTTTCATTGATGACCATACACGCAAAGTATGGGTATATTTCATGAAAGAGAAGAGCGAGGTGTTTACTCACTTCCAGAATTTTAAAGTTATGGTTGAAAAGTAGACAGGGAAGTACATTCAAACATTAAGATCTGATGGAGGAGGTGAATACATGTCAAATGAGTTCAGCAGTTTTCTAAAAAATCATGGAATTCGGCGTCAGTTTTCATGCAGGTACACACCACAACAGAATGGTGTTGCTGAACGCAAAAACAGACATATTGCAGAAATAGAAAGAGCCTTAATGGATGAGAAGAATATGCCTCATTGTTATTGGGCAGAAGCTGTGCATACTGCTATATACATCATGAACAGAACTTCGACTGCTGCTGTACATCAAGTTACACCTGAAGAGAAGTTTACAGGTAAAAAGCCAAACCTATCACATCTGAAAGTTTTTTGCTGTATTGCATATGTACATGTCCCAGATGAATTGAGGACGAAGCTTGATCCAAAAGCAGAAAAGTGTGTCTTCATTGGATACTCCCTTGAGCAAAAGGGATATAAATGTTATAACCCACTCACACGACAGGTAAAGGTGAGCAAAGATGTGGTATTTGATGAAATGTCAAGCTTCTATGCAGATGCCAAAGAAGGACTGAGTCTTGAACCAAATGACAAAGAAAATGCTGAAAAATCAAGTGCAGAATCTCAAGTTTTGAGTGGACCAGATGCATCACTAAGCAATAGTTCCAACTCAAATCCATGGAGTGGAAGATTACGTGGGAATTTCAGTCCAGCAAATTCATCAAATACATCCAAGAAAGGTAAAGAAAAGCTTTCTGTTGGTCATAAAACATGTGCAGGTTTCCAGAATATGTTTGCAGGTTGCAAAAGGCTTTGTATGGGCTGAAGCAGGCTCCGCGTGCATGGCATGCAAGGATTGCTGATTACTTAACCAGCATTGGGTTTTCTATGTGTGATGCAGATCACTCACTATATGCAAGGAATGATGGCATCACTATTGTGGCTATTTATGTTGATGACCTGATTGTAGGTGGTGATAATGAAGAAAGCATCAAAGAGGTAAAGAAACTTCTTATGCAGAAATTCGACATGAAAGATCTTGGTGTGCTGCGCTATTTCTTGGGCATTGAGTTTATACACACAGAAACAGGTATATGGATGTCGCAAAGGCAATATGCCTTGAATATGCTGCAAAAGTATGGTATGGCTGATTGTAAGCCAATTTCTATGCCTTTAGATCAAAATTTGAAATTGGATACTACATCAGGTGAAGCATTGGAAAATGCTACTATGTACAGGAAAATTGTGGGAAGTCTTATATATCTTACAATTACAAGGCCGGATTTAAGCTACACTGTTGGACTTGAAAGTCAGTTTATGCAGGTTCCCAGGAAGCCACATTTGGATGCTCTGAGGCGCACTCTACGTTATGTGAGTGCTACTTTGGATTATGCATTGTTTTATGAAGTTGGTGTAGATTTGCAGGTTCATGTATACACCGATGCAGATTGGGCTGGTAGTACTCTAGATAGAAGATCTACTAGTGGCTTTCTTTTCTCACTTGGAGGTGCAACTATTACATGGAGCAGTAAGAAGAAACCCACTGTTGCTTTGTCGAGTTCAGAGGCTGACTATAGAGGTGCTGCAATGGCAGCATGTGAGGCATCATGGCTGGAGATGTTACTTGCAGATTTAGGTGTGGAAGTGCAAAAGCCTATCACTATCTATTGTGATAATCTTAGCAGCATACAGTTAGCAAGGAACCCTGTTTTCCATGCTAGAACAAAGCATATCGAGGTTGCTGATATTTTCACCAAAGCACTTGGAGCTGAGAAGTTGAAGAAGTTTCGGAAGGTGCTTGGATTACAGGATATGGCATTGAGCTTGAGGGGGAGTGTTGAGATATCAAGCTCAACATGTGATGATCCAAGATGACACGTACCAGTTTTTCGTTTCTCTGACATTTATAGTGGTCATGCCAGTATATGTCAGGGATACTTCATTGAGCTTTATTAGATTTATCTACCGAGAGTGATGGCACATTTGTTTCTTGCCAGCTCACTCATTCGCGGACATTAGGTTTTTCCTTATGTACTGGTCTTTATATATCGCACTTGTTGTATTCTTGTTTTAAGGTCATTCTTGTACATTCCTTTTATGTAATAGAAGAAGAAGAAGAAGAAGAAGAAGATCATTCTTCCCTGTCTCAATTTGTGTGTGTGCTTCTTCTTGAGAGTGAGAGTGTGTGTGTGAGCTCTCTTCCTTATCTCCTTCCTCATGAGAGCTTCTTCTTCTCTCAGGTTGACCTTCTTATGTTTTGTTGTGATGATTCTACAACTTCCCTCAAGTCCTGCATCTTTTCTTTACCGTTATTGTTCCATGCAGCCTTGATGTTCCTTCTCGATCATCAGAATCATTTGAATCTTCATATAGATAATCATCTACTTTTTGCAATGTTGGAAAGTCCTTTTCTCAGTCATAGGATAGCTTGAATTTCTTGCAATCATCTTTAAACCAAGAGTTGTTCTCATCAAATACAACATCTCTACTAACTATCAAACCTTTATTACTTGGATTATGTAATCTATAGCGTTTCTGATTGAAATCATAGCCAATGAATATACACTTCTTTGCCTTTGGATCCATGTTGCCTCTTATTTGTGAATGTATGTGTGCATATGCAATGCACCCAAAAATCCTACAATGGTGAAGGCTAGGCCTTCTTGCACTCCATGCTTCATATGGTGATATTACATCCAGTTATTTTGAGAGAATCCTATTGGTTAGGTAGGTGGCTATAGATACATCCTCTACCCATAGGTAGTTTGGTAATCTTTTCTCATTTAGCATTGAACTTGTAGCTTCTACTATGGTGATTTCCTCTTTTCTACCTTTCCCTTTTTTCTCTGGAGTATACCTTGTTCGCACTTTTGATACCCCTCTCTTGGAGATAGGCATCAAATTCATGGGATAAATATTCTCCCCCTCTAGTTGACCTTAGCCTCTTCAAGGTTAAACCTGTTTGGTTCTCAACAAGTGCATGATACATTTTGAAACAAGTGAATACTTCATTTTTATGCTTCATAAAATAGAGTATTACCCATCTGCTATAATCATCAATGAAAGACACATAGTACCTTGATCCAAAGATATTTGGCTCCTTGCTGCACCCCATGCATTTGTATGGAATAATTCTAGTAGGTCTCCATGGATTTATCCTTTCTTGGTGAATCGTTGTCTATGAGATTTGCCAAATTGACAAGCATTGCATATGTAGATCATATGTTGCTTTAAGATATTAGGTAAGCCAAGCACACTTTGATCCCTACTGATTTGTCTCAAGGCCCTTTCTCCTATATGAGCTAGCCTTTTGTGCCACATCTCCAATTCTAATAATTTTTAACTTCCGTAATTGAACCATGCAATGTTCCTAGTGCCTTTGAGGTCAAATGTAAACAATGCACCTATTTCTTTCTCCTTTTTCTATCCTCTTGAATCCTTGATGTGGATCCTCAACATATGCTCCATACTTTGTGAATCTCACCTGAAAACCTTTCTCCACAATGTGGCCAATAATTATGAGATTTTTTGTTATAGTGTGCACATAGAATACCTTGCTTAATAGGTTCATATTTCCATCTGGAGTCTTTACATTTTGATTCTTCTCCACTGGATGCATTGTTTCATCTCTTGTTTGAACTTCGTGCCTATTTCTTGGATCTTTCAAACTTGAGAGTAGAGCTACATTTCCTGCTACATGATTTGAGCAACTAGAGTTTGTGTATAAAACATGTTCATCCATTTTATGTTGCTTCATAGTCATATTCATCAGATGTATTGAGTATTCTTGAGCTAGATCATTTGCATAGTTGTTGTAGTCTCTCCTCCCTCTATATCCTCCTTGGTAATTGTTGTTATTCTATGAATTATTGTTGTAGCCATTGTTGTTGTTGAATCTGCCTCTTGATGTTACATATCCACCTCTGTTATAGCCTCTTCCTCTTTGATTCCTAGGATTCCTGAAACAATTCTCAGT
Organism: Ceratopteris richardii; assembly: GCA_020310875.1. Classification (NCBI taxonomy): domain Eukaryota; kingdom Viridiplantae; phylum Streptophyta; class Polypodiopsida; order Polypodiales; family Pteridaceae; genus Ceratopteris; species Ceratopteris richardii. Next base: position 10,481,583 of record CM035430.1, on the reverse strand, counting down.
AATGTGGTTAGTCAAGCCACATATGCCACATGAAGAGGAGCTTTGTGATCTCCCCTTGCCTTGTCTTCCTCCTCTGCCTCTTCCTCTTGAACCTCTACCTCTACCTACAAAGTCTACTTAAGAGGTACTAGCTTCATCATCATATTTTTTTCCTTTTCTTTTACCATCCTTATTCTTGTTCTTATCTGTGTATATAGGGTAGAGGATTGATTACCTTTTGATTTGTCTCGATTCTTCATAAGATTTGCATCATGTGTAAATAATTTTCCCATGAGATTGTTCAAATCAGGGACCTCCATATCCATGTATAGGTCCATGGCTATGGTGAAGGCTTCCCATTTTTCATCTGCCTTTATTCCATTGATCACTTGGCTCACTATTTGATCTTCATCTATGAATTCTTCAATGCTTGCAAGTTCATCGGCTAGGTCCTTCATTTTTGTGAAAACATTAGTCACACTTTGCTTGGGCATCTTCTTAAGGGTTGTAAACTCCATCCATAGTTGATTATTCCTAGCCTTTGTGTTTGATGAAAAAATGATTCAAGAGCATTTCATATCTCTTGTGAAGTTTTGCAACTTTTGATGTGTGGAAGTAAAAAGTCATGGATTGAGTTAAGAATGTAAGACTTGACTAGAGCATCTTTTGAGCACCATGTGCTTAAACTCTCTTGTTCTTCTAGAGTTGGTTTTCTTTTGCTTTTGAGCATTGGCATTATCTCATCTCTAGAAATGTAGTCAAAGAGATTTCTCCCTTGAAGATATGCCTCCATTCTAAGTGACCATGCTAAGTAATTTACTTGATCTTATTTTCCAATGGATGATGGAAATCCATCTCCCATGTTGAGTTGTTGTTTCTTTGATACCACTATGATGAGATAATTGGATACTCTCTTGAGATGGACTAGTGCTCCACAAAACCTACTCTACATGTGCTAATGTGAGACCAGGGAACCTTAGTAGAAACCTTTACATTCCCAGATATTAATTAATAACCTCTATGTGCTTTGCAATATCATTCCTAAATATTTATGCCAAAATAGATAACTTCCATGTACTAGACTTGTGAGAAAAGTTTCTATTTTGGGATTATAGGTACTCAGAGTTTTGCTGAGAGCTCAGAACTAGGTTTGAATTCACCAAAGAGCTTTTGCACACATATATTTCAAGTTCTTAGCCAACTAACACAAGTTATTTCGTGAATTTAGAGGGACTGCACACTCAGGAATAAGTCTAACAACCTTAGGGGGTCATCCCGACATTTCAGAAGCAAGAAGAAGTGCAACATAGGTTACTTCATGAACAAATATCGCATGATCTGCTAAACCAAAGTTAATGAAACTTTGTAAGCACAAACTAGAAACGTCAATCTACCTAGGCCAACTTAAGTGGGTCGTTTTAGCTTAATAGCTCTCCATTGTAGCTCATTACCCTGTGACTAGAGAGTAATGTATATATTCACATGTAAGTGATTAGAATTTTGAATCTTCCCACTCCTAAAAGTGTTCCTACAGTTTAGGGGTGATTGAATTGAATCTCTCAAGAAACAATTCGGGGCTAGGATTCTCCTATAACCACGAGATTCTCCTACATTTTGCCTTTACCATTCATCTATTGTAATAATGTGAAAACCATAAGCACGTGTTCCCACATACTTCCTCATGTGAGTTGAGCTATAGTGAAATGTAGTCCTCATGGATTTGGCCAAGCACTTAGGCTTGCCAAATGTACTAACAACTATGTAAGTGAAAAAGTTAGTTTCAATTTGGTCAAGCAAAAAGGCAATCACATACTTCTTTGTATAGGTAATTTGTATTAAAGCGCTTTTCTGAAATTGCAAGATTCTTTATTTAATTTGTACACATGCCATTGTACGACGTTCCATGTTTTTTATCTTGTACCATATTCATGATAATAGAAGCCTAATTTGGTCAAACAAAGAGGCAATAACAATATTGCTTGTGTGTTGGGGTACGTGGTCTCGTTTTAATCACACTGAATCGCTTGATTGAAAGTCCAGGTTTCAATACATACACATCGGTATGATGTAAGCTCTTGAGTGTGGAGATAAAAGCGATCACTTGTGCGTTTGGATTTTTCTTCAGAATCTCAACCTAATGACAGAATACATAGACGACTGAACTTCCAAAGGAAAAACAAAATAGCTTTCCGTAAGAAAATCCAAGACGAGAATCATTATATTCCTCAAAGTTGTTGATTATAAGAGGAGCCCTCTTTGTCTTGCTTCTTTTTTAGGAGTCTACAAATTTCCTTTGTCGGCTTCTGTGCTTTACCTTCCATCAATCTTTGAAGTATATTTGAAGATTCTTTTTTCCAAATTCCTCTTCATAGAGAAACATACCCCAAAATTAGATTTAAATATTAGGAGGTGTGAGTGGCCCTTGTTGATTTTGTGATTTCTAACCACTACTATCTTGCTCTTACCTTTAAAACCTTCTTAAAGAACAAAAATGCTCCTTCATTCCGTGCCATCGCTTTTTCTTTTAAACAAAGTTTGGCTACAGCCTACTCTCCAAAGCCTTAATTGACATAAGGAGAAACTGTTCAAATGAGCAGGCCTAGCACCCATTGGACCCCCTTAATCCTTGATAGCAATGGTAGATAAAAGGACTTGCTAGAATAAGAAAACATTAAAAAGAAATTTAATAACCCTTTCATGCCCTTCATGGGGCGCCCAATTGACATTATTCTTGTTGCTCTCGAGAAAGAACACTCTATGATATGGCAGGAACTCCTTAAAATTAGAAATTCTTTTTCCTAAAAAGAAAAGAGATCTTTCGATGGACCATTCATTAAGAGGTTTATCAAAGTTGGTACCACACCTTTCTTTCGAGATCTTCTAGAGCGCCTCACCTCTTATAGCATTCCACAATATTGCAAAACAAAAGATTGTTTCCCCCATAACTTCCACTTGATTTGTTGGTGCTGCAACATGATTCTTCCAAGGGCCTACCAAATTGCCAGTAACTTGGGGCACAAAAAACAAGAGGTTTCCCAAGTCTTCATTGACATGTACGCAATGTTTACATGATGGCGAAGAGCCACAAATTTTGTTAGCTTTTACATTGATCCAAATTCCTCGATGGAGGATTTTTCCACATAAGAATAGCTTCTTAATCTCAAAGAGGGGATGTGAAAGGGATTGGAGCTTGGGTCCCAGATTAAACACGAACAATTAAGACATCACCTCCTTTTGAGCATGATTTGAAAGTCCACATGATTATTGAATCTTAGAATATTTTCAAGACTATTGTCATTGTTCCATCTTATCAATCTAGGCATCGGGGGCGGGGGAGGGGGGGCTGTTCCCAACAAGGAGGTGAATCTTTGAGTGATCCCAAGCATTGCATCTGCTACTCAATAGGGACCGATCTTCATATGTCACTTTCCTAGCTTAGTCTATGGCCTCAAATCCAATCCATTGGCATGTTTTCTAATTCCAAAGGTTCATTCATGAATGCAACCTTTTGTTCCAAAGCTTCCTACGTTTTTGGAGGTTTCATGCCTCGACCCCTTTGATGCCTTTGATAGGGAACAAGATTGAATCTTGTTTTCTAATACCAAACTTGCAATCTTCATTCATCTTAATATATTCTTTTGTCTTGTTCCAACTCTTCCAGAGAGAGAGTGGACTAAGATCGAGCCTCTACGAGTCACCAGAGAGGGAGAGAACAAAAGAGTCATAAGATGAAGTCCCTTTCTCCTTGAAAGGCCCACCAACCTAAGAGAGATCTAGTTTAGAGAAAATGGATTTGGTGCAAAAGGCTTCCCTATTGATCCATACTTTATTTGACAACATTTGGTTGCCAATTGACTGGTCATTCATTCAATGTCAAGAATGTCCAGACCATCTTGGTCGTTTTGGCAAATGCAAGTAGGCCATTGAATTTTTTGTACACCTTATTTATTAAGATCTCCCATCAAGAGATTTTTTTTCCAAATATTATCAATTTTGGTAATCTCTTCATCCTTCAGTTTTGAGGAGGATAAAAGTATATAATCATAGAAGGAAGAAACTTGTTAACCACCATAGCCTCCTTGCTAGGTTGATCTCAATACCTTTCTAATGGGCCAACTTCTTGTTGCATCTAGAAAGATTCGAGTTCCATCGTTGTCCCATTAACATCGAATCCCATTAGAATGCCTAACATGCAAAAGATTGGAAATCTAGTGATCAAGTCACAAACATAATCAATCAAAATTTGAGGTAGATGTCTAATGATAGACTCAAAAGCAATTTGTAGAGTGGTTAATTTTGGAGCATAATGCTTTAGAGTATGTATTTAGGCAGCACAAAAATATATCAATGCTAGCTAGATCGTTATGCATAAAATCATTCATGTCATTGGCAAAGAGTCTCATAGCCATCTAGTCTTGATTGGGGTGAAGAAAAAGGCCTTTCATAAGACCTAAGCATGCATGATGTTTGACTAGGTAGTTGAGAACATTGGTAGCAATTTCAAGAAAAAAAGAGGAGTGAAGGGACATCCTTCTCTTATAGACTGTTTTCAATGAGTACCTTGAGAAATCTTGCTAGTAATGTTTATCTTAGCTAAGGCATTTCCCAACAACATACATATTATCTTAATAAATTTTTGCTGCATCCAAGGTCTTTTAGATATTGGAGGATGAAGTCCCACTCGAGTGTGTCATAAGATTTGTCAAAGTCAATCTTCAGGAGTAGGACATCTTAAGAAGGCTCTTTAGTAACATCCAAGCCTTCCCACTATCAATGATAGGCTGGAGGATGGACCTCACCTTGTTGAAACCCCTATGATCTTCATTGATTCATTTTTTAAGGTTAAAAGAAATGCAATTAGCAACAACCTTAGTGAGGATCTTATAACCGGTCTGTATCATCATAATTGGATGCACATTTTCAATCTAACTTTTTCTACCTCTTTAATGAACTAGCTTGATAACGCCTTTGTTGAGGTAGTCAAGCAATACACCCAAACATAGGACCTCTTGCCACACAAAACGTAACGTAATAGTCACCACATACTTGAAGGTCTTGAAATACTCATTGGTAATGCCATTTTTTCATTAGGAAGCACATCAATAGCTTCCAAAATCTCATTCTCCAAAATGGGAGCTTCAAAAAGAGGACTCATTTTTTGTGGAATTTGTTTGGTTCTAACTCTAGAGATGGCCACCATGCTATCATGTCTATCACGCAAAAGAGGTGTGGATACTCGAAATCGATATCCATCATGAAAGGGATCCCCTCCTTCAACTCCTTCTTCTTGAGGAGGTTCTACATCTCTTTAATAGGTTTGTCCACTTTTCTGTCTGATCAATCTTGAAAGCATATCTAGAGATTCTTTCTTTGAATTTGTTGTTTCTGTCTCAGCGTGTTGCTGATTTTTTGGAGCCTTGTCTTGTATTGAGTTTGTTGACTTCTTTCTCAAGATACCTCAACCTTCCATAACGGTTTCCCCTTCTAGCTTGATGAATGTTTTGAGGATTCTTCTGATTCCTAACGAAGATCTGATTTTTCACTTGGTGGGAAACGAGTGGGTGGCAAAGGCAGAGCTCCAAACAACAATAATCTCCTTTTAGACCAAGCTTAACATTAAGCTCATCTAATTGGCATTAAAATAGGGGGCTTTCTTGAGATTGATATATAGCTTGAAGGTAAGCACAATCGGGTAGTGGTAAGATCAACACATTGGGAGAGGTAAGGGGGCGCATGTATTGATGATATTCTTCATATTAAAGCTCCTTTCAAGTCTATTTTTCCTTAGAACAAGTAATTCGACCAAGGGAAACAACCCTCGTCTTTGATCCCCAATAAATCCTTCTCTTCACCATCAAGAACCCTTCCTCTATTATCCCATCTAGAGAAAGGGACCCCACACCATATTAATATCCCAAGAAAGAATGACATTGAGGGGCTGAGAGTCTAACGATTACCAAGTGGTAAGTCTTTTAGGATGGATATTGGGAGCATACACTAAGACAATGGTGACCTTTAAAGGATCCCCAAAAGAAGTCTCAATGCACTAGGGGTTCTAATCCACAATGGTATCCACAGGTTTAGAGCACCAACTACTTCTCATGCCAATAGCCGAGCCATCATTTCCCCTAGGGTGCATGGTGGAGAGCTAGATATGGGATGAAGAAATACAATTCAATCTCTTTTGCAAGTCCTCACTATCAATTTTAATCTCTTAAAGACAAATGAACTATGGTTTGTAGCTTTTATCGTAGATCCACTAGCCAATAAGTGCCACTCTTGGGGGTCAAACAACCATCTAAGATTGAAAGAAGTGATGATCATTATCAAAGGTTGAGTTGTTAGTGGGGAGGGGTGTGTTCTCTCTTTTTCTTGTTTGTCTCTTCCTCTTTTTTCCTCATGGTGGAGGGGTCCTAGCAAAGGAAATTACCCTTACGAGGGATCTTCCATCGTATCTCAAATGTTTATTTTCCTTTGTGAGAATTTTTCTTCAAAAGTGAATTTGATATATTATCATGAATCATGGATGCAATGATCAAGATTTTGTGGTCCTTGTTATGATCATTCTTGGTGGTGAATCCATCCTCTTTTCTAGACTTGTATCCTTCTTGGAATATTTCCTTGCAAGTGGAGATTTTTCCCATCATTGTGACATTCATAGATATTCAATGCCCCTAGGTAGTCCAAGTCATTGAAATCCTTCTTCAAATTATAGAAAATGTTTGTTTTAGGAGCCATGTGAGGCAGAATCTTCTCAATATTTCCCTTGGGATTTCTTCTCGTTCTTTGTCTTACTTCCATGAAGCCTTCTAAGTTCAGCTTCATGGCTCCTATTTCCTTCCCTTTCGCAAGTTCTAGAGGATGATCTTTTGAAATGCATGGGACATGGCTTTGGGGGGCCAGAGCTACTTTCTTTCCCATTAAATTTGTTGGTTCCAAATTTTGCTTTTTCTTTATGAATTTTTATCCCAGATGACAATCTTTAGTTCTTTGGTTGTTCAAACCATTGTGAAAGCAATCATTTTGCAAGTTCTTGTATAAAATCTCTTAGTAGATGGTTTTCTCTTGTCCAAACTCTACTGAAAGTTTGGTGGGGAGATCTTTGTTAAGATCTCCGTCGCCACAAATCTACTGTTGGCATAGAGCATTGAATGATTATTTCACACCTTCATAGATGAAACCTCTGACATCTTCTCTAAAGGTGAGAGGGCCCATCTATGGGGGACACAATTCGCCTAACAAAATCATACAAGAAGAAGGACAGGTTAGGGAGCTTTATCCAAAGTGGATAGCACAATTGCCTTGACCTATTTGGAACAAATTCAAGAAACCATTACAAAAGTTGTAAGGTTTTTCTCATACATTCCAGGTACCAATTTGCAAAAGCTTGGAAGGCCATACCATCATTTTTCAAAAATCAAGAACAGAAGATTAGCAAGCAAGAACTAACACTTGCAGAAATCAAGCTCAGAGAAATCGCTCCTTACAAAACTATTTCCACAAGGACTCAAGAGGTGCTTTAAGACCAAACAACTGACTAATAAGACGTGTTCTATTCAGCTTTTCTTGCTTAGCCAAGATATCCTCCCTTCAGAGAAAGAGTATTGGGGGCTTCAAGCCAAAAAGCTCGAGAGAGGCATTGGGGATTTTATCATGCAAAGGGGTGCCCATGACTCACCACCAACGAGTGGGAGAACACAACCATGAAAAGTGAAGTAAAAAGTGAAGTAAAGAAAAAAGAGTCAAAGCAACTTTAATTCCTACTTTTTTTGGTCTAGTTGTTGTGCAAAGAAATTTGCGGTGGACATGCCATGGTATAACACTACTTTTCAGCCCCTCTGCAACCTCACTTCTTAAATTACTATTCACCTTCTTCTTTCTTTTTGTTTTTTCCCATTCCCCATTTTTCCTCCATGTATTTTAAAACCTCCATTGTCAACTGAAAGCACGGATGGCCATTCCAAAGCTCAATGAAGGACGCCATACATTCCGGTCAATCGCGATGGACACACAAGGCATTTCAGTTAATCGCGATGCACACACAAAGCTCAATGAAGGACCCCACGCAACAAAGAGCACACGATAGACTGCTGGGATGATAAACAGATCATGAGGCAATTTGAAAGATTAGAGGAAAGCATTCTAGTCAATCGCGATAGATGCCTCATCTACCATTTCTCGCCGAAGCGTTATTTCGTCAGTTGGAAATGCACATTCACTAGGGGCATCAGGATCTTCTCCACCTTTGGACGATGAGAAATTTCTTGCACTCCCCGGCAAGAATGTAAGTCGCTCACCGCGGTACTTGACTCACGTTCTTCTAAGGTCGTAGATCGTTCACCGAGGCATCATGGTAGCCGATGTCTCCGACTACTACAGAGGAGAGGTTCAATTACCCATACGAGTAAAATATTTTGAAGTTTGAAATCCTAAAAGACATCGTTGTAAAATTATATAGTCCTGTAGCATTCCCGACATCGGATAGAAGAAGGATTTATCGACAGGATTTCATTACATAAAACTTTTATCTTCATGTACCTCTAATCTTCTTGTATCTCTTTCCTTCTTATTACTTAGAGAATAAAAATTCGCATTATTATTTCTAAGTGCTTTTGTTGCAAAAGAAACAATATGTTATGCAAAGAGGGAAACATTTTGAGCGAGAGTGAGGGAAAGGGAGAGATAAAGAATTGATAGAGCTAGAGACTGGGCTGTCCCTTACAGAGTGCTGTCTCTTAGAGACAGAGTAAGAGGAAAGTGTCGTCTCCGAGAGATTGAAAGAGGCAATGTGCGAAAGAGAAACTGTTGGAGAGAGAATCTTCCGTCAGTGAGTCAGACTCGAGAGAGATGACAGAGAGAGAGAGGGGGAGAGAGAGAGAGAGAGAGCTTAAGACCTTTGTCCTTTGTATTTGCAGAAAAACAAACCAAAAAAGGCTTTTTATTTACCAAAGAGGCCCGTAGCTTTTCCATATGGATTGTGTCATGAAGAATGGTTTGTTCAAAAAAATCGGAGTTCAAACGAGTTCAAATGACGAGCTAGCAAAGGAATTGGTGTTAGCTCTCTTGAAGGACGAATCTTTTTGTATCTAGTTCTGATTTGAATCCACTCAGCTTCAGAGTTCTCAATATAGTCATAAGAATTTTTATTTTCATCATTGTCAAACTGAAAACTTGTGTTGGGATTAAAGTGTTTCATTCTAGTATCAATTTCCTTTTTGACATTATCTGCATCCAACCCTCCTTGAGGGTTAAAGACATTTTCAAGTAAAACATAAAAAGAGTTTATCCAATTGGGTTTCACAATTTTGTTATTACTCTTCTTACCATTAGCATTAGCAATTCTAGGATGGCCCATAGAAGTACTAGCCACATCTTCCTTTCTAACATTTCAAGGAGTTTTAGCATCCTCATCACTTAGAGGGCTCAAAAGAGGAGAGTATTTAACTAGAAGACCTTGTCTAAAACAATTAAATAAGCCATTTGGCAAGTTCTTGTAGGTGACATTTTGCTCATGAAGATGGCATCCATTAGAGTCTTTGATTGTAAGTGTAGTTTTGACCTCTTTGGCAAGATCAACTTCTACCATTATCTGAGGGCTCCACTTAGGTTTTATGCTTTTTCTAGGTTTCTAGACCAAAATTTCGTAACAAGTTTACCTAACCCATCAACCCGTGCGTAAAAATCAATAGGTAAATCAAGAAACTCAATCCAAACATGCAGTTTGGTTGGCTTTGACCCCCTAGGGTTAAAGCCCCTATACCACTCGAAGAAGATTCTATATGGTTCCTTATGATCCACTGCCCCTTTGAAAGAACTTGCATTGCCCTATTCATATCATAAGAAAAAAGGAAGTAACTAATTGGGAGATATTAGACATTTTTAAGTGTGAGGCCTCTACTTTCCTAGTCAGTTCTCATCCACAAGTGCAAGGTTTTATCGACCTCTCAAGGGCCATGAAATAATCGAATAAGAACTTTATCATAAAGATGGTTATACCAATTATTTAGGCTTACCCGATCCATATCAAGCATAGTATCTTCTACATTATCACCATCAATGTCAATGTCTATCTTATGAGCAGTGGAAAAATCAACCCTCGAAAAGAGTTATAATTATGATTTATCATGTCGACATAAACCTTCTGATTGTGCCATAGAACTTCAAGAGGGAGCACAACCCCCCTTCGGACCAATCTATAGACTATCCCCAGAGGAACTTATAGAATTATGTAAGAATATTGATGAGAATCTATCCAAGGGGTTTATCAAACACTCGAAGTCCCTTGCAGGAGCCCCTATCCTATTTGTAAAGAAGAAGGACGCAACTCTTCGAATGTGTGTGGACTAACGTGGTTTGAATAAAGTCACAATAAAGAATAGATATCCTCTACCACTTATATTAGAGCTCTTGGAACACCTCGAAAAAGCAAAGTTCTTCACTAAGATTGACCTTCGAGGAGCATACAATCTTGTCAGGATCAGAGAAGGGGACGAATGGAAGACAACATTCCGAACAAGGTATGGACACTTTGAATATGTAGTTATCACATTCGGTCTCACCAATGCTGCAACAGTCTTTCAACATATGATGAATGATATCTTTCGAGAGTATTTAGAGGGTTTTGTGGTAATATATCTTGATGATATCTTGATATTCTCCAAAAATCTAGAAGATCATGAATTTCATGTGAAGATAGTTCTAGAGAAACTAAGAGAAAAAGGGTTATATGCAAAATTGGAGGTGCTATTTCCATCAAACAGAAGTGGAGCTTTTAGGGTACATTGTATCAGAGAAAGGAATCTTTATGGACCCTAAGAAGATCAAGATAATCCTTCATTGGAAACCACCTTCATGTGTTCGAGATGTACAATGTTTTCTAGGGTTTGCCAATTTTTATAGGATATTCATTAGAGATTACTCCAAGATTGTGACACCTCTTACCAAGCTTATACGAAACTCAAAATTTTCATGGACCCAAGAAGCAGAAAAAAAGGATGGGTTACTACTCTATAAGAACCTATTGTATGTCCCTCCAAGAAAGCCCAGGATCCAAGTACTTCAACAACGCCATGAAAACCTTGCAGCAAGACATTTTGGAGTGAATAAAATAATAGAACTCATATCAAGGGACTTTTGGTGGCCTTAGATGTGGAAGGAAGTCAAAGAATATATCTGAACCTGTGATACTTGCAATAGATCTAAGGTACCCCGACATAAACCTCATGGCCTCTTGCAACCTTTACCTATTCCAGAAAGGCCATGGGCTTCATTGTCTATGGATTTCATCATAGATCTACCAAAGTCAGATAACTATGATGCCATTCTTGTTATTGTGGATAGATTTATAAAGTTAGCACACTTCATTCCAACTACAAAGGCAATCACAGGTGCAACCACCGCTAGACTTTTTCTCAGATAAATCTTTAGGGTCCATGGATTGGCTGATGATATTGTCAATGATCGAGGTCCATAGTTCATATCCAGCTTTTGGAACAGTTTTTGCAAGCTCCTTGGTGTTCAAGTTAAACTATCTACAGCAAATCATCCATAGACTAATGGACAAACAGAACGGGTGAATCAAGTCCTAGAGGAATACATCTGTTGCAGTAGCAATTACCACCAAAATGACTAGATTGAGTTGTTACCCTTTGCAGAGTTTGCCCATAATAATAGTGTTCATGCATCTACTAAGCAAACACCCTTCTTTGCAAACTATGGACAACATCCAAGGCTGGATATACAACTCTCAAATCATGTCAAGAATCCACCTGCCAGAGACAAGGCCCAGTACTTGATGGACATTCACAAAGAACTCAAGGAAGAGATCCATAAAGCTCAAGAACAATATAAGTACTATGCAGATCAACATCGTGTCCAAAATCCATCGTATCAAATTGGGGATCAAGTATGGTTACTCAAAAACAATTTGCAAACTTCAAGGCCTTGTGCAAAGTTACATCATCAAAGATTTGGTGCATTTACCATCTTGGCCAAGATTAATCTAGTCACCTTCAAGCTCCACCTACCAAGTACCATGAGAATACATCCAGTTTTCCATGTATCCATGTTGGAACCATATCAGATTTCACCATTGAGGGGGCAGAGATCTAGTCCTTCACCACCTATAGAGCATGTCCAAGATTCGAGGATATCTTGGGGAAGATTAGAGTACCTTATTCATTGGAAAGGGTATGACATCAGAGATCGTACTTGGAAACCTCCACAAAACCTTCAAAGAGCACCAATCAAGGTTTGAGAATTCCATAAGAGAAATCCAATGAAGTCAAGACCAGAGAACATGACCGCTCCTCATGGAACTCGTCGCTTGAGGGGGAGGTAATGTCATGGACAAAGGAAACCATCTTGAATCTTAGATCCCATGTGAATCCTATATCTAATTATTGTTCAAGAGATTGGGGAATCTAATGCTTCCATTGCATCCGGAACGTGCCAAAACCCTAAGATCGACTATCTTCTTGCTTGATTCTGACATCTAGAGACTATGTTTTGAATTGATGACATCATCAATGACATCATCAATTTGTAACCGCCCTTGGAAAACCTATATAAGGAGGGGTTGTCCACATTCATAATCAATCTTGCTATGTTTTTGAGAGATTTCATTTATGTACTATCTTTGCGTACCTATGTCTGCAAGGTCATGTAAAGAATTTTCCTTTTGGTGGATATGGAAAAGGATACTACATAGTATGTTTAATATTGCATTTTGTGTCAATGTGTGGAATGAAATCATTGTAAAGCATTTTGATTATTAATGCCACTTACCATACCTAATGGACCATGCAAAAAAAAATTTATTTATTTTATTACTGGTCTTCCTACAATTTAATCTCATAATGATATGATTTGGGCAATTGTTGATAGGTTTAGTAAACAAGCGTATTTCCTCCCTTATAAAAATACTCTTTCTACACCTCAAGCTGCTAAGTTATTTATTAAATGTATTTTTCCATATCATGGTTTTCCAAAAGTTATTCTATCAAATCGAGATGTTGGTTTTTTTAATCACTTTTGGGTTGCATTATTCCAAAATTTAGGTTCCAAAATAGAATCTGGATCTATATTTCATCCAAAAAGTAAGGGGCAAAGTGAAGCTACAAATAGTACTATTTTAGATTTATTACATTGTTATTCTCTGGATAATCTAAGTAATTGGGATGTGAAAATTCCTTTACTAAGGTTTGCATATAATAATAGAATGCATACCACTACTCGACATGCACCGTATGAGATTTTTTATTGTAGAAAGCTTCCCACTCTCATGACTCTCACTCAAACTGATATTTCTATGGTTGATTCTTTTGGACAAGATCATATTTCTACATGTCATGAGGTTCATGAGTACATTAAGAAGATTCAAGAATGTTACATGCATGATGTTAATAGAAACAAGTAGCTAAAGAATTTAATGAGAATAATGTGGTATGGTTATGAATAATTAAGAGAGGACTGAAAAACAATTTCACAACATCCTAAGGTTAAACTTGCACCATGTTATTATGGATCTTTCTATATTATTCAAAAACATTTATGAGAATGATTTTAGACTAGACATACCTTCTTGTTGGAATATACATAGTTCTTTTCATATTAGTTTATTGAAATCCTTTAAGGGAAATTTACCACTCACTCCTATTTTAGATGATCCTCCTTTACTTGAAGAGGATGCTTAAATTTTAGTTCCAAAGAAAATACTTGATTATGATGTTATGACTACTTGAATGGTAAGCAATATCATAGATACTTAGTAAAATATAAATATCACACATTTAAAGAATCTCAATTGATTCATAAGACATCATTAATTCACATTATGACCACTCGATTTTTTCATATCATTTACAATCACATTCAATTCAAGTTTTCCGTTTCCATGCATGTGTTCTTACATGGAATATGCTTATGATTGTCCAGTGATGGGACATGTGGCTAACTATCCATGTCTATTTTATTATTATCAACTCCACTCAATCGCTTGTCAACTCGAGAGCATCTTATAATTTATAGAATAATGGAATGTTGAATGGATTTTAATGTTTTGGGGGGTTTTAAACTGATTGTGTTTTGATTTAGTAGGTGAAAAATGATGAGGGCATGAATGCACATGGATCTATTCAGATATTTTTGAAGATATTTAGAAGATAGTATTTTATATATTTTATGTAAAAATAGTAGATTGTTTAGGAAGCGACTTTTTGTAAAAATAGTAGATTGCTTGGAAAGCAACGATTTGTAGATAAAGCAGATTTTTGTATACTAGGATTTTTTGAAGGACTGTGCTCATGTATTTTCTGCTCAAGACGTAATTAAAAATACCTATAAATACACATACTATGATAGAATCATCCATCAAAGTATGTGGGGAGAGATTGTATCCAATCTTGTGTCGAGTCTCTTGTGTCTCTCTATTTTGTGTATGCTTCTGCGAGATTCCATTTCAATACTATCTCTATGTACATGTGTCTGCACGATTCGATCAACAAGAGTGCTCTTAAGATTGTTGGCCTTCCACGGTAGAGCCATCTAGATCTCTCACTCTTTTATTCTCGCCCTATTAGATGACTCACAAAGGCTCAAGCTTGGCTTGCTTCCTATGGAAGAGTTGGAATAAGATGAAATAGTTTGTCACATTCAATGAAGATTGGAAATGGGCTATGGGTGTTAGAAAAAGTGATTCAATATGGTCCGCTATTAAGGGCATTAGAGGTGTTGAGCCTTGGAACCTCCAAAAGTCTAGGAAGCTTTTGAATAAAGGTTTTCTACCTATGGAAACAATTTTCTAATCAAGAAACATCCCAATGGATCAGATTTGAGGACAATGACTCGACTTGAAGAGTATACTATTAAGAAAGGTGCCTCTTGAGGAGTGTATTCAATTTTTGGGAGTTCTGCAGGACTCCCCTCCTTATTGGGGATGACTCCCTCCACCTTGAAGGTCTTAAATGGAACAATGACAATATTCTCAAAAAAATTTGGAGATTCAAGAAGAATGTGGACCTCCATGTCACACTAAATAGGAGATGGTGTTTGGATTGGTTGAGTTTTACATGGGATCTAAAGTTCCAATCCCTTTAACATCCCCTCAAGAAGGTTAAAAAATGAGTTCTTATAACCCTCCATCATGGAATTTGGATCAATGTAAGAGCTAACAAAATTTGGAGAAACCCTTTGTGGTGTAAACGATGCCTTCATGAAAATGAGGACTTGGGATACCTAATCTTCTCATGCCCCAAGTGAATGTCAATCTGGCATGCCCTCGGGAAAATCATGTTGTTGTAGGGACAAATCAACCGGAAGCAATCAGGGTGAAGTGATCTATTGTTGCTCAACACTATGGAATATTATAAGAGGAGAGAACCTCAAGAAGATCTAGAAATATAGGTGTGCTGCAAAATTTGGTAGCACTCCTAAAGAGTGGTTAATCAAAAAATCATTTTTCCTTTAAGGCAAAAGAATCTCCAAGTGTAAGAATTCCCCCACCATTTAGACATCATACATTGTTTTTCCTTGAGAGCAACAAGATTAAAATCAAGTGGGCCCCCATGAGGGGGAAAAAGATTTATCAACCTTAATTGTAATGTTTTCTAGCAAATACGTGCTTTGTGGAATTATGGAGGTCCCATGGGTGCTAGGCCTATTCACTTATACAATAGTTCTTTTTATTAATTAAACTCTGGGAGACTGGGTTGTTGTCAAACTTCCTTTTGGAAAAAATAAAACTCGTTTGAAAACTATTCTCCCCCTCCATCTCATCTGAAGGTCTTTATATATCCTATATCCTTCTCCACTACATTTTCGAACCTCTTCATGCATGTCATCCAAACAAACGTTGAATGATCATCTATAAATGTGATAAAATATATATTACCTTTCTTTGATGCCTCCCTTGTAGGTCCCCATACATTTGTGTGTATGAGATCTGACACTTCCTTGCTCACATATGCTCCCATTTCATAAGACAATCTACTTTGTTTCCCTAATTGACAAGTACGACAAAAATGTTGCATATTCTGAGATGTAAGATGAGATACAACACTCACCAAGCCCTTGGTTTGCATGTCCTTCATCCTTTCTAAGTAGATTTGGCCAATTGTTTTATGTCATAGGTCAATCTGTTAATTTCCAATTGACAAGTACATAGTGTGAGTGATGGCTTTACCTCCGTGGGGAAAGGTCACCTTTGCTTCTTTCCTTTTTCTATAAGTTTGTACTCGTGCTGATTAAATGTGATTATAAGAGAAGCTCTTCAAAAGAATTTTGTGTGGCAGAAACACCATTAACTTTGGAAGTATCATTAGAGGACAA